>OY288282.1:86469674-87049674 GCA_958450335.1 Hibiscus tridactylites | reverse complement strand
ATCTATCTATCTATCTATCTATCTATCTATCTATCTATCTATCTATCTATCTATCTATCTATCTATCTATCTATCTATCTATCTATCTATCTATCTATCTATCTATCTATCTATCTATCTATCTATCTATCTATCTATCTATCTATCTATCTATCTATCTATCTATCTATCTATCTATCTATCTATCTATCTATCTATCTATCTATCTATCTATCTATCTATCTATCTATCTATCTATCTATCTATCTATCTATCTATCTATCTATCTATCTATCTATCTATCTATCTATCTATCTATCTATCTATCTATCTATCTATCTATCTATCTATCTATCTATCTATCTATCTATCTATCTATCTATCTATCTATCTATCTATCTATCTATCTATCTATCTATCTATCTATCTATCTATCTATCTATCTATCTATCTATCTATCTATCTATCTATCTATCTATCTATCTATCTATCTATCTATCTATCTATCTATCTATCTATCTATCTATCTATCTATCTATCTATCTATCTATCTATCTATCTATCTATCTATCTATCTATCTATCTATCTATCTATCTATCTATCTATCTATCTATCTATCTATCTATCTATCTATCTATCTATCTATCTATCTATCTATCTATCTATCTATCTATCTATCTATCTATCTATCTATCTATCTATCTATCTATCTATCTATCTATCTATCTATCTATCTATCTATCTATCTATCTATCTATCTATCTATCTATCTATCTATCTATCTATCTATCTATCTATCTATCTATCTATCTATCTATCTATCTATCTATCTATCTATCTATCTATCTATCTATCTATCTATCTATCTATCTATCTATCTATCTATCTATCTATCTATCTATCTATCTATCTATCTATCTATCTATCTATCTATCTATCTATCTATCTATCTATCTATCTATCTATCTATCTATCTATCTATCTATCTATCTATCTATCTATCTATCTATCTATCTATCTATCTATCTATCTATCTATCTATCTATCTATCTATCTATCTATCTATCTATCTATCTATCTATCTATCTATCTATCTATCTATCTATCTATCTATCTATCTATCTATCTATCTATCTATCTATCTATCTATCTATCTATCTATCTATCTATCTATCTATCTATCTATCTATCTATCTATCTATCTATCTATCTATCTATCTATCTATCTATCTATCTATCTATCTATCTATCTATCTATCTATCTATCTATCTATCTATCTATCTATCTATCTATCTATCTATCTATCTATCTATCTATCTATCTATCTATCTATCTATCTATCTATCTATCTATCTATCTATCTATCTATCTATCTATCTATCTATCTATCTATCTATCTATCTATCTATCTATCTATCTATCTATCTATCTATCTATCTATCTATCTATCTATCTATCTATCTATCTATCTATCTATCTATCTATCTATCTATCTATCTATCTATCTATCTATCTATCTATCTATCTATCTATCTATCTATCTATCTATCTATCTATCTATCTATCTATCTATCTATCTATCTATCTATCTATCTATCTATCTATCTATCTATCTATCTATCTATCTATCTATCTATCTATCTATCTATCTATCTATCTATCTATCTATCTATCTATCTATCTATCTATCTATCTATCTATCTATCTATCTATCTATCTATCTATCTATCTATCTATCTATCTATCTATCTATCTATCTATCTATCTATCTATCTATCTATCTATCTATCTATCTATCTATCTATCTATCTATCTATCTATCTATCTATCTATCTATCTATCTATCTATCTATCTATCTATCTATCTATCTATCTATCTATCTATCTATCTATCTATCTATCTATCTATCTATCTATCTATCTATCTATCTATCTATCTATCTATCTATCTATCTATCTATCTATCTATCTATCTATCTATCTATCTATCTATCTATCTATCTATCTATCTATCTATCTATCTATCTATCTATCTATCTATCTATCTATCTATCTATCTATCTATCTATCTATCTATCTATCTATCTATCTATCTATCTATCTATCTATCTATCTATCTATCTATCTATCTATCTATCTATCTATCTATCTATCTATCTATCTATCTATCTATCTATCTATCTATCTATCTATCTATCTATCTATCTATCTATCTATCTATCTATCTATCTATCACACCTATAAATCTTAAGTTTACTTTTCTAATAAATGTATTTTTATTTATTTGAAAAAGCAGCAAAGCTGCGACAACATCTTATGTTTTTTTTATACCAAATACAACATCTTATGTTTGTGCCCCTGACTTAAAGGACATTGGATTTTATATGGCGTGACTCTCGAGTAAATTGAACTCCTACTACTAAGTTACTAACACAAACAAACAAATAAATAAATTCCTTCATTAATATTTTGTCATTGATGATTTTAACCATTAAATTATGTTAAAAGAATCCGATTCGTATCTTCATCTCATAATAATTTAGGATAAACTACATAAATAGTTCTTCGAATATGTTCTAATTATCTTTTGCGTCCTTCGACTATCAGAAGTTACAAACTAGTCTCCTGATTTAAAAAAGTAATAAATTAGTCTGATATCGTAAAAAACTTAACGGCTGATGACATGACAGTTAATATAAATTGATATAATTACATAATTAACCGTCAAATTCTACACTTATTTTAATTTGACCATAATTCTAAAAAATTAACCTACATAATTTTAATAATTTAAGTCCATCTTCTTTTCCAAAAAAAGTTCATTTTCTTCTTTTTTTTTGGTGTCAAATTAAAACATATATTTTTTATTTTTTGGCTTGTTTTCTGTAGTTGGAAAATTTCTTTTTTGGTCCAAAGCAGAGCCTTGAAGGGTTGTTTTTTCTCTTTTAACTCAACACAAACTTTGGGCACAATAGTTGTGGTAAAGCAAGCATTTACTTTGTTTGACAATTGTTCAATTCTCTAAAAGAAAAACCCAGAAAGATTTGTTCTTGAACTACTATTAAAAACTTTGCAAAATGCCCATCGAGTATAGTTTTATGTTGGGTTCAATTTTCTATTGTAATACGTAAACATCGAGTTAACAATTCAAGGTATTCGGAATGTGGCACGAATCTTGCGGTATAGTCAACAGGGCGATTCTGAAAAGAAGCAACATGAGAATGAGCTGCACAAGTGCCGGAAGACTTGCAATTCCGAACATCCATCTCTATGTCCTTGGCTCCTGGAGAAAATAAAAATGCCATCAAAGTTTAACACTTTAACCTTTACATGTTCATTTGGTAGCTTACCTTTGTAAATGCTAAGTTGATGAGGTAAGAGAGAAACTGACTACCGTTGATAAGAAATTCGTTCGTGCTAAGCAAACACTCAAAAGAGAAGAAAATAATTTTATTTTGTAGAAAAGAAGATAGACTAAATTGATAAATTATTAAAATTTTGTGAGTTAATTTTTTAGAACTAGGATCAAATTAAAATAAGTGTAGAACTTAATGGCTAATTATGTAATTATATCAATTTTTATTAACTGTCACATCATCAGCCGTTAAAATTTTTAACAGTGTTGAACTAATTTGTTACTTTTTTTAAGTTAGAGGACCAGTTTATAACTTCTAATAGTCGGAAGACGTAAAAAAAATTAGAGAGAGTCAGGGGACTATTTATGTACTTTACTTAATAATTTAACATTAAGGAGAATCCACGTTCACCACACCATTTCTATTCGTCGTCGTCATATGGAAATAAAATAAAAAGCTAATGTAAGAAGATAAATTCAATTCAAACACAGAGTCCAGAGAGAAGAAATAGCGCAGCTGGCTCTCGTCTTCCGATATTACAAGGTACGGACGCCGTCTTCCTCCCTCTTCTTTCATTTCAGTTATTATGTTTTTCATTAATAGAACGAAACCCAATTTTTGTCCAAGTGATTGGTTTTAAGGGGAAAAAAACTGGTTTGGCATTTGACTCTCGGCAGGAAAAAGGAATACGATATCAGATTTAGAGATGGAGTTTAGTGTTAAGGGATGTAGCATGATCTGCCCTGCACAGCAAACTCCGAAAGAAACACACTGGGTGTCGAATTTGGACATGGTGATGACAACATTTCATGTCCCTTTGCTCTTTTTCTACAAACCAAATGGTTCCTCTGATTTCTTTAAACTCCAACTGCTTAAAGAGGCTTTAAGCAAGGCTCTTGTGCCATTCTATCCTTTCGCTGGGAGGTTGGGATGTGATGAAAATGGTAGATTTCAGATAATATGCAACGCTGCCGGAGTTCTTTGGGTGGAAGCTGAAACTGCATCGGCAATAGATGATCTTGGTGGCTTTACTCCCAGCCCAAAACTGCGGAAACTTATTCCCACGGTTGATTATTCCGGAGGTACCAGTTCTTATCCGCTTTTTATGGCTCAGGTAAGTGTTCACCGGAAAACCATTGTTTTGTGATACTTGTTAATGAATGGGAAAATGGAAAATTGAACAGCTTAATTGTGTGTGTATTTTGCTAGTTGACTACGTTTAGATGCGGCGGAGTCTGTCTTGGAGTTGGAATTCACCACACTCTGTGTGATGCCACAATGCTTTTTCATTTCGTCACTAGTTGGTCTGAAATGGCAAGAGGCTTGTCCCGAGTTACGGTGGCGCGGGCGCCGCTCATTGACCGAACCCTTCTCCGAGCAAGAGTGCCGCCAACCCCTAGATTTCATCATGTCGAATATGACCCGTCTCCTCCCTTAATCACCTCACTTGGCCCTAATCCTAAACCCTCATCCGTATCTGTTTTTAAGATCACACAAGATCATCTTAATACCTTGAAAGCCAAGGCATTGAAACATGAAAACAGAACCAAGTACAGCAACTACACCATCCTAGCAGCATACATATGGCGTTGTGCAAGTAAAGCTCGAGGTCTCCTAGATGATCAACCGACCAAGTTACTCATGCCAATCAATGGACGCCCCAGACTGCATCCTCCCCTCCCGTCGAGCTACCTTGGCAATGTATTTTTCACAGCTTCATCGATTTCTCTATCGGGAAATCTCCGATCAGAGCCGATTGAAGACACTGTAGAACGAGTTCATGGGGCATTGCAAAGGATGGACAATGAATATCTAAGATCAGCTCTCGACTACCTAGAAGCACTGCCGGACATAACTGCTGCTAGGAGAGAAACAGATACTTTCCGATGTCCAAACCTAAACATCAACAATTGGATGCGACTGCCACTGCATGATGCGGATTTCGGATGGGGCTGTCCGATATACACAGGCCTTGCAAACATCATACATGAGGGAAAAATATACCTAATACGAACCCCAGCCGATGATGGGAGCTTGTCACTCATAGCTTGCTTGGAGACCTCGCACATGAAACATTTCGAGGAACATCTATACGAAGGCTTAATGCCAATTGACAAAATCAAGGCTCGATATTAGTTTGTTATGTATGTCTGTCTATTCATCTATCGATATGTATAACTTATAAATCTTAAGCTTATTTTTATGATAAATCTATTTTTATTGATTCGAAAATGCAGCAAAGCTGCGACAACATCTTATGTTTATTTTCTTTCAACAAAACATGTATTTAAAATCTACCACCTATAATTGGAAGCACTGGACAATCTGACTAGTCATTTGTGGATGGTATATTAACTAGCTTTCTGGAGAAATTTCCCTAAACATTAGACATCTTCGTTCAGCTAAGTCCGTAAAAAAAATGAACGAACACAAATGAGAATATGTTTATGTTCGATCGTTAATCCGTTCATTTATATTCATGAACGTTCGGTAATTCGTTCGTTCATTTATGTTCATGAACGTTCTATAATCCGTTCGTTTATGTTCGTCTGAATTTATTCATATGTGTCTATTTATATTTATTATTTTTCATAACAAAAGTATTTATATTTATTAATTGATCAAATCTTATGAATAACATTTTAGATTTATTTGTTTCAAACCCCATAGGAAGTATGTTTTGGCTTAAATTTTTTTTTTTGCCTTCTAAGCGCAACACTAATAACAGAACTGAATTTTCAGAATTAACCGTTACCATTTTAATCGGGATAAAGATTTAAAATTTACTAAAAACAATAAATCATTGGTTATATCCGCGTGAAATTTTGCTACTGCTTCTTTCAATATTTTGTATGAACTGTGCTTTAATTTTCGGTCAGCAGGCCAGGTGTTAATTAGTAGGGGAAAAAACTAAAAAAGTATTTTTGCTATCGAGTTCAATAAAAAAACCAATTCAGCTTATTATCGAAAAACGCACTCAATTAAATTATTTAGTTAGTAAATTGTTTTAAATTAACTATTTTACCGGCGTTAACTGTTAAAGTGCTGACGTGGTAGAAAACAGTACTGACATGGCGGTCCACGATGCTTACATGAAAATACACGTGGGATGATGAGTTGATGACATTGTTAAAGGAGCTAAATTGATTTTTTAACCGAATTCGATAGAATAGTTGATTTTTTTGCCAAGTTCAAGGGCATAATTGATTTTAATTGAAAGTTCGGTAATTTATTTAATATTTAAGTTAAAAAATAAGAATTTAAGAAATTATTAAAAAAATTAAATGTTATAATTGACAATTCTCACTTTGTTTATTTTTAAAATTATAAGAGATCTAAAGAATATTTACACAATTTGTTAATCGATTTTTCATATATTTTATTTGTAAAAGTTTAACTCGAAAAATGAAATTATTTATTCAATAACAATAAAAAACAAAATAAACTGATTAAATTAACTTAAAATTTAAATAAATTTAATCAAAATAAATAACATATCCAAAAAATATTGAGAATAAAAACTAATATATAAAATAAAATGTATTAAAAATTATAAAATGATAAAATTTAAATATAAATATTTAAAAAGTATTTATAGAATATTAAAAAATTTAAACACTTTCGTAAAAAAAACTTTGACTTTATCAATATGAGTATTTTATCAAACAAAATTTTCACTAAAATTAATTTTATATTAAAATAACAATAAAACACAAAATTTTCATCGCTTTTTTACATATCTGTGCTCTTAACTTGGACATTGGTCCTAAAAATTTGATTCTACATATATTAATACTATAGCATGGGGGTTTAAAAAATTTGTCGACTAAGTTATCACCTAATTGAACTCCTACTAATAACATAACTAAATAAATAAATCCCTTCATTAATATTTCTGTTATTGATTATTTTAGCCATGAATTTATATTGAAATAGGCTTTGTTTGACAATTAACGGATAATTGATAGCGAATTACATTAGTTGATAGCCGATAGTTGATTGCATCAGCTGATTTGACTAGCAGATTGTATTAGTTGATTATATAAAAGTGTTTGGTAAAATTAACTGATAGTTGATAACTTTTAGATTATTTAAACAAGTAAAATGATATAAGAACATGGTTATATTAAATACTTATTTGAATAGTTTATTAGTTATCAATATTTTGTATATAATTAATATTAATTAGATCTATAAAATTATTTTTAATATAATTTTTCTAAACATATTTGAATGAGTTATATATTAATTTACTATTTATATAATTATTTTAATATAATTTAATTAATTTATAAATTTAAATACACATGTAAATATGTGATAATAATAAAAAAAGTAAATAGGATTAGCTTATAAATAGGCTGTGAAAATATTTAATTTAGGTTATTTTGAGATTTTTGGTAACTGGTAAGGGTAAAAGAATTTTTGCAACTCTAATATCAAACATTTAATCTTAAAAAGTTTCTATTATGAGCTTTTTCAAAATTAGTTGTTTCATCCCAATCCGCTCTTTCAATCCGCTATTCACCAAACAATAATATTAACAAATTTAACTAGCCAAACCTCTATTTATGCCTCAAATCTCTAATTTTTACTTAAACCTCTTTTTACCAAACATGACCATAGTCCGGGCCATATATTCGTATCATGTATAATTTAACATTAAGGAGAATCCACTCACATTAAAGAAACAAGTCAACATCCATTAATCTGTATTAAATTATTAAACCTTGGGAAACGTGTTTTACAATTATTAGAAAAACTTAACAGCGTGTCAACTTTTTAGAAAAATAACCACGTGTCATGCGTTTAGTCGTCCTCGTTATTAGAAAATAGAATAAAAGGCTAATGTAAGAAGATTAGTTGAAACACGAGGAAGAAATAGCGCAGCTGGTTCTCGACCAAGGAGATCTTCTCACCTTTGCTTATGACATTACAAGGTATGGTCCCTCCCCTTGGCTCGAATTTTTTGTTTTCTTTTCTTCTGATCTCAGTTTGATCTACATGTTTTCCGTCAATAGAGAGCTTGGAATTTAAACTAATTGATTTTAAGTATACTTTTGATACCATAGACATTAGGTGTTTACCTTTTACTAGGGACGAAGCTACGAAAGACTTGATTAATTATAAATTTATCTCTTTATGTTCTATCTCAATCCCCAACTTTGAAAGCAATTAAGGCTCCGTTTGGCGAAGATGTTGAAAAACTGGGTTAGGTGGAAAAGCCACGTTCTGAGAAAAGCAATAAATTCTAGCTTCTTCAATAGCTGCGTTTGAGGCCAAATCTAGTGCTGAAAGCGGGGTGAAGCAGCGTAAAAGCCGAGGTGTTCGGCGGCTAAAAGCTGCGCCCAGATCTGTTAGCCTAATAGTTGTATAGAGCCCAGATCTGTTAGCCCGAACTAGGATAGTTCAGCTAGATTTGAGTTGAGTTGAGCTTAATAACAGATATAGACGTTACTTGTTCTAACACTGCAGCCATTCAAGAGATGGAGGTTACTGTAAAGAGATCATCCATGATATGTCCTGCTCAACATACTCCAGAAGAAAGGCACTGGATTTCGAATTTGGACATGGTGATGACAACATATCATGTCGCTATGGTCTACTTCTACAAAACAAATGGTTCGTCCGATTTCTTTAAACCCCAAGTGCTAAAGGAGGCTTTAAGCAGGACTCTAGTGCCATTCTACCCTATGGCTGGGAGGTTGGGGTGTGATGAAAATGGTAGGCTTCAGATAGTATGCAATGGACAGGGGGTTCTGTGGATAGAAGCTGAAACTACATTGGCTGTAGATGATCTCGGCGGTTTTACTCCCGGTCCAAATCTACGGAAACTGGTTCCCGTGGTTGATTACTCCGGAGATACTACTTCTTACCCACTAATTACGGCCCAGGTAAGTATTCACTATTCACTGTGCAATGATGTTAGACTGTAAAACTACTGTGTTATCAATTGGAAACTGAAATGCTTAAAAGTTTGATGCGTGCATATTTTGCTAGGTAACGACTTTCAAATGCGGTGGAGTATCCCTTGGAATTGGAACTCACCACACTTTGACAGATGGTACAACAGCCCTTCATTTCATCAATAGTTGGTCTGAAATGGCAAGAGGCTTGTCCCGAATTAGGGTGGCGCCACTCATTGACCGAACCCTTCTCCGAGCAAGAGTGCCACCTACCCCTAGATTTCATCATGTCGAATATGACCCACCTCCTTCCTTAATCACCTCTGTGTCATCCCTTCGCCTTAATCCTAAACCCTCCACTGTATCTGTTTTTAAGATCACACGAAATCAACTTAATACCCTAAAAGCCAAGTCATTCAGAAATGAAAACAAAACCAAGTACAGCACCTACACTATTCTAGCAGCATACTTATGGCGTTGTGCAAGTAAAGCTCGAGGCCTCTTATATGATCAACCAAGTAAGTTATACATGCCAACTAATGGACGCCCCAGACTACGTCCTCCCCTCCCAGCAAGCTATCTGGGCAATGCAATGTGCACGGCTTCTCTAATTGCTGTCTCTGGAGATCTCCAGTCAGAACCATTCATAAATACCATACAGCGAGTTCATGGGGCATTGCAAAGGATGGACAATGAATATATAAGATCAGCTCTTGACTACCTAGAAACACTGCCAGATTTAACAGCTGCAAGGAGAGGACCCGATACTTTCCAGTGTCCAAACCTAAACATCATCAATTGGATGAGGCTGCCTTTATATGATGCAGATTTTGGATGGGGTCGTCCGATACACATGGGTCCAGCAAACGTTGTCCATGAAGGGAAAATATACCTATTACCAACTGCAACCGATGATGGGAGCTTGTCGGTCGTAGCATGCCTAGAGACATCTCATATGAAACTTTTCGAGAAACATCTATATGAAGGCTTGATGTCGTTTGACACAATAAAGGCCCGTTATTAGTTGTCTGTTCTCTCCATAAACTTATATGACTTATATAAATCTTCTGCTTCGGTTTCTTTAACTGCACTGTTTGAATATTGTATATTTAAATTTCACCACCTAAATGCCCTATTTCTAATTTGAAGCACAGCAAATCAACCTAATGTAGCTAAACATATTTCCTGCATTAGTAGTAGGGAAAATAAGTGCTACATTAATACAAACTGAACAAAAGTAAAACTAATCCATCATACAAGCAGATATGAATAGATAATTAATAGCATCTTAACAAAGAAATAGTAAAGCCTTGAATCCTTTTTCCTTCTAGATTCGAAACACATCAGTTTGAAACCTCTCATCATACAACCTCCAATGCCCATATCTCTCGGTGTGAAAAACTGACCTGGGAATGTAGAAGTTCGGCTTCTTCACTTCCTTCAAATCTTTCAAATTCGAAGTCGCATTCAGGATGTCCCGACTGGTCAAGTTAGCACATCCGGAGAGATCAAGATACTCGAGTTTCAAACACCCTTCACAAATGGAACCAAGCCCTTTAGCTGATAATTTCGAGAATCTAATCTCAAGATGTTCCAATTGAGGCATAAGTTTCCCGATAACAGCTGCCTCCATATCTCCATCTTGGGGACAAGCATTTAGATAATCAGCTGGAACAACTCCCACATGTTGCGATGGGTCTAACCAATTCATCAGGTTCCGTTTTAGGATCTTCAAATTGGGACAATTCCGACCAATTAACGCTAGAGATTCGTGCGAGATTTCGTAGCAGTAACTGATGTCCAGCTGTTTAAGGTTCCGACAATGATTCACTATTTGAGCCATCGACGCATCGGTTGCGCGAGGACAGCTTTTTATGGAAAGAACTTGGAGATTTGGACACCTGCGGAAAAAAATGAAAATCAATAACGGGAATTTGAGTAAAAAATGTTAACTTTTTGAACGGGGTCGCATATGAGATACCTTTGAGCGGCGAAATTGAGAGAGAGATCCGAGCAGTGACGGGTATGGATCTCGGTTAGATTGGCGTTGCTCCAGGTGATAGCAGATCGGAGCATGGCGTCGATTCTTCTTTCGAACTCGGGGGTCCACCAGCGGAACGACTCGGGGGAGGAACCGAAGCGAGTTTCGAGGTCGAAGACGGAGTTGAGAGAGGGATCCTTGCAGGCGTTGAGCCAAGGTTTGCAGACAAACATGGGACCGGTCCATCTGTGTTCGACAGTGAGTCGGGAAAGGATGTTGAGGAGGCACTCGTGGGTTAACTCGGCCCAATCAGAGATGAGTCCAGACTCAGCATCTGTTTCCCCGGTTCCTTCCTTGCACTCCATGTTAGAACGATCGTTTTGGGAAGCACCAGGTAACGTTTCCTTCTGCTGTAACCTGTAAGAACTAAATGGATCGAGTTCGCGAACTTTTGGATAACGAATTGGACAAAACTGTAATTTCCTTGAAAAGCGCCGGTATGAGATCGTTCTTATTAACTTTTGCTTTTCTTTTCAAAAGTTAAAAAGTATAGTTAAATGATAGTATTTAATTATTTTATCCAATTTTTAAGAAATAAAATTCAAAAAAGAAAAGAATTTTATATTTTATTTTATCTTGAGCCACTTTCTTTTACTCGCATATTTTTCTGTAACGGTTATTTTTTATTTAGAAGTTTTTAATTAGTTTTAGTAGCGGCTTTGGTTGTCTATTGACGGTGATTTTTTTAATTATTTTTTTTATTTTTATTTTTTTTCGTCAGTTATTTTAGCATGTACTTCATATGCCGTTATGGCACGTGCTTTGTCTACCTTTATGACACGCTAATTTTGAAGACGTCTACAACTTAATACATGTTAAAATTAAATCTTACTACACAACATTGCGTGGGTTGGTTGTTCGTGAAGTTAACCAAAGAATTTTTATCTCTTTTTGTTAATTGAAGTAATTTAATGATCTGTGTATTTCTAGTGAGTGCTCCAATTTTTCGCTATAGCGGTAGATTGGAAGAACGCTATAAAGATTTGTTTAAAATGAGTATCGCCTAAACCACTTTCCATTCCTTCCCCGTAATGAAATGAATATTAGATTGCTTGACGCTCCATCAACACTACCAATTGCTTAACTTTCACGTTCATATCCACCATTCACATCCTCTTCACTTCTAACAACAATATCATAATTCTACTTCTGGGTAATGGGTATGCAGCCAAATCAACCATCTTCTACATGCATAATTTCAAAGAAAATTATAGCAAAACCACAAAAAAATGAACTTAAAAGGAAGCCTTCGCTAAATCCAAACAAGACGAAATAACCATTAAAATAGCACAAACACATCAATATCAAGTTAAATTGAACACAATTTCAGGATCATCAATTTACAAAAGAGAACTAAGCAGAGTAATAAAGTGGACGCCTATACTCGTCGAAGTACTCATCGCGATCCACAAAAATAATAGCGTAGAGAGCATAGATAATCCCAGGAACATAACCCAGAATAGTTAACACCACACAGATCCAGAACTCAACCTGAATCAAAGCATCAAAACCCAGAAATTTCATTAGATCAAAACCCCAACTCAGATTCCCTACAAGAGAGATGAGATCAAAACATTGACTCACGCTGCAACAACCGTGCCTGAAGCAAACACCCACAGGAGGGAGAATAATCGCGATCAGGAGCTCACATAAAATTTCACAGCGACTAGGCATGTTGTCGTTGACGTAGAAAGATTCAAAGTGGATTAACCAACAAACCAGAAATGAAGGAAACCTTTTTATCAAAGACTTTTGAGGTTTTGTTGATGGACAAAAAAACAACAGAAATAAATAAAGAATTCTCCAGCTCCAACTTATTAGATCTGGACTCTCCATTTTGGTGAATATACTTTAATAAACGATCATGATTGTCACCACGTGCTCGTTTCATTGACCACATTTGGTTGAAGTCTATAGCCCATAGCAGTTGGGCCCAGAAATAAAGGAGATTTGTGTTTCCTGCATGGATTTGGTGACAAAACCTACTCACCCCCCTTGTGTTGGGTGGTCTGAAAATTGCTGTTGGGGAATTTTTTTGGGGGGTTAATACAGTAACTAGAATTAGGCTTGAGTGCGCATGTCCTTTAGCAAAGGTTCAGCATCTTCAGCAGGTGGTTCAGTAAAAGTAATAGAACCAATTGGTGCTTCACGACAAATCCGAGCGAGTGAATCCGCAACTCCATTAGCCGCTCTTCCAATGCGTCCCACAACTACAAGCATACTCCGACCAACCACAACCACAACCACAACCACAGACGAGCAGCATTAATGTTGTGGATTCACATTTCCAATCGAAAGGGACAACTACAAGCATACTCCGAATACCCCATTCTATGTGCTACGATGGAGCATGGCCAGTGCCTTTACATTGCTTAGCAAATGTGACTTGAGGAACATTCCAACAATCATTTACATAAATAATTGCAAGATACGGAATTAGCGACTCGATTACTCCGACCGACCACAACCAAAGACGAGCAGCATCCATGAATCATGATGCAAGTAAACTATATTTTCTGTGAAAAATACATCTAATCCGGAGGAAGCGATTTTGATATTTTTATAGATCCAATAGATGCAACTATATTTTCTTTACATAAGAGAGAAAACGAAGAAAGTAAGCACATAGGGCAATTAAAAAAGGGAGGGAGACAAGCTAAACTCACTAGTATTCTTCTATTACAAGAGACTTACACCCTCAATGCCACCTGATCTTGCCATGAGATCTTCCTTTTCCCGGTTCTACTTGGCCTGTTTCCAGTGTTCCTGCAGGCCGATATTTTAACATCATTGTGCTGCTCGTCACTTCCGATTCTGATTGAACTTCTCTTAAAGTCCTCTGTTCCCACTGAATTAGTTTGAGCTTGTAGTTCTTCCTCCTCTCTCTGCATTGAAGGAGATTTCGCCATTTCGGAGACATTAGCTCATGATAAAAGATTGTATAGCAAACAACTTTTTATGACAATAATAGATTACCGAAATCTGGTTCAAGTCAAAAATTGGTTTCGTGCTTCGAGCAGTGGCCTCTTTTCCGCTGTAAAGCCTTTCCTTTCGATTTAAGTCGAGAACTGATAAAGAACTTCGCAAAGTAGGTTCCTCCTTTGCACCGAAACTCTTCTGCTGCTTATGTTTCAAATCGAACATAAGGGAAGGACGAGTGAAACCGATTCCCTTTACACTGTTAGCCTTTCCCTTTTGGTTCAAATCGGAACCCATAGCTTGGCTTAGCGAAGCACCCTTTGCTGTTGATTTCTTTGCCTTCAAATTTGATTTACTTTTAAACACCATGTTCTGTGGTTGCATAAAATGTCTTTCTGCTGGGGATTGGTTTTGCATCAAGAACTCGCGCCTCCGTTTCAAAAACCTATCAACAGAACAAGATTTTAACTCTTTATCAATAACCATGATTCTGAAATTATGGAAAACATACAAATTTATGGAGGAACAAGATCATACTTGACTTCAGCCAAAAGGGTCGATCTTTGCTCTTTCATCATCTGCAATTTCTTTCTCATGGACTCCGTTTCCTGAAGAAACACAAAGAAAAGATAGATCTTTATCAATTTGAAGCCAAAACATAAGATCCACTCTTCTTATTATCAACCAAGATTGAATACAAACATCATGAATCAAGAAAACCAAGAGGATTATAAACACTGGGATCTAATAAAATCTGATGGAAAGTATCTCAAAATCTAAACAATCCACAAAAAAGTTATTACCTTGCGCAAGTCTTCAAAGTCTTCCATATGGCTCGGATACCTGAACCGCGCCCTTTGGTCCTCATACAAATCATAAGGAGAATACTCCTTAACAGCATCAGCAACAGCAATCCCTTTCATCTTCTTCATGTTTCAGATCACAAGGAAATATGGAGGAAGAGAACGGGAGAAAGAAGAGTAGTTAAGGAGAAGGAAGAAATGGTAAATATAGAGAGCGAGACAAAAGAGAAAGGTTATCGTCTCCCTGTGAAAACTCTGACCGAAACAATGAAATCCCAAAGAAGCCCCACATAAACCGGCGAAAAAAGATTGTTTCTTTTGAGAGTTGGAGAGGAATAGATGAAGATGGGATCTTTTGGGGTGGGATTACAGAAGGGTATTTCCGGCAAAGAAAGAGAGAGTTTTGCGAGGTGGGTTTGATTGGAGGACATTTTGAATACATCTACAACTCTTCTCTTGCTTTCACCGTTCTTTCTTTATCTTTCCTTTCTTTTTTGTACATAAATTTTGGTCCAGCTGGGCCATTGAAGAAGAAAGAGAGAGTTGGGTGATTTTGAAGAGGGTGCGTGGAGTTTCCATGTTTTTCCCCCGAGTAGAGAGAGATGGAGAAGGAAATCAAGTTTCTTTTTTCTTTTTTTTTTCTAGAGAGAAATATATAGGTTCTGGTAAAAGGGGCAGGACGATCTTCCTTATGTCAGTTATGTGTGCCTGCCCTTGTCTGGTGTTTTACTTGTTGGATTGTACCTTATGTTTTAGGGTCTAGTAACCCATCATATCTGTCCACCTAAGGCTAAACTAGCCCTGGAAACCAACCCGGATACCAGCCATCACAACAGGCAGGGTTTTCATGCTTTCTTTAAATGCTGGAAAGTGGAAACCAACAAATTTGACGACTTAGAATCCCGATCCTATTACCAAAATTCCCTCTTTTTTGTTCTACAAGGCTAGCTTAGTTGACATTCAGGACTTTCAATCTTAAAAAGAGGGAATAACTTTGTAAATGAGAGAGGGTATCTTGGTTAAACAAGGTCCATATGAGGTATTAGTATTACCAACGGCAACTCTTCTGTTTTATACCTTTGAATAGCTAATGGCGTGGTGAGAAAACAAAAAAAAAAAAAAAAAGGAAATAAGGTGGTTTGATGCGTCTCTCTTGAAGTTTGTTTCCCTACTGTAGGACAAAAAATTCAGCCCCTTCTTTTCCTATGTTAAACACTAAAAAAATATTAAAAAGTTGGTTTTTCTATTTATTCGTTTCAAATGTAAAAATTGATAAATAAAAACATAAATCATATGTATGATGCACATGATAAATAAAAAACTATACCTTTCTCGGTTCGGTATTTTCTTATTATGTATATCATATAATTAGATTCAGAATTATCTAACTCTCTATCTCTATAATTTATAGTTGTTACTCTCAACAATATTGTTCTAAGATTTGAACTTGAAATTTTAAAGAGTATGCATTTCCCATAGAAACGAACCACTTTCCACTATGTCAAAAGTATTTTTTTTTAAACCACTATGTCAAAAGTTAACGAGTGAATAATGTTACTCTAACTGGCTCAATTGTTTAAGCAAATTTATTTTGTTTTCTTCAGTTTCTGTGTTTGAAGCACTAACAAATTGTCTATAAAATATATATCCGTTCTTAAAAGATTATGATCAATGAACATATATTAACTTTTAATCACACTAGACAATTTAAAGAAATTCACACATATAACCTCTTCCTTCTACTTAAATAAGTTTTCCATTAATTTAATGCCTCCACATTCCGCATAGAAAAACAACTAAGATATCCAAGACAGGGAGCAAAAGAAAGAAAAAGGACCCCCCCCCCCCCCCCCCCCCCCCCTCCTCTTATTCTGGGAAATATCTGATTTTTCCTGGTTGAAGAGAATCTGCAAAAACAATGGCGTCGACAAGTGCCGTGACTGCAAGATTTGTTTTTGTGATTGTTTTTTAGACGAAATGGAGTGCCAGCGTGGCTGAAATAGATGTATTGGTTCTCATTTCATAGATCTAGAGTTGGTGCAAGATTCTTTTAGGAATCAGTTTGAACCAAACTTACGAAGAGGCCATCCTTTCTTTATTTTGATATATAATGTGTAAAAAAATAACATTATCTTCCTTTAAACTTTAAATTTCTAATCCCAAACTAACTCTAAATATTAAGTCATAAACTTTAATATTAAATTTTAAACTCTAAACACTAAATTTACTCATAAATTTTAATTTTTAAATCTTACGGCCTAAACCAAGGGCGGAGCCACCCCTTGAATTGGGATGTCTCATGACAACCCAAAATTTTTAGGAAACATATTTTTCCTATATAATTTGTATATAAAAGATTAAAAATATGGACAAATGACACCTCTTTTATGAATAAAATGACACCCTTTATAAATAATTAATTCTCTTTAAATATCGTTGAAAAAATGACACCCCTTACATATATTTCAGGGGCGAAACTTCGCCCCTGACCTAAATCTTTAAACGAATATAACACATCTTTAATATGAATACTCAAAGGATGCAAAAGTTTTCCTTGGATATAATTCTGAATGAATCACAAGCTGCCACAAAAAAAATCTAATCATATAATATAGTCGACTTTCTATGACCTGAGATGCACCGTGATTGATGCAACACGAAATTATCACGATAAACAAAAATCGTGTTAAAATACAAACGAAAAATGTGTTAAAAGACATACAAAAGACATGCTACAAAAACAAATAAAAATAAAATAGTTCAATATATACAAAAAAATCAAAACAAAGATAATATTTATTTAGATTAAATAAAATACAGAGTTGATATCTATTTTAGAGAGAAAACAATTTTCTTTTCATTTCAAATTTTTATCATAATAATAGTTTAAGCTTTAAATGATTGTTTTATAATCTTGACATGCATATGGATTGTGAGAAGTTAATATTAATAATTTAAGGGTGAATTATAACAAAAGTCACTTAACTATTAAAAGTTACATTTAGGTCACACAATTATTAAAAGTTATATTTGTGTCACTCAATTATGGGTAAGGTTACATTTGGGTCACCTAATTATTAAAGGTTATATTTGGATCACTCAATTATGGGCAAGGTTACATTTGGGTCACCTAATTATTAAAGGTTATATTTGGATCACTCAATTATGGGCAAGGTTACATTTAGGTCACTCAATTATTAAAAGTTACATTTGTGTCACTCAATTATGGGCAAGGTTATATTTATGTCACTCAATTATTAAAAGTTACATTTGTGTCACTCAATTATGGGTAATGTTACATTTGGGTCACCTAATTATTAAAGGTTATATTTGGATCACTCAATTATGGGCAAGGTTACATTTGGGTCACCCCTCATGTTTTTTTAAAAAAGTATATCAATTTGTGTATTAGATTAATTAATGATTTCAAATGAAGTATTCTAATGTTAACAAGGGTATACAAGTGATTTGGGGAAAAAATTGACTAAATTGATGTACTTTTTTAAATATGAAGGGTGACCAAAACGTAACTTTACCCATAATTGAGTGACCAAAATGGAACATTTAATAATTGGGTGACCTAAATATAACATTACCCATATTTGGGTGACATAAATATAATTTTTAATAATTGAGTGACCCAAATGTAATCTTACCATAATTGAATGACCTCCTCCGTTGTAGTTTACCCATAATTTAAATGATTTGTAATTTATTGAGAGTAAAATACGTAGGAGAGCCCAGTAGAATTCCTGGTCCAAGCCTATAGTGGTATTTAAGTATATTCAATTTCAAGGTGCCGGCCGAGTTAGGTTTGGGCCTCGAACAATTTCAGACATGACCGATAAACAGAAAATACCAAGCTTTTTCTTCACCAGTACCGTACAATTTCCACCGAGAAAATAATAAAAACAATAAACAAGTGGGAGTTTCAACAAGCCTTGAAATTAGCAATCTATCAACCCAAATCTCTCTCATCATGGAGCTTTCTTCCCTCTCATCTCTCCCTCTCCGTAAGATACGTAATTCTATACTTTCCCATATACGTATTTGTTTTCTTTGTATGTATTGATCTCTCCCCCCCCCCCCCCAAACATTTTTCAGGTCACCCAAATCCCAGTAGTTCCTCTATGCTGCCTATCTTGCCGGTAAGTTTTTCTTTTGATATCTGTTTGGTTTCGTAGAAATAGAGGGGAAAGCTGATTGCATTGAGTGAAAATGAGTGAACTTTACGGTTTCGTAATTGAGGGAAAACAAGCTTTTTCACCAATTTTCCAGCTTTTATTGATTTGTTTGATCTTTTTCAGTTTGTAATGTTTTAATTATTTTTGCATTAGAGAATTTTGGGAATTTTCCCCTTTTATTTGCCTCAATGATTTGCTTTATAACATTGTTGAAATATATTATCCAATGCAGTTTTCTGATCCTAAATGCGCTTACTTTGGCTACTCTGTGTGTAAACGAGCAACTTTGAGAAGTTCATGTAGCTGTAAGTTAATTTTAACTAAGACCATGTTTTTCTATGTTTAATGCTGCAAACAAGTGAATGCACTTTAAAATTTCTGCAAAGTGATTATTTGTACATTCAGGATATTTTTAGCATATGTTAATGGATTCTTTTATTGGGACTAAATTGTTCTTGTACTACAGTACAAATAGTTAGGGACTTGGGGTTTGGTATTTCATTATGTATATGAGTATTCTTTTTTATGGAGGTTTACAACTTTACATTGTTAGCCTTTCTCTATTTTGGCAGCTGCTCAAAATAACTTTTTGCATATTTCAAGGGCACACGATGGCGAACCTCGGTGTTATTTTAGTCCAATTGAGGGTTTAAATAGATATTCCGTTAGTAAATTATATAACCTGAACAAATTATCCAGATATGTTGTGGCGAAATCTGAACTTGCTGGGACTGGGATGCCTGATGCTTCCTATTCTTTATCAGGTGTTTGTGCAAAGCTACTTGGTCATTGAACTATTTGAGTTTTCTCGTTTTAGCTCATTCCCCTCAGAATTTTATATTTCGTCAAATCTTAAATGCAGAAGTTAAACTATCTTCAAAAGTTAGAGGCGTATGCTTTTATGTTGTCACAGCTATTGCAGCCATTTCACTGATTGGGTTTATGATAGTGGCTCACCCCTTTGTGCTCTTGTTTGATCGCTATAGAAGAAAAGCTCAGCATTTTATTGCCAAACTTTGGGCTTCAGCAACTGTTGCTCCGTTTTTTAAAATCGAGTATGAAGGATTGGAGAATTTGCCTTCACATGGTGCTCCTGCAGTATATGTTTCCAACCACCAGAGTTTTTTAGACATCTACACGCTTCTAACTCTTGGAAGAAGCTACAAGTTTATCAGCAAGACGGGGATATTTCTTTTTCCAATTATTGGATGGGCCATGTCTATGATGGGTACAATTCCATTAAAGCGCATGGACAGCAGAAGCCAGATGGTATTCCCTTTTCACCTTTTCTGTTACCATTCTTTAGATTGGAATATAGGATTGATCTGTTTAGCTTGTCTACTTTAGATGGCAATTTACGTTAATCTATTGTAATATTATCTTTGAGCTTTGCATGCTTGGTCTATTTTTTTTTCTGTAGTAAGGGTTTGAATTCATTAACTATTGTGCGTGTAGGAGTGTCTTAAGAGATGTATGGATCTCGTGAGGAATGGCGCCTCTGTCTTTTTCTTTCCAGAAGGCACGCGGAGTAAGGATGGGAAGTTGGGTGATTTCAAGGTGAGATCATCCTAGAATTCTATTGTTTGATTGGTCGATTAAGTCATTATGGAAAATCAGGAGGATTTTAAAATGCAACTATTTATTTAAAAGCTCGTTGTTTTTTCTTGGTCATAATCGGCAGAAAGGTGCATTCAGTGTTGCTGCAAAAACCGGGGTGCCTGTCATTCCTATAACCCTAATTGGCACAGGTCGAATCATGCCTGCAGGAATGGAGGGTGTCGTAAATTCAGGATATGTGAAAGCTATTATTCATAAACCGATCGAAGAAAGTGATCCAGAAATATTACGCCAAGTGGCTAGAAATACAATTCTAGATACGCTTAAGCGTCGCGGCTGAGAAAGTGGCCTGATTTTTTTGGCTGACTCGAGGAATACAATAGAAAGGTACATAATGTGACCCTTCATGATAACTGTGCTTGTGATTTATTTTATTATTTTGGGGAAAAAAAGAATAAAGTGTGATCGTGCAATCTTTTTCTCCCGTCTTTCTTGTTTTAGACTTCTATATGTTTCTCTTTGGGGAAAAAAGCGATGTCTCGTTATAGAACATCATGTTGCTGTTGAATATAGATCAAGGTTGTCCTTTCGGAAACATGTTCGACATCAGGATTCAGGATGTTGTTTTTTTATTCTTGAATTATGATTCCTTTGTTGAACCATCTTTCACCAGGTTTTATAATTCCGAACTAGCAATATTTAGTAATATGTGGTCAACTACTGCCTTTAGTCGACGGACTCAGAGGGATCTCTCGTGTTTATGGCGGATGATCTTATGCGATCTCAACAGTAACATTCAACAATGAAGTTGGCCAAACTACAGCCTAAGTTGGCATCAAAATGTTTTGTTCATATCATGTTTTTGCATATCTAGCCACTCTATGGGGGAGTTGAACACAAAATTTTGTTGTCCCTGGATAGAACACGTTTAGGCTATGTATTATTTTCTCAGACAATACTCGCAATTTGAGGCAATAAAATAACTAAGATAAATACCATGAAGAGTTCATATTCTCATGTCTTTCTCATGCCTTGAGGGTAAGGTTTTAAACTTTTTTAAAATAATTAATTTAGTCTCTAATTTTTTTTACAACCAATTAAATCATTAAACCAAAAAAATTAATTAAGCCTTTGAACAAAAAGTTTTAATCAATTTAGTTTTTTTTTACAAATTTGACCATTAAATCTTGATATTTTTTAAAAATATTATTGACACATGACACACTATAATCTTATCATGTTGTATTTACAGACAATAATAAGAACAAAGAAAAAGAATGAAAAAACAAAAAACGAGAAAAATAAAGAGATTTATATTATTTTCAATACTCAAAGTATATATAATGTCTTCGTAACTCGTCAGGTATGAAAGGGGTTTTTACGAAGCTTCTTTTTCTTTTTTATCTAAAAAAATATCAAAAATTCAAAACTGAACCCCAATGGTAGCTCGTGAATGTCCTGTATTTTTGTTGTCATCCTTGTTTGTTTGATGTTGTATGAACCTCTTTTTTTTTGCAAAAAAACTTACTTGTATAATTATGTTGCGATCTGTTTTTTTATTGGATGAATGATGCAGATAGTGAGGGCTTCGGGTACTTGGTAGCTGTAAAACAAAATGGTACATGCTGACAGAACGGTTGTAAGAATATTGATAACAAGTTAATGTTTCACCCTGCTATTGGTTTTTTCTTTCCATGTCTTTGGTTCAGTTTCGGGCACTTTTAGAGATAAATCACCAGCAAGATAGAAAGAAGCCAATTGTCACGGACTTAAATTACTCTCGAGCTAATTCGTGCGGCGCTAACGCTCATGACACAATATTAGTAAGCCTTACTCACGCAACACTATAGCAAACACTCACAAATAAAAAAGACAAAAGAACTTAAAAAGGGAAGCTTTGTATTAAAGCTTAAAGAGAACTTACAAGAGTACACAACTTGTAGCTCTTTGTGGGATTTAAGGTATGTATTACAAATGACTATGGTCTACTTATACTCCCACCTCCTCAATGGACGGTGAAGATTGCTTTGATCCTATGACTAATATTTTACCTCTAAAAATATCTACATGTGTCTCTAATTTTCTAGAGAACTCCACATGATTCTCTATATATCTAGAATTATCTAAAGGCTTTTAGAATGTTCTGGAGATGTCCAGACTAATCTCGAGCTGTCCTGAGCCTTCTGGAGTCTTCTAAATCTTCCCGGTTGAGCCTAGATGGATGTGAAACATCCTGAAATCTCCTAGAACGTGGTGGAAACATTTTGAGAGAGTTGTAGTCCTTTCTAGGCCATTTTAGATGCTTATCTTGAGCATGTTTGGCCTTAAAACGACCAAGACACTTCATTTGGCCTCGATTGGCTTTGGGGCACTTTGGTAGGGCGTGACACAATATTCTTTTAAAGTGGGAGGCCAATTTTGAAAATCAAAGTCGGTCTTTCCTCTCTTCTTGGGATAAAAATGGCCCTTGTAACTGGACTGGGATCATTTGTGGCAAGCCTAGAAGGGTTAGCCAGTTAAACTTTTCAAGTTCCGGCTTAAAAGGTACACTTCATGGTTATAACTTCTCTTCTTTCCCTGAACTTACTGTTCTTGATCTAAGCTACAATTATCTCAATTATCTTTCTGGACTTGTCTATCTAGATTAACATAGCTGGACTTGTCTTCCAATTATCTTTCTGAAAACATTCCATTTGAAATAGAAAACTTAAGCCCTGCTTCATAGCTTTACATGTTTGAAAACGTCCTAACAAGTTCGATCCCCCCTTCTTTTGGAAATTTAACCAACTTATTTCATCTTCTCCTTTTTGACAATAAAATTTCTGGGTCCATGCCAAAAGAAATTAGAATGTTGGGTTCTCTTACAGAGCTTTCTTTGTCCAATAATAATCTTCTCGGTGAATTTCCCGCTTCTACAGGAAACTTGACAAGCTTGTTCTTTACTTATACACAAACAAGCTCTGTGGTTGGTTCTATATCTCAACAAATTGGAATGTTGAAGTCCTTGAATAAACTTGACCAACTTATCTCTTAACAATACAATATTAGGCTCCATACCAAAAGAAATTGGAATGCTAAGTTCCGTTGAAGTGTGCTTCATTTGTTCAATAATTGTCTTACCGGTGAAATCCCTGCTTCTATAGGCGACTTGACCAAAGTGTATTATCTTTACCTTGGCTTGATGGTTCAATTCTCCGGTTTAAATCTCTGCTTCTATTGGAAACTTGAAAAAGCACCCGGATTAAATATATGAATTGATATTTCTTTTATTTCCTTAAGGATACAAATTTCGAATTCTTTCTTGACAGAATGGCAGGGGTAAACAAAGATTGCTCAACAGTTTCTAAAGGATGGAACCTGTTTGGAGAAGGTTAAGAAAATTAACAGTGTGAACCAGATGAGTAGACGAGCCTTGTGAACCAGTAGCAAGCATAGAAACCAATTGTACCGGTGAGCACGAAGAATGCGTAAGAGACTAACAACATATAACCAAAGTATAAAACCCCAGATATCGACTTTTGTGATATTGAGCTTAGTAAAGAAGTAGAAAGCAGCATATAGGAACAAGTAAAGTGCTGAAGAACCCGAAGTCAAGTATGACCTCCACCACCATAGGTAATCCTCACTGCATAGCTGGAAGTAGCGCAGTCGGCAGTACTACTGTGATCTCGGCACAAGTGACGATAAGAATGACAAAGACAATGAAGAGGAAGCCAAATATGTAACAGAACTGATGCAAAAAAATTGAAGGGAGGATGAAAAGGAGCTCTATAAAAACAGCCCCGAATGGAAGTATGCCCCAGATTAGGATGGAAAAGGCAGAGTTCATGTACCAAGCATGTTCTGGAATTTGCCTTGGGATCTTATTGGTTTTCATTGGATCCTCAATTGATGGCTTCTTAAAACCGAAAAAACTTCCCACATAAACGAGTGGGACTGAGATGCCAAACCACAACAATACCAATGCAAACATGGTGCACTGCCCCGGAAGACTTCTGGCCCCATATCAGAGCATTCAGGACTAAGAAAATGGCAAACACTGTTGCAGGGAACATAAATGCTGCACAATAAATTCCCATATTTTTTCTTCCCATTTCCTAAACCAACTATTATAGAAAATATATTTATTTGGTTTATATAATTATAAAATCGGATTGGATTATAAAGTGTATTGACAGTGGAGTTTATTCACATGCAGAATTGAAATGGTGCCAAATGAGATTATCCAAAATACAAATATATCCTTCTTCTCTTTAATCTTTTCTCTATCTTTATTATTATTTATTCATGGGGATTTCAAATTCAATATTGACTATAAGCAGTTGGATGTAGGTCTGGAGACAAATGTCAAAAGTTAGGCATCACCCTCTCTTTCACGGAAAAGATTGACTTGACAGAATCAAACGTTTCCTGAGAAAGATCCAAAACAAACAATGGGTGGCTGTTCCAAGGAAGAAGAAAATAGTTGAATGGAAAAAGGATATTAAGCAGTAGGCCCCCACCGGCATTAAAGTCAGCCCCAATAATCACGGTGCGTCCTGGTAAGCTGCATGATGGAAATGCCAAAGAGGAGAGAAAAGTAAGTTGCCTATAAATGTATTACTTATTCTTCGTTCATCATCACATTCTCAGCAACTACTTTCCCTTTAAAGTTGAGTGTCACCAATACACGTCCTACAAATTTTAAGCTATGGTATCTTTTATCAACAAGTTAGCATCTTCATCATTCAAGGTTTTCTTCTTCACCCTGCTGCTGGTTTCTTCTTTCCATGTCTTTGGTTCAGTTTCTTCTTCACCAGCAAGACAGAAAGAAGCCGATGCTCTTCTAAAGTGGAAGGCCAGTCTTGATAATCAAAGTCAGTCTTTCCTCTCTTCTTGGGATGGAAATGAAACTTGTAACTGGACTGGGATCATTTGTGGCAAGTCTAGCAGGGTTAGCCAGTTAAACCTTTCAAGTTCCGGTTTAAAAGGTACACTTCATGGTTTTAGTTTCTCTTCTTTCCCCGAACTTACTGTTCTTGATCTAAGCTACAATTACCTCAATGGAACCATTCCATCTGGTGTTTGTAATCTATCTATATTAGCCTACCTTGACTTGTCTTCCAATTATCTTTCTGGAAATATTCCATTTGAAATAGGAAAGTTAAGCTCTGTTTCAGAGCTTTACCTGTTTGAAAACATCCTGACAGGTTCTATCCCCCCTTCTATTGGAAATTTAACCAACTTATTTCATCTTCTCCTTTTTGACAATAAAATTTCTGGGTCCATGCCAGAAGAAATTGGAATGCTTGGTTCCCTTACAGAGCTTTCATTGTCCAATAATAATCTTACTGGTGAAATTCCAGCTTCTATAGGAAACTTGACAAACCTGCTTGTTCTTTACTTGTACGCAAACAAGCTCTCTGGTTCTATACCTCAACAAATTGGAACGTTGAAGTCCTTGAATAAACTTGATCTCTCTGACAATAATTTGGTCGGTTCTCTCCCTCCCTCTATTGGAAACTTGACCAACTTATCTCTTCTTAGCCTTTTTAATAATACAATTTCAGGCTCCATACCAAAAGAGATTGGAATGCTAAGTTCCGTTGAAGTGCTTCATTTGTTCAATAATAGTCTTACTGGTGAAATCCCGGCTTCTATAGGAAACTTGACCAAAGTATATTATCTTTACCTTGGCGATAATAACATCAATGGTTCAATTCCTCAAGAGGTTGGAAGAATGAGATCTCTCACTGACCTTTACTTGTCAGATGCAAATCTCTCGGGTTCAATCCCCGCGTCTATTGGAAACTTGAAAAATCTGATATATCTTCACCTTTTCTTCAATGCACTGTCAGGATTTATTCCTTCTAGTATTGGAAACTTGACCAACCTGGTTGAATTAGTACTGGATCGCAATAATTTAGAGGGCTCAATTCCTCAGGAATTTGGTAAGCTCCAGTCCCTGGTTGACTTAAGGTTGTTCAGCAACAGTCTCAGTGGTTTCATTCCAACAGAGATGAACAATCTTACAAGTTTGAAAAATATTCAGCTCTCTGATAACTACTTGATTGGCCATTTACCACAAAAGGTGTGCCTTGGCGGAGTACTTGAATATTTTATTGCAAGTAACAACTATTTTACAGGACCAATCCCCAAGAGCTTGAAGAACTGTACCAGCTTACACAGAGTCCGGCTTGACCACAATCAACTTACCGGTAATGTATCTGAAGATTTTGGCATATACCTGGACTTGATCTATCTAGATCTAAGTTATAATAAATTGATTGGTGAGCTATCATCAAAATGGGGTCAGTGCCACAAGCTAACAAGCCTAAGGATCTCGAACAATAATATCACCGGTGAGATACCCTCAGAACTTGGAAAGGCAAGTCAGCTACAAGCATGTGACCTTTCTTCAAATCATCTAACTGGGGGCATTCCAAAGGAACTGGGAGAGCTAAAATTGTTGTTCAACCTTATGTTGAATGATAATCATCTTTCAGGCAGTATTCCTCCAGAAATTGGAATGCTATCTGGTCTTGTTAGTCTTAACTTGGCAGTAAACAACTTAACTGGCTCCATTCCAAAAAGGTTGAGTCAGTGTGAGAAATTCTTGGAACTGAATTTGAGTGTCAACAGATTGAGTGGAGGAATTCCCTTTCAGGTTGGAAGCTTATCTTTTCTTCAAGTTCTTGATATCAGTCATAATTTGCTAACTGGTAAAATACCGGAGCAAGTTGGGAACTTGAAATCTTTAGAAAAGCTGAACCTATCTCACAATATGCTCTTCGGTTTTATTCCCTCAACTTTTGATGATATGTTGAGCTTAACATCTGTTGATTTATCCCACAATCAGTTGGAGGGTCCTCTTCCAGACAACAAGGCCTTTCGAGAGGCTTCATTTGAGGCGTTCAGAAATAACAAAGGCTTGTGCGGAAATATCACAGGTCTGGAAGCATGTTCTTCAAATTTAAACCATAATGTTGATCATAAAAAGAATAGCAAAATTGTGATTGCAATTGTAATCCCTATTTTATGCACAATACTACTTGTAATTGTTGTGTTCGCGATTCTTTCTTCATCCCAACGAAGAGAGAGGAAGACCGACAACACGCCAAGGATGATAGTAAGCAATAATTTGTTTGCAATTTGCAACTATGATGGAAAAGTGATGTACGAAAACATAGTTGAAGCAACTGAAGAATTTGACTCCAAATACTGCATTGGAGTTGGGGGTTATGGCAGCGTTTACAAGGCACAATTGTCGAATGGTCAAATTGTTGCTGTGAAAAAACTTCACTCCCTTCTGGAAGGTGGGGTGACAGATCAAAAAGCTTTTAACAGCGAGATTCAGACCTTGACTGAAATACGCCATCGCAATATTGTGAAACTTCATGGTTTCTGTTCTCATCCTCGACACTCAATTTTGGTATATGAGTTCTTAGAAGGAGGAAGCCTGGAAAAGATACTAAGGACTGATGAACAAGCAATGGAATTTGATTGGATCAAGAGGGTAAATGTTGTTAAAGGCATAGCTAATGCTGTCTCCTATATGCACCATGACTGCTCCCCTCCTATAGTCCATCGTGACATTTCAAGCAAGAACATTCTGCTAGATTCGGACTGTGAGGCTCATGTTGCAGACTTCGGCGCTGCCAGGCTTAGAAAGCCCGATTCATCCAATTGGACCTCATTTGAAGGCACTTTGGGTTACACAGCTCCAGGTATGTTTTCTTTTCTGTTCATCTTTTTCTTTTTCTAAGCAACAATTGTTCTGAATTTAAATGCAGTAAATTGTTGAACACAAGCTGAAGTCATAATCATGCACTTGAGCTCCTGTTTTCTTTTGTAGAGCTTGCTTATACCATGCAAGTCAATGAAAAATGTGATGTCTTTAGCTTTGGAGTGGTGACATTGGAAACTCTCATGGGTAGGCATCCTGGGAATCTGATTTCTTTCCTGTCGTCATCATTTTCTTCACTCTCACCATCATGTTCATCATCAGCAACCTTCAATCATTTACTACTGAAGGATCTGTTAGACCAGCGTCTTCCATCTCCTAGGAAACAAACAGCTGCAGAAGTGGTCTCCATTGTAAAACTAGCATCTCTATGCTTACGCACCAATCCACAATCTCGACCAAGCATGCAACATGTTTCTCGGGAACTGTCAACTCGGAATCCACCATCATTGAACCAGTTTCACACAATAACATTAAGCCAACTGCTTGATTCCAGCAGTTATACATCCTGAAGCCTACATATGTAATTACTTGGCTCCAGGTATGTTCTCTTTTCTTTTCTTTTTTAAGCTGCAATTGTCTTGAATTTCGATAAAGTAAATTGTTCAACACAAGATCAAGTCATAATCATGCACTTGAGCTCGCTTTTTCTTTGTAGAGCGTGCTTATACTATGAATGAAAAGTGTCATGCCTTTTCGTCATAATCATGCACTTTAGCTCTGGAGTGGTGACACTGGAAACACTTATGGAAAGGCAACCTGGGGATCTGATATATTTCCTGTCATTGCCATTTTCGTCACTTTCACCATCATATGTTCATCATCAGCGTCGTTCAGTCATTTACTACTGAAAATTTTGTTTGACCAGCGTCTTCCATCTCCTAGGAAAAAAAAGCAGCAGCAGTGGTCACAATTGTAAAACTAGGATCTCTATGCTTACATGACCAACTATGCAACAAGTTTCTTGGGAGCTGTCAACTCGGAATCCACCATCGGTGTTTGCAGTTCCACACAATAATGTTTAACCAACTGCTCGACTCCGGCAGTTGTACATCCTAAAGCCAGCGCAGATTCTGCATTGCCTTGATTTCCCATGCTTCCATAACAGAAAAAATGTACTGTTTTATGCTCTCCTTACCAGAGAATGCTTTCTTGACAGAATGGAAGGGAAAAACAAAGCAATATTATGCGTCTGAATACATGTATACTTCAATTTCTAGAAGAAATTGCTCAACAGTTTTTCAAGGATGAAGGAACCTGTATGGAGAAGGTTAAGAAAATTAACAGTTTCTATGATTAAAGATTCAAAACTGAACCTAAATGGTAACTCGATGTCCTGCATTTCTAATTCATTATCAGATAATTTAACATCCTTGTAACGAAACAAACTAACAATTTCCCTTAAGTTGCAATATCAGATCAATCAATCTTCACAGACGAGTAGATGAGCCTTGTGAACCAGAAGCAAGCATAGAAACCAATTGTGCCGGTGAGCACGAAGAATGCGTAAGAGACTATCAACATATAACCAAAGTATAAAACCCCAGACACCGGCTTTGTGATCTCAAGCTTTGTAAAGAAGTAGAAAGCAGCATAGAGGAACAAGTAAAGTGCCGAATAACCCGATGTCAAATATGACCTCCACCACCATTGGTAATCCTCACTGCATAGCTGGAAGTAGCAGAGTACTACTGTGATCTCGGCACAAGTGACAATAAGAATGACAAAGACAATGAAGAGGAAGCCGAATATGTAATAGAACTGATGCAACCAGATTGAAGGGAGGATGAAAAAGAGCTCAATAACAGCCCCGAACGGAAGTATGCCCCCTATTAGGATGGAGAAGGCAGGGTTCATGTACCAAGCCTGTTCTGGAATTTGCCTTGGGATCTTATTAGTTGCCACTGGATCCTCGATTGCTGGCTTCTTAAAACCGAAATAACTCCCCACATAAACAAGTGGGACTCAGATTCCGAACCACAACAACACCAATGCGAACATGGTTCCGAATGGCACTGCCCCAGAAGACTTCTGGCCCCATATCAGAGCATTCAGGACAAAGAAAATGGCAAACACTATTGCAGGGAACATAAATGCTGTTTTGAGTGTAACTTTCTTCCATTCGGTTCCCTTGAACAGCTTATAGAGAGGAGCTGAGGAATATCCAGCAAACAGTCCCATGAAGACCCAGAGTAGAAGCATGGCTGTTATTAACCCGCCCCGAATTGAGGGGGATACGAAACCGAGGAGAGCAAAGATCATGGTAACAATAATCATACCACAAAATTGAACCCCTGTTCCAACATACACATAGAGTAAGTCAGATTTTGTTGGAGGCCTAAAAACATCCCCGTGCACCAGCTTTCACCCTGTCTCCTCTTGTGCTTCTTCTTGTGTTTCGAGTTAGTTGTACTTGGAGATGTCCCGATATAGAGTTCGTAGCATGATCACAGCCACCATTCGCGAGAGGAGAATCACAATCATCAAAGAATTAACTATCGAGAACCAATGGATCTGATCATCAGCCATTAGAAGATAAGTATCCCATCTGGATGCCCACTTTATATCACTTTCCTGCAAGATGACAACAAGTAGCTTGTTGATTAGAATGAAATACAACATACGGACCAGTAAAACTGTAACAAGCAGCAAGGTATTCTCATTTTATAGACGGACACAATGCCGACCTGGAACTCGACATCGTAAGTAAAAATGATCTCCTTATTCTCTTCAACCTCCTGAGGAGATTCAGAACTAGTAACTGCACGTTTTGCATGGGGATCACAGGTTGTCAGACGAGTTTTCGCATTCCACTCACCCTCATATTCATGTTTAACACTGCATTGTGTGTTCATCAAAACGGTTTGGTAAGAAAAGTAGAAAATGAAACCAGTGGTAAAAGAATTGAAAATTTTTAACCTGAATGGTTTGACCTCAAATCCAACAATCCTTGCAGAGTCTGACAATGGATCCTTGTGATATTTGACTGTAAATATCAAGTGATTGTTTATAAAATGTTTTTCTTCCTTGCTCTGCAAGAAACCAAACCAGCATAGCGGCGCATGCATTACAAAATGGAAACAATATAAAAAGTTGTTCTAAACAGATGCTGGCCAATCTAGAACTTACCCCGGCATACTGTCCTCTGAGACCAACATGATATCCATACTGGTACACTACAGCATTTTCCCGATCGGGCCTTCTCAGCCACCGAAAGAACAAAGTATAGCAAAGAAAAGATCCATGCCACGTCAAACCTATGACCCGCCATTCAATATGAAGCTACAAAGGGAAAGAAAAACCTTGCCGACTTGAAATTTATGGATAAAAATATCTTTCCCTTTTAGGTGTTTATATATATATACACAACACTAAAAAATTAAATTTTAACCCCTAAGTCTAAATTATAAATCCTAAACTCTAGACCCTATACCATAAAATTATATTTTACCCTAAATTTTTTAAACCCTAACCATAAACTCTAATATTAAGCCTAAACTCTAAACTTAATTTTAAGTGTAAGAACATAAATAAAGACAAAAAAAAGTGCAAAAGATTTTCATTTGAAATTTATTGTTTGCGAGGGTGGTTTGTTGGTAAACACGAGAGGAGAATCCTTGGGGACAGAAATTTGAATCTTATACGTTTATAGAGAGGACCCTCCCTATACTATAAAACTTAGGGTACATTGTAAAATATAAAGAACTAAAAGTGTAATATGCAGATTGTGTAAAATAAATTTTATACTATTATGTATATTTATATTATAAAATTTATATTTTAAATCTTAAAAAATTAAACTCTAAACTTTAAACTATATACTCTAAATTTTAAACTTTAAAACTTTAAACCTAAAACTAAAATTTTTTTTGTAAACTAACCGCTTATGTATCAAAATTTTATATATATATATATATAAATATTTTTTTAATTTTATTCTGTTTAATATTACGCCTCTTTTTTTGAAAAAGAAAATTCATTATCTTTATAAAAAACTTTCTGACATGTGGTCTCACAATTGACAATTGAGGGCAGTACTTGATGAGTACATGTGGTCTCACAATTAGGGATGTAAAAAGCTGACACGACCTGTAAACTCGACTGAAACCTGCTCGAGTTAAAATCTGATTTGATCCGAAAATTTGATGACCCGAACCCGATCTGTAACCAACTGTTGTTGACCCGAACCTGAATTTGACTTGTTACTGTATTAACCGAACCCGATCTGCGTCCGACTGAAAACGACCCGAACCCGAATTGGACCTGTTACTGTGGACCTAAATCTCGACCTGCGTCCGACTGAAACGAACCCGAACCCGAAGCCGACCTGGCAGATAACCGAATTTACCCGACTGAATTGACCCGATATCCGATTTTACCCGACCTGAAACGGACCCGACCTGAAACGGACCCGACCTGAAATGGACCCGACCTGTTTTGAACCCGACCTGTTTTGAACCTGACCTGTTTTAAACCCGACCTGTTAAGTGACCCGACCTGTTGTTGACCTGAACTGATAAAATACAAGAAGTTTGTTTGTAATAATATTAGCTCTCGGATCTTATAGCTAAGACATAGTTTATCTCACATAAAATACTTTATTTCAATACAAAGGAGAAATCAAGATTGAACATTTGGTGGAATTAAAATATTAAATTTTAAAATTACAAGGACTTAATAAGTATTCAAACTCAAAATTTAGGGACAATACATAGTTTATCTAATAATTATACTTATATAGACCTAAATTGTTATTAGATCAAAAAATTGAGGACACATGTGAGTTGTGACATGCTCATCCTTCTTTTAGTTCAACCATGTTTAATTAAATCTAAAGAAACTATACCAAAAGTTAGCACTAAAAAAAACAAACTAAAACTTAAATAATCTAAACCCTAAGCATCTAATTAAGGAAGGGCTTAAAGGGTAATTAACCCTTAAATAACAAATTCAATTAAAAAAAATACCCTCCCCATTAATTTTCACTCAATTTGGCGCCTCCCCTCCCCCATCAATTTCCCCCCAATTTTTTTTATCGAAAACCCCCTCCCAATTTGGCTGCACAAACTTTCCTCCTTAAATTAAAAATTAAAGTATTTTTAACTTTTAACTTTCCCCCTAAATTAAAAACTAAAGTATTTTTAATTTTTAACTTCTCCCCTAATTAAAATTTTTAATAAAATAAAATTTTAATTTAATGATCATAATTAATAAAATGATTTAAATTTTAAATAATTTATTTTTAATTCATCCATCACAAGTTATTAATTTAATAAAACTTTTAAGTTATTAACGCCACAAATAATTTATATTAAATGAGTTAGTACTAAGCATATTAAATTATTTAATAAAATTTAAAACTTAGAAGCGTGAAATGAATATTTAAATACAATTTTTTTATACATATATATTAAATTGATTATATGTGTATATTTAACAGAAATATTATTTAACACTTTAAATTGATTTAAAAAATTAATAGTTATATTTTACATTTATCAACACTTTAAATTAATCAAATTATAGACCCTAAACCCTAACCCTAAACCCTAAACTCTAAACTATAATGTATATAACTATGTATATATCTATCAATGTATGAACTCTAAACCCTTGATAAGTTTTACCTTAAACTCTAAACACTAAACTCTAAACTCTAAACTATAATGTATATAAGTATGTATATATCTATCAATGTATGAACTCTAAACCCTTACCTATCAATGTCTAAAGCCTAAACCCTTAATGAAGTTTTCCATAAACCCTAAACCTTTAAATCCACAACCTAAACCCATAAACCATAAACTCTAAACCCTAATATATGTAAGTATGTTTGTATCTATCAATATATGAACCCTAAACCCTTAATGAGTTTTCGCTACACCCTAAACTCTAAACAATTAACCGTAAACCATAAACCCTAAACCATAATATATATAAGTATGTATATATGTAGCTATCAATGTATGAGCCTTAAACCCTTAAAGAATTTCTCCCTAAACTTTAAACACTAAACCTAAACCTTAAACCCTAAACACTTAATGAAGTTTTCATAAAACTATAAACCCTAAACCATATACCATAAACCCTTAAATCCACAACCTAAACCCTTAAAACATAAACTCTAACCCTTAAACCCTAATGTATGTATGTTTGTATCTATCAATGTATGAACTCTAAACCATTAATAACTTTTTGCTACACCCTAAACTCTAAACCTTAAACCTTAAACCCTAAACCCTAATATATGTAAGTATGTATAAATGTAGCTAACAATGTATGAGCCATAAACCCTTAATGAGTTTTACCCTAAACCCTAATGTATGTATGTAAATGTACCTATAAATGTATGAACCCTAAACTCATATTCATTATTTTTTTTAATCCGTCCAATATTTTATAATTTTAATTTGATATTTTCATCATTCTAGACCCTAAAACTTTATTTTTATTCCAAATTGACCCACATTTATTTTTTTAATTTGTTCAATGTTTTATTATTTTAATTTAATATTTTCTTTATTCTAGTCCCTTAACTTTATTTTAATTACGTATTGACCCTTGTATATATTTTAATTCATCATGTTTTATAATTTTAATTTGAAACTTTGTTCATTCTAGACCCTAAAACTTTATTTTTATTCTAAATTGACATCTACTTATTGTTTTTTTAATTACTCTAATTTTTATACTTTTAATTTGATATTTTTGTTCATTATAGTCCCCAAAACTTTATTTTTATTCCAAATTGACCTATTTTCCTTGTTTTCTTTTAAATTTGTCTAATGTTTTATAATTTTAATTTGATATTTTTGTTCATTATAATCTGTGAAAGTTTATTTTTAATCCAAATTGACCCCTTTTCAGTCCAAATTGACCCATTTTCATTATTTTTTAATTACTCAAATGTTTTATAATTTTAATTTGATATGACTTTAAATAATTAACTCAAAATCAACGATGATTGACGGAGGCCAACCTAAAGTCTATCAACTACTTATACGGTTGTACCGAACTCAAACTCAATACGAATTCCAATTCCGAAAATACCCTGACCTGAATTACCCGACCTGAAACTACCCGACCTGAAATTACCTGACCTGAAATGCACCCGACCTGAAATGCAACCGACCTGAAATGGACCCGACCTGAAATGGACCCGGCCTAAAACGGACCCGACCTGAAACGGACCCGACCTGAAACAGACTTGACCTGAAATGGACCCGACCTGAAATGGACCCGACCTGAAGTGTATCCGAACCCGAATTAACCTGTCAATTATCTGCTTCGGACCCGACCTGAAATGGACCCGACCTGAAATGGACCCGACCTGAAATAGACCCGACCTGAAATGGACCCGCACCCGACCCGAGTCGAGTCAAAACAGAAAAATAACATGAAATGACCTGTATCCGATTTTACCCGACCTGAAACCCGTCCGATTACCTGTTTTTACATCCCTACAGTCACAATTGAGGGCAGTACTTGATGAGGACCGGCAGGGACACGGTCACCCAATTTTTAAAAAAAAATAAAAAAAATTAAATTGATGTAATGTTAAAATTTTATTTTTAATCTTTTTATAATATATAAATTATACTATCGTCTTCCTTAAATTTAAATATTTTTAAATAGCTCTCTTAATAAATAATGTTAGTTCTGTCGCTGCTCACAACAGAATCATTTCCCTGTTTTGATCTCCAGGACATTTTCCCAATGAAAACACAGTTTTTCGTTATTGATGTTGTTAAGAGATTTTTGGTAGAAATTCATAATAAATAAAAATATATTATTTTTTTTCATATGATGTCCTTTTAACCTGAGATTTTAACTACCTAAATGTCGTTGCACGAAAAATGTTCTCAAGGCTAAGGTGTGTATTCGATTAATTTATCGAACCGAATTTTTTTCGAAAATATTTAATCAAATCAAAAAATTTAACCAAACGAAAAAAATTCAGTTAATTCGGTCGGTTTTCGAATTAACCGAAATTTGTTATAAAATTTTAGATAAATTACACAATTGGTCACTAAATTATACTAAAACGACCTTTTTAGTCACTGAACTTTCATTTTATACTAATTTGATAAAAGTTTAATGACCATTTTATAATATATCAAAAATTTAATGATCATTTTATAATTTTAAAAGTTTAATGACCAAAAATAAATATATATAATATTTAATATATAATATATAATAATTTTGGTTAATTAATCGATAATTGAAGTTTGTAAAAACTCTTAACTCGTTAACTAATTTTACCTAAAATTAATCGAAAAAATTCAGTTTGATCTGTTAATTCGGTTAAAACCGAATATGCACACCACTACTCAAGACTAAAGTACACGAGTTTAATCCTGGCTAGTGATAAATCTCTAAATGATATTCAATCGATTTCTATTTCATGACTTTTTCTTATATCAATTAGGGTGAACCACATAAAATAAATCAAACAATTTAAGGATCATATGTCTTCTTCTTTGAAACATTTTTCAAACACTTCTAAAAGTTGAACAGCACCGAGCACATTTAGCTGGTTGGTTTAATTTTTTTCGAGTCTCATTTTCTTTAAAATTTATGTCTTGATTGCAACCGGGACCGGGACTGGATCCTGCTTTTTTGGACCCGGTGGGTATCTAATGGGACCGGAACCTGTACCAGGTACCCGGTACTAGTTTGGTACCGAATGACGTTGAAGAGGTTGAAAGCAACTGAAGGCGCTCTTTTATTTCTCTTTGTGTATGAATATTATGAGTATGACTCGTTTTAAGACTTCAACCTTAAGCCTACAATATTTTGACTTTGTTATTTAATATTATTATTGATGGTTGGAATTTTTTTCCCATGCTGCTCAATTTTTATTAATAATAGACTAATTGACCGGGTACTCGGTATTGGTACCGGTTCCCACTAGTACCGGGACCGGTTCTAAGTTTTAGGAACCGGTAGTTACCGGGACCAATCTAAAGAAATTAGCCGGGTACCCCTATTAATTACACATGAAACATATTGTCCAATACATCATCAATCAGAAAATAAATGTTGATTGAATTTTGAAGTAGACGCAGAAAAGAAATGGAAATCTCTTACTATTTTAAATAAGGAACTGGTTTCCCTTTCGCTAGGATATGAGGTCAGATTTGGAGATCTCTAAACATCATTACTGCAGCCATGGAAGAGATAGAGATTGCTGTAAAAGTATCGAGCATGATATTCCCTGCTCAACATACTCCCAAAGAAACTCAATGGATTTCAAATTTGGACATGGTGATGCCGACATATCATGTCCCTTTGGTCTACTTATGGCGTCCTAGCTGCATACTTATGGCGTTGTGCAAGTAAAGCTCGAGGGCTCTTATATGATCAACCAACCAAGTTAAACGTGCCAACTAACGGACGCCCTAGGCTCCACCCTCCCCTCCCATCAAGCTACCTGGGAAATGTAATATTCACGGCTTCATTAATTGCTCTAGCCGGAGATCTGCAATCAGAACCATTTATAGATACGGTAGAGCGAGTTCATGGAGCATTGAAAAGGATGGACAATGAATATCTAAGATCAGCTCTTGACTACCTAGAAACACTGCCAGATTTAACAGCTGCCAGAAAAGGAGCGGAAACTTTCCGGTGCCCGAACCTGAACATCATCAACTGGACGAGACTGCCTACGCATGATGCAGATTTTGGATGGGGTCGTCCAATATACGTAGGTTCGGCAAACGTTTTGTATGAAGGACAAATATACCTAGTATCAAGTGCAAGTGGTGATGGGAGCTTGTCGCTGGTGACGTGCCTAGAGACCTCTCATATCAAACTTTTCAAGGAATATCTATACCAAGGCTTGGGTCTTGACTCAAAGGATTGATGTTAGTTTTTGTTTTCTTTATAACCTTTGCTTGAGTTTCGCTATCTATGTTGCCTTGCTATTTCCATGGTTAGGGTCGTATGGTTAACCGTTGCTGAATGGCTCCCCCGGTGAAGTGGTGGAATATCTCTCAAACTGCTTATGGCCTCGTGTATTTTGTTGTTTTATTTTCTTTTCTACTTTGTAGAGGCATTGTTCCCTCTTGTATTCCGCTTTTGTTGTGTAGACGTGTGGTTTTGAACAAACATATCATAATGCGATGAAAATTCTCTATCTTATTTTGGTGTTTATCTTATTTTGGTGTTTTTATTTATGCCACACGCTTGAAGTTAAGTTTTGGGTTTAAGATTTAGAATTTTAAGTTATGGTGTATCTTTAGGGTATTAAGTGTAAGGTTATGGATTTAGAATTTAGGGTTAGAACTTGAAATTTAATTTTGTAGTGTTTTTTATTGTTGGCGCAGACACCGAAAAGGGACAGAAGATTTTTATCCCACATTATGATGTATTTTTTATCCCACATTATTGTTGGCGAAGTATTTAACATAAAAAAATACTATGGTTTATTAAATATTTAATCAAGTAAGGTTGAACTAAAGAAGAATGTGTTCATGTTCTCAAATTTCTTAGTCTAATAACAATTTAGGTGTTTATTAAAGCCGTCTCAGACATTTTCAAGACCTCGGGTGAAAACTAAAAAATAGACCCTATAGAGCGAAAACATATCTCATTACTTTAAACAATTAATTTAATATTTCATTAATAAACCATATAAACATAATTAAACTTTGTCACGCACATTATTTTCATTGTTTTATTAAGAAAATTTGAAGGAATTTAATTATGGGTATAATATGGAGTTTAATTTTGGATAATAAATATAAAAGATTTGAAGAATATTGTATCATTTATTCTTGTTATTGTTAGGTTGGAGAAGAATAAGGATAGAATTAAATTTTAATGTTAAATTAATTTATTCATTCAATAAATTTAAAAATCAAATTTAAAAAATAAAATAATTAATTTTTAGGGCCTTAGACTAGCACAGATCAAGAAAAATACATCAACTATTATTGAAGCAGCATAAGCTCATGCTGATAGTTTAAGAACCAAAGTAATGAAAAGCAGAAAAGCAGTAAAGGTTCACAATCTGGAATCAATTTCCAAATGGCTTCTTTCCTTCTATTCCGGCCATGAGGATTGAGAAGGAAATGTCCAACAGCAGCTGAAAATATTTCTAGTCATAAATGAAATCAGACATGTATTCCCATACGAAATGACAATATGACAAGCTTCAAAGAAGGGGGAAAACATGGTAGATTTATAAACAAATAGCATTCTAATTTTCCTCTTGTGTATGTGTTGGCGGTTCGATCAATCTCACGGTACGCGGAAGAAGAAACTCGGCAAATATAGGATAGTGAGAGGATGGGTAATAACCGTCGATGTTGTCATTGGCCACTTTGCATAAAGCAGGTATTAGAGATCTACCCCTGAAAAGAATCCAGTCTATGTGTAGATCTTGTGTTTGGCGGTCCCAGCAGAGGCAGAGTGCTCGAAAAATCAACTTGAGGAATTCAAGAGCTCCCTGCTTGTCACCTGAGCGGACGAAATCATCATTAAGTTCAAGCATATCACACCTCACTAACAGAAAAGATTTGGGGCCAGATAATACCTTTGAAGCCATGATAAGTTCGTATTAGGGAAACGTTTTTCCTCACCCGAGCATTAGGCCACACATCCCTCATATCTCCCACCACACCATGTTCTCTGCACATATATAATAGAAACAGACCAACAGTAAAGGAATCAGTCCCCAATCACGAAGAAGATTTATGTGCAGATGCTCTATCGTAGTGAACTGCCACAGAAAAGAAGATAACTGCAGTGGGGTAATGCCCTAGTTCTTTTATTTTTGAAGGTATATATGTGTTATGAAATAGCTAAATGGTTTTCCACCAAACAAAATACCTTGATCTCCCTAGAAGAAAACGTCCGGTCGTTGATTCCTTCTGTGTGTTAAATCCTCCACAGTACACAACCGGTAAGCTAGGAGGTAAGGATGCAATATGTTGCCATGTAAGCAGAGCACTTCGTCTACGAGCACGAGGACTGAACTCATCCATGTTAGTATTTACTATCTGAAATGAGAATCCAGGTGGCTCAACTCCTTTAAGTTGGAATGTGTGGGCATCATGTCAAGGAAACAAACTAACACAACGGTTTTCTATGAATACAAGAGGTAACAATGTCAGCAACTGGAACTTCATATAATATAAGATCAAAATGGAAAGCTGAATAAAGAAGGATATAGCCCATGTTGCGATACACGGAACTTCAGAACCCCATGATGTGCTCCCAGGAACAGAAGGTGACTCTGACAGCCAAAAGGTTCCACCTTCAATCAACTCTACCTTCAATTAAGATGAAAAGAACATTAAAACAATGTGTACCATAATATTTGTATATATGCATGAAGAAACTACAAAGATACCTTCTCTTTGTCATAGAAGATTGTGCAATGTTCATCTGAACTGTCCTGGGGGCCTTTTCTTGATATTCCAAACTGATCATAACCTATAGGAGGGCAAAAACCAAAGTCATCCATGCTTAGTACGAAAGAATTGCGATGTTTGCACAACATAGAAAGAAAAGATAATCATATTCCATTCTGCCAAATTCTAATCACAGAAAAGATAAGGTTTGAACTTTGAAACAAAAGTATTAACAAATACTTTACTATTTCACCATCAAATCAACAGGAAAATAACTAGATAATTGCAATAACATCATTCAAATATGCATTCTTGTTGGAAGGGTTAATACAGCTAAAGTTTCAATCCTTTTACAAGATATGTTAATTGGAATGGATTTTTCCTATTCGGCATCTTATTTCTAAGTTTTTGAAAGAGCATTTACTTGGAGATCATCTAAATGAGACATAATTTTGAACACTTCGCACTCAAACATGCAATGGCAATGCAATCAAACTGTCTAAGGTGCATATTTTAAAATATCATATAAGAAACTGTTTCAGCAAATCTCCAACCAGAATAAAAAGATTGAATTCAATGCTCTCCAATGCCATATATTCACACCCCTTAAAGCAGCAACAACAACAAAAAAGGCAATGCATTAATCTAGAACTCCCAATTTCACTCCTGTGTTGTTTGAATACACATGCAAATAAGTCTATCAAGCAAGAATGCCAGGTTCTCGTACTGCAACACCTAAATAACGCAAATTAAATTATATAAATCATTTCATACTAGGGTATCATCAAGTACATATCCTTCCTATTAAGGTTCGAAGGTTGAATGAAGATTGTTGGACAACATTACCTGGCAATCCCTGCTGAAGATAATCCAGTTGAGATTTTACACCTGGATGCAAATAGCAAAACGATCACAATAACACTCAAAAAGAAGAAAAGAAATAATACTAACAAAAGCTCAATCAAAATAAACCCAGAAGAAGCACGTCAAGCAAGACCCTAAAAGTTACTAAAACCAGCTTGAAGCAATCTCCCAAAAAGAATCCCCTTTGTTCCTCAAAAACAACATTTTACACTCAACGAAGCTTCTATTCACCAACCCAGTATTTCCAAAATTCAAAATAGGAAACACCCAGATCAGTCCAAATATGAAAACCACATCGAGAACAAAGATCGAATCCATAGATCACACAAAAAGGGGAAGAAGAAGAAGAAGTTAAAGAGAGATATACCCTGTTGAGTACAAAGAATGATTGGGGAGTAACTAGTGATGACACTTATGCACAAATCCCTCCTCTTTTCCCACGAATTTGGGCTGTCTTCTGGTTGATCTTCATGCAGATTCAAAGTCATTACAGTCAAAGACACACTCATGTTTGAATGCAACAAACAAGAAAGAATTTTTATTCTTTAACTACGTGATCATTGAAAAAATAACAAAACCCAGAGTCAAAAGAAGGCTAAAAAAGGTCGGGCGTATTCCATGCTTGTGAGTTTAGTCATATTGCTTAGAGGACGGACTTTAGCTGTACAAAGGGGAGAAAAGAAGAAGAAAGAAGGATTTAGAAAGAGAGACAAAAGCCGCGAAAAACTCGATTATATCTGAAGGGAGACAGCAATATTTCCGAGTATCACTCCGACTCCGACTTATCACAAAGGGAACTTTTTATATTTTGGGAGCTGGACTTTGACGAAATACGTGCGCAGCCTAAAGCAGTTGCCGGAAGGGAAATTCGCTTTTGGGTTTTTCAATTTTTGCTGGCTTTACTTTCAGGTTTTGCGATCGAATCCAATAGCACAACGCATTGCATTGTGAAGTTGAGAGTACATATTTTACAAATTACTCCTTTTTTATGATGATGGGTGACTAGAGCAAGTAATTATCCTGCAATTTTCACGTTTTTAGGCCTATGTTTATCCAAGTTTTTCACTTGAGAAATTGACATAATAATCACCATAAAGCATGATAAAAGAAATGGAATTTATCGGTACATATGAAGCTAGCTTTGAGGCGAAATTTTACTGTAACATCAAAGAAAGAAACTATCCCACTCCCACTCATTCCCCTTCATCAGAAAATGTTTTATTCCTGAAACAGACCTCACAGAACCCAACCACCTTAGTTTGCAACCAAATCAAGCTCCAAGCTTTCATTTAGAAGAGTTTTTGAGAACCCATTCCACCAAAGTCGAGATGCCAAATCCAGTTGCTACACGCTTCTTATCGTTCCAGACAGGACCGGCCAAGTCGATGTGCATCCATTGTACTTTCTCATCAACAAACTGCAAAATCATAGTTCAACAATCAAATTCTGCAACAAGTTTCCGTCGGAGGAGTGTGTAGAATACATACGGTGAAATGTCAAAGAAAGTTCACATACCTGTTTCAAGAACAGAGCCGCAGTGATCGCACCACCTTGACGACCACCAGTATTTACCATATCAGCAACACCCGATTTCATTGATTCCCAGTAACTTTCCTCTAGGGGCATCCTCCAAAATTTCTCACCACTGACCTCCGAAGCTTCAAATACCTCCTTTGCTAGATCATCACTCGGTGTGAAGACACCTGAAAAGAAAAAGGTTTCAAATGGATTTGGTGAGACCTTTAACTTTTGATTGAATAATAATCGATCAAATGATGCATGCAATAACTAACCATGAATCAGGAAAGGACTTTTTCCATGGGAAGAAGGAAAAGGTAAGTTTACTACAATTTAATTATATTTGAATGTTTCAAAGGCGAGCGAAGAACATCATTTATGACCCCTGCTAAATATGTATGGTTATGTGTAAAACATTCAGATTTTGTCTTGTTTCTCCAGACTTAATTGTCACCCATAAAAAGATCATCACAACTAAAGAGTAACAAAAATGTTATAGGTCCAAAACATTTTTAAAAGATATACTCCAATTTTCAAACACTATTTTCCAGGAACTGTAGAATTCATGTCATGCATGTACCTGCAATGGATGGTCCAAGAGCAACAATACAGGCCCCGGTTAGTGTTGCAAGGTCAACTATCTGAAGAAGAAAAAAGTGAACATACTCTTAAAACATAATTCTCAGCATCTATACAGAATAAGCATACACCAAAGCATCTGCGATGTTTGGTTTTACCTTTTCGACACCTTGGTTGCAAGCATATACCAAAGCATCTGCAAGCGTAAGCCTGCCTTCTGCATCTGTGTTATTAACCTGAAAGTTATTATTATAGATAATGAAGAAAGTCAAAATTAATCTGCTGAAAAATGTCAGTACACCATATAATTTACCTATAACTCAATTTTCCTTTTTATCAAAACCAAACAAAGTATACCTCAATTGTTTTTCCATTTGAAGCTGTGATAATATCTCCCGGTCTCATACCTGTCCCACTTATCATGTTTTCACAAGATGCAACAATAAAATGAACCTGCAGAATATGACAATTTACTGAGTGACAAGTTAGATCCAGAGCAGAAATTGGAAACAAGAAAATGAAAACGAAAGGACAAATAACATGCTAAAAAAGAACTCTCATCCATCCTTTCCCTGGCCCTTCAACATATAACTATGAAAAGGATACATAGAGCAAGGAAGGTGGAAGGGAACAAAATGACTAACCTCTACTCCAGGAGGTTTGATTTGCCCAAGGGCTTTTGCTGCACCAAGAACTGCTGCAGAACCTCCCATGTCAGTTTTCATTAACTCAATCGAGCAACCAGGTCCAGTCTTGATATTGTAGCCACCGCTAAGAACATTTAAAACAATCGTTCAAAACCCATAAAGCAACCAATGGAATAAAAAGGAACAACTGACACATATCCCAACCACTCACGTTAAATAGATCTCACTAGGGAGAAATTTTGATTATATTCCACGTTTATTGGTCACACTAAGTGAAGAACCCGTCTCTTTATTTATGTCATTGCGCCACAAACTTTAAATACATATTGAAGGCATATAGTCCTCTCATTATATTTCTTAAGGTAACTGAACCACAAATATCATCTTACTTGAGTATGTGCAAGTATATGTGAAGTTACCTGTCAAAAGTCAATCCTTTTCCAACTAATGCTAACTTAGCTTTAATTGGTCCACTTGGGGGTTTGTAGCACAAATGGATGAAATAAGGGGGATTAGCAGATGCTGCAGCAACTCCCAGGTAAGATCCCATCTTCAACTCCTTGCATTGCTCTGCAGTCAAGATGTTTGCAGATAGAACATCGCTGTACAAGGAAGCAATTTTTGAAGCCTCTGATGCTAGTGCAGCTGCAGCAAAAAAAGACACATTAGACCAAGTATAACCCCATCACTGATATGTAGGAAACTCGGCTTTCTAGTTGAGACCTTAGGCATAAAATTAAAAAAAAATATAGTAAAATGAAAACATCCTTAATATCAACTGTAAAAAGGAAGGAATTTTTAACAAAAGGCAAGAATAAAGCTCATACGAACCAGGGGTAAGTACATTGGCAGGTGAATTCACAAGCTCTCTTCCAAATATTATGGCTGAAGAAACATCTTCAGCATACTTGAGCTTCTTCTCCAACTCTGGTCCAGTTCCAAGACCAAGAATATCCACAGATTTAAGCTTTGGCTTCTTCGACTCCGACTTGTATCGATTATCTTCATGTATTCCAAGCACCGTACCTACGAGAATGTAGATCATTCAACTTAGATCAAGTTCAAATTTTGAAATAAATACATTGATCATGACACTAGGAAATCATAAGAGCATTACCAGATGCTATTGAGGAAGCGGTACTGAGCTTGGACTCATTTGATAGGCCTTCTGAAGAGGCAAGGACGACAGCTACACTACTGGCTTGAGCAGTCTTTGCAGCTGCAGCAACAGCCTCACCAAGCCCCCGAAAAGCAGCTGGAGATGAAGCTACTTGTCCAAGACCAATCAAACCAACCCTTTTGGAACTAAGGCCAGGAAGTCTAAGAACTGTCGTCTGGCCAGCTTTCCCTGTGAAATCCTCCTCAGAAAGGACCTCAGCTAACAGACCGCCCAACAGGCCATCTAATTTTTTCAAAACTGAGTTCTGAAACTTGGAGTTTTCATCCTTGGTCATGTCTTTCTCAGTAACCCCAACTGCAAGGATGTCCCCTTTCCATTCCACCGCATCAATCTCTTTTGCAGTAAAAGATATCTTTCCAGCATTATCCACAACATATACATAATAAAAACTGACAAATCAGGATCTAACTAAGATGATCTTACAACATATTCATAATAAAAACTGACAACATGTTTAGCTCCATTTATTTCAGAATCGAACCTATACTCGTGATCCAATGGCATGCACATAAAAACATTAACTTTTAGAAGCCCTTTAAAGAATCAATCGACTATCAAAGGACATTTAACAATAAAAATCTCCAAACAATCAACAAAAATGTTCACTCTTTCTAAGAAAGATAAATAGATAAATACCCCAATTAAGATTTCGATCTAAACCCAAAGAGGCTATCAAGACATAATTGTACTTAAACCCAACAGAGATGAAGAAAAGGGTTACCTTGGGGTGTTCGATGTTAACAGGCTGAGTAAGGCCAAGAGTGGCGGTGTGTGCCATGAACTTGGTTTTTCGAGAATACAAAGGAGCAACTGGAAAGGAAAATCTAAGCCCAGATGAAGATCGTGACTTGGTGAATAACAAAGAAGTCAAGGGAAAGAGTAAGAAACGGATGAAGTTAAAATAGTAGTAGACAAGGACGCTATAGTAGAGACGACCATTTTTCAGTGTGGGATGGTCTACGTATTTATAGTGAACCACCTCTCTCAAAAGGACATGTTGAGGCGCTTATCTTATGCTATGCCGATGATGGGCCGTGACATTTGGACAAAAATTGTCTATCATTTTCATGCGATTTTTATTTTAACCTCGTAAAATATCAATGTAGTAAACATCAATTTCAATGCCATTTTAATTTGCAAAAACACATAGGAAATGGGAAAACATTCTCATTGAAGATATTGTCTAGAACTAGAGACAATGTTCAAATAAAAATGCAGAAGAAGCAAAAGAGAAACTGCAACAAAACGAAACCAATTGACATGAACATATAATTTCCCTAGATCTCGTAAACAAGCTGCCCAAATTGTTTCATGTGACAAGTGTCCAAGCATGACACAACAGACAAGCTCCCATCGTTTTTCGGACTTGGTAAAATATATGTCTTCCCTTTAGCCGGTCCTAACCATACGGGACGACCCCATCCGAAATCTGCATCATAGAGAGGCAACCACATCCAACTGTTGATACTGAGATTCAGGCACTGAAAACCCCTTGCTCCTCACACCGGAGCCTTCACATTAGGCACCTTTTCCATGTAATCGATAGCCGACCTTAGATATTCGTCATCCATTCGTTTCAATATATCCTTGATTCTCTTTGCGGTGTCCGAAAATGACTCAGATTGGATCTCACCGTGCAATGCTTTGGTTGCAGACATAAAGATCACATTTCCAAGATACCAGGTGGGAGTTGAGGTCTCAATCTAGACCGTCCATCGATGGGAATATGCAACTTAGTCGCCTGATCATCGGGGAGGCATCGTGCCTTATTTATGCAACGCCATATATGTGCTGCGAGGCTGTTGTAGGTGCTATAAACACCACCATCTCTGTTTTTGTTCGCCTTAGCTTTCAAGGTGGAGTTGTTCCCAAGTGAGTTTGAAGACGGAGATGGTAGTTTCAGGTTCCGATTGGGGTTCTTCGACAGTATTCATGGAAAGAGGCGGGTCATATTCGACATGATGAAACGTCGAAGTTGGTGGAACACTAGCTTGAAGAAGTGACCTATGAATGCAAGGTTGAACGCTAAGAGACAACCCTCGAGCCATTTCAGCCCAACTGTTGATGAAATGAATTGAAGCCGGACCATCTGGTAAAGTATGCTGTAATCCGATCCCAAGACCAACTCCTCCACACTTGAATCTTGTTACCTAACAACATTAACATAAACATTAAAAACTATTCAAAAACAATTACTTTCTTACATGTATGCTCAAGACCAACTCCTCGAGCCTTGGTAGGATTTTTTTACCGGGGCCCATCCATGCCTCTATATTATGTAATTAACCACCCCCAGAAACCAAGCCTATTAACTCATTACCCAAAGGCCCAAAGAGATGTGTTTGATGAATTAACCTTAGTACCAAAATTAATATTTGAAAATCCAAACTTTTCCTCCCCCACAAGTTCCAATCTTTTGATGAAAAAGCAACCCGGTGAAGGCAAAGATTGACAAATATACTCTTTAAAACAGACTACTACATGTTTTTTTTTTCTTACTAAAGTAAAGATTGGATTTTGATGAACTGCAAAAGCTAGCGATGAGTTTACTCCCATCGTCTCTACATGCAAACTTCAATCCCAAAAACCAAGCTTTTAATTATTCTCCGTACAATCACAACGTCCGCCACCGTCAGCTGCAATCAAAGAGCTGCGTCGGAACGTGGCTTCCTCAACCTTCTCCAATCTTGCGATACCTTCTCGAATCTCCTCCAAATCCAAACACAAATTCTCAAACTAGGTTTCGAAAACAACCCTTTAATTCTCACTAAATTTGTATCCAAAGCCTCCGACCTCAACTCCATTGAACACGCTCATTGCTTCCTCTTTTCACCCCATTCGAACACCCATTTCTATGATGCTTTCCTTTTCAACACTATTATCAAAGCTTATGCTCAAACTGGGAACTTAAAGCCCAAAGCTTTATGGGTTTTCAATGTCATGCTTGAATGCAGAGTTTTGCCTAATAATTTCACCTATCCTGTTGTTTTAAAGGCCTGTGCTGGCATTGGGGACTTGAATTTAGGCATGTCCGTTCACGGGTCGTTGTTAAAATTTGGCCTTCACGGGAATGATCCTGTTTTAAACACTTTGGTTCACATGTACTGTAGTTGCAAAGGAGGAATCGTGTTTGGTCGCAAAGTGTTCGATGAAATGACGAAGAATGACTCTGTTCCTTGGAGCGCTATGATTGGTGGGTATGTCCGATTGGGGCGATCGAATGATGCAATTGACTTGTTTAGGCAGATGCAGATACAAGGCGTGTGCCCTGATGAGATTACAATGGTTGCTGTTTTGTGTGCTTGTACTGATTTAGGTGCACTTGAACTAGGGAAGTGGATTGAGTCTCTTATTGAGAGGGAGAAAGTTAATAAATCCTTGGAGCTCAATAATGCGCTTATTGATATGTTTGCCAAGTGTGGTGATGTTGATAAAGCTTTGAAATTGTTTAGGGCCATGAATGAGAGAAGTATTGTTTCCTGGACCTCTGTCATTGTCGGTTTAGCCATGCACGGGCGTGGATTGCAGGCCGTTTCTTTGTTTCAAGAGATGATAAGAGATGGAGTGGCACCAGATGGTGTTGTTTTCATTGGATTGCTCTCTGCTTGTAGTCATTCTGGACTTGTTGAGAAAGGAAAGCGCTATTTTGATTTGATGAGGAAGGAGTTCTGTATTTTGCCTAAAATTGAACACTATGGATGCATGGTAGATATGTTATGTAGGGCTGGACTTGTTAGAGAGGCAGTGGAGTTTGTTCAGAAAATGCCTATTGAGCCAAACTCTATTATTTGGCGAACAATGATAAATGCTTGTCGTACACACGGTGAACTCAAGCTGGGTGAGAGCCTTGCCAGACAACTAATCCGAAATGAGCCCATGCTTGAGGCCAATTACGTCTTGCTTTCGAATATTTACGCAAAGATGTCACATTGGGAGAAGAAAACCAAGACTAGGGAAGTGATGGACAAGAAGGGCATGAGGAAGATTCCAGGGAGCACTATGATCGAGCTAAATAATAAGATTTATAAATTCGTTGCCGGGGATATGTATCATAATCAGTACAAGGAAATATTTGAGATGGTAGATGAGATGGGGAGAGAAATGAAGAGGGCTGGATATGTTCCTTCTACCTCAGAGGTTATGCTCGATATCGATGAAGAAGACAAGGAAGATAATTTGAATAGGCACAGTGAGAAGCTGGCCATTGCTTTTGCTCTTATGAATACACCGCCAGGGACTCCTATTAGGATTGTGAAAAATCTGCGAGTTTGCAGTGATTGCCATTCTGCTACAAAGTTCATCTCTAAGATATATAATCGAGAAATTATAGCAAGGGATCGGAGTCGGTTTCACCATTTCAAGGATGGTTTATGCTCGTGTAATGATTTCTGGTGACAAAGGAAGAGAAATCATCCTGCTGAAGTATTCCATGGGGAATAGAGGGTTAAGTTCTTTGTCTGTGGCAACATATTTGCCTGGTTAGCTTATAAAACAAAACAGTTCACTGCATCATTTTTATGCAAACCCTTGCTTGAATATCATGGTTTAGTGAATAACTCATGCAGCTATTTTACCAGATTTGAAACTAAAATTTAAGCCATTAGAGACCCAAAAGCCTGCGTCAATTTAACCTTCTTAGTACTTGGTAATGAATGCTGGCCAAATTTTATCACAAAATAGATCGATATTCCTAAATGTGAAAGTTAGGTAATCCCTATTACAGACATTGAAGGCTGGGGAGTGAACTTGTCAAAAGCCATAAAAAGTTAGGCACTAAACCAATTCATTAACTCAAATGTGGTACGACTACTCGTTTGTACTTATTTACATTATTAATTATTTTTTATAACGGTGTAAGCACTTAAATTTTAAAATAAATCAGCATGCGAGGACGGCCTGGTGGTCAGAGCATGCTCACCTGCTTCACTCCCTTCTCTTTAGGTTTCGAGTTCATGACCCCTCAGGAGCGTTGCCTTCACTTAGATTTTCCGCTCCCCTCTAAGTAGAAGTAGAATAAGTTTTCAAAAAAAATAGTCCGAAAACTTAAAAAAACACTATCACTTCATTTTTTTTAATAACACTATCAAATTGACTCTTAAATAAAAGTTATCGGCAGGGTGCAACTGCCGTAGGTGACATTAGTTCAGATTTTCCCAATTCAGCAAAAAAGCTGAAACGAAGTTCACAACCACACGTAAACAGGTATTGTTCTCTTTGCTGAACAAGAATCGACTCAATCAATACAGACAACTACAAGGACTCCCTTAGAATCTTCTTCATTTCAAGCGTCTTTGTCCCATTTGATTCACCATTATTCTCCATCGGTAACCTATGGCATTACTGGTTTATACAGTAGGGTAAGTCGTTTTCATTTACCAACAACAAAGCTTATGCGGCACAAACTGTCGTGCTTTCCCCCCGAGCTAGTGGTATGTGCACCAACTCAAAATCCTAAGCGTGAAACTGTAAAAATTATTTAGTTTGGGATTAAGTTCTGATCCACTTTAACCACCCAACTCCATTTTATCTGGGAAGATTCAGCAGCAATTCGGAAGTATACTTTTTTTAACTATCTAAAGCTGTTTAAAACTTTCCTTCAATCTAAGATGGATTTCCATTTTATCTAAAGCTTCTATATTTACAATATCCAAGTTATTTTTCATTGCTTTGAGATTTGACACTGTCAATTCATCTTCTGTGAATATCATATTCCCATAAACAAAACAAAGGAAGCAGATTAAAGATAAATCATGCATTAAAATTCCCCAAGAAAAGAAGGCATAAAAATTAAAGAACAAAGTACAGGGCATTTAGATCCTTCTTCCTCTACTAACATACATTAAGCTGTGAAATAAGCAACATATGAGAATCACAATTCCTTGGTATTACTAAGAAATGACCATAATAACTAGCATATGGAACGTAAACCTAAAAACACAACATAACAAAGCCCAAATTGCAGCCGATGGAGCAAAAGAAATATGATCCTTTTGCCCTTGAATGCAAACCCTTACTATCATCTTCCAAATCACTCTCCCTTTAGCCCTTATTTTCAACCTCTCTTCCCGTATTTCATATCCTAAATCCAACCACCGGAGTGATCTAACTCTGAGATTCACTCTTCTTGCCATTTCCCTCGCTTTCCCTTTCTTCCAACAACCTCCCAGCTTCCTCATCGGCCTGTGCAGTCTTCTTCTGAGCTTCTTTCGCCTTTAAAGCCTGTAACTTTGAATGGTTATAGTAAGCAACACCCAAAAACGCTAGCCCATACCCAAACAAGTTGATGGGTGTCACGGTATCCTTAATGACAGACCAAGAGAATGCAATCAACAACCAGTCCTTCACTACACCAGCTACATTCATGGTCAAAGCAGAAGTCTTCCCAACAAGTAAGAACACGGCTAGATTCAGAGCAAAAGCACACAAAGAATTGGTCCCAAAAATGGCGAAATCGAAATGGAAACTCGATGTCTCTTTCAAAACCGGGAGCTCAACAAAAATCCATGGGAACAACAAGAAAACGAAACAGCAGGGAGCAACATAATACAGGGAAGTAATCGGATTCAAGGTGATCCCTTTAGATGTAAGCAATATTTGGATCATAACCAACCTGGTAGCCTCAAAAGCAACGGCTCCAAGCTGCAGAATCACTCCCCAGGTATCAAATCTAGCTTCGCCGTAAGCTGCAATGGCGACCCCAAAAGAGATGGACAACATGTTGGCCATTGTGTCAGTCTTAAATCCCTCTTTTTTAAAAAGAACCCCAATGGAATAAACAGCGACAGGCATCAGGGCTTTGAGCATCTGGATAAAGGAAACAGACAAGTAAATGTAAGCGGAGTTAGAGAGCCAGAGGCTGAGAGAGTAAAGAGCACCGATTGGGACGACGGAAGAGAGATAAACTTCTCGAGACATGGAGACGGGCTCGACAACTTTGAAGACTTTGATGAGGAGGAAAGCTAGGGTGGAACAAAAGGACATGTGGATCATGGTTAGGGAGATTGGGAAAGGCCAATTGTACATCTTCTTGTCGAGGATGTACTTGTTGTAGACGATGACGGTGAAGCTGAGGAAGATCCAGATCGCTACATAAGTGTAGGAGAGAAGGATCTTCTTGATGACGCCGTCGCTCAAAGACCCGCCCTTCCCCATTGTTTGTTTCGGTTTCTGAGAGATGCCTAGATGGGGGAAATGGTGGAGGAGACGGCGGAGGAGGAGGTGGCGGTGGGGTGGGCGCGGTAGAGGAAGGGGTCAGAGCGGATTTCTGGGAAGGGGTTGGTCTTCACTTGTGTGTATGAGCGATGAAATGAGGAAAGAAAGATCTGGTTTTTAACGTAGGAAATATGGTAACTTTTTGCTCGCCTATTTCTGCTGTTACTGTAATGGGCCTATTTTTGGGCTTTTCCATGTTCACCTTTTTAACGTTTTCATTACTTAATCCTTTGTGTGTGTATATATAAAAGTGATCTCTCAATATATATATATATACTGCTTTTTTTCTTCCATAAACAGACATCTAAATATGGTATGTATTTTATTTAGAGATTTTAAATCTTATTTTCAATTTTTAAATTTTAAATCTTAAATATGTATTTTAAAATCTAAAATTTTAAAAATTTAAAAGTGATTACAAGTTAGTATTTGTTCATAGATATAATGTGCATACATCATGTAGAATAGCAATTTGAACACGTTCTCCTAAAATGAACATTATCTGTTTTTTTACTATGACACTTGTTGGGTTGTCCACCCTTTAAATTTTTAATTAATCATATTAGAAGATATTATATATTTAAAATATTTGATTTATAATTGTAATGTTATTATAATAACAATGGTTCAAATTAAATTAAAAATTGATCGATAAAGTTTGTTTTAAACGTTATAATACAAATATAGAAAAGAAATCCTTGGGGTGCTAAAGTTGTTTAAATTCTATGTTATATCTATGGAAAATTCTATAAATGAGAATATATTAAGATGGTTTTACTTTTCCTTGTATCTTACTAATTCTTTTAAATTGGGAAAGAATGGAGTTTTGACCTACTATTTATTTCAATCATAAATATATAAATCTGCTCCAAATGCTCAATTGCTAGATCTAAAATCTATATGGTTTTTCATTTGCGATTTTCAATAAAAAAATATCAAATATAAATAAATACTTTTTATTTAAATACGTAATCCGGATCGGATTTCCTTTGAAATGGACATGTTATAATTAGATTTTACACCCACAAAATAGATAATTTATTCTAAGTCCAAAGAAATATATACAAAAAAATAAGAAACTAACATTAATGTTTCTATGTGAATATTGATATACTAAAAATATTATCCTATGTTTTGTTTAAACATATCATTGACCAAATAAAATTTCAAAACTTTATTAATAATATGAGTTCGTTGCATAAAAATCTCTAAATTATGTTTATGTTTAAGTTAATTTTTTTATAATATTAAGGTAATTACAATGTAGTATTTTTTTAAAAAAAAATGTTAATTTTAAAATACTTTTAAAAGGTAACTATAAATAGTATTTTAATTGAATTTTTTATTATTTAGATAACAATGTAAAAATAAATTTATTAACAAAACTACTTTGTCTATACAATAGTCAATAAACTGTAATATTTAAATTTTGATCAACATATTTTAAATATATTTAACACCAAAATTAATGAGTAATAAAAATCACAACTAAAATGTATTAATAATATAAGACTTAATTATAACATTAAAAATATAAAACGTGATTGAGTTGAGTACATTAACTCTACTATTTAGATTTTTTGTTTTTTGAAGAGTATATAGAATTTTAGTAAATGGAATTGAGGTGGAAGATAGAAAAAACCGCGCGTCCAAAGTCCGACGAGATTCGTCACGTGGGCTGCATGCGCTTACGCTGCGCCTTGTTCACTGTCTTTGCCACGTGACTATCGCGCGTTTCACCACTTCGCCATCACTTTTTCGGGTTAACGCTTGCTTTCCGCCTTTTTATTTTATTTTCTTCCTTCCTTCTCAACAGCACACATCGTCTTCCAAACGTATATTTTCCTTTTCCTTTTCCTTTTCCTTATAATAATTAAAAAACTGTATAATTATAAATTTATTTGAACACTATACGGTTAAATTTTATTAAAAATTAAAATAGAAAAAAGTCGGTAAAATATGTTCAGTGAATTGTAAAAAATGATAAAGATAAAACACTGAAAAAATAAAAATAGAGAGCAAGACTTTTTGTCTCTGTCCACCTACACGCTTCAAAATTGAAGTATAAGTGGTGAACAAAACCAACAATCTTAAAGGTTTTATTTATAAAAGAGATCTGACTGCATCGTCAACCGAACCACAAAAAGAAGTTAAATTATCGAAAATCACTGATAATCTGTAACAGAGCCAAACGTCGAGAAATATGTATTCATGAACGCATATCTACCACAACGGTAGATGATAACGTGTCCTAATCTACGTTTTATAGACATATATTTACCCATATACTTTACATAATGCTATATTTTAATTGTTTTTATATTATAAATACAATATAAGTATTCCCCGTATTTTTAAATGATTAATTTAATAATTAGTGTGTGTTTGATAACAAAATGATCCATGTTTTCCGTTCTTAATATTATTATTTGTTTTTATCGAAAATAATAATATTATTATTTGTCTTCTTCCTAACTATTATTTGTGTATGGGGAATGCAAAAAATGGTGTCCAAATCAATCGCCAAAGGGCAGACGACTAAGGTGAAAGCCTTCTTAGACTTTGCAAAAATAAAAAATAAATTTTGATTGTTGTTTTCAAGACAACTCATGTTCACAAGCTTGGTTGATTTTTAAGAATAATTATCCATTTTCTATTTAAATAATTAGAAACCGGACGAAGAAAAATACACAAATATATTATTGTAATAGCCAAAAACAATGAAGTGGTCAATTTGAAAATATTTGTATTTCTTACAAGTATATTCTTATAATGATTGTGAGTTTCTTTAAATTAAGAATTATATCACTCATCAGATCAACAAAAAGAAGAAAAAAGAGAGAATTATACCACTCATCTTAATTTAAAATAGTTTGTATGTGTTACACTTACGCACCGTAAATATATAATAGATTTTAACTATTTTAGCAAGCACGTTTGATCGCAGGATGGACCGAGGGAATAGGGAGGAAGGTCGTCCTCTCTAAAATTTTAAAATTTCAATACGAGTTAAAAAAATTAAAAATTTTATGTTTTTTCTATTAAAAATCTATTTTCGCCCCCTAAACTTTTATAAATTTACTCCCTAGAAATTTATAAGTTCGTCTCCCTAACTTAAAGTCCTGCGTATGTCCCTGTTTGGTTGGTTGGTCGAACTGCTTATCTTTGTTCTTTTGTATTCTCCTAGGTCATGGATAGGGGTATTCAAAAATATTCGACCCAACCCAACTACCTGACCACTCGAACATAAATAACTGGATATTTACACGATTTTTTTAATCCAAACTGGGTACCCGACGCGCCATTTTCTGGGTAGGACTCGGGTCACAATATTCCAAATTTTTGGGTACCCAGGTACCGGATATATTTGAAATTAATATTTTTATATTCAATATATATATATATATATATATTAAACTGATAAAAAACTTAATTTTTTATATTTTATATTTAATAAATATATATTTTATATTAAACTAATAAATACTTATTTTTATATTAAACTCATAAAATATTTTTATATTAAAAATATATATTTTTAATATTCGGTACTCAAGTACTCGATTTTTCGAGTACCCGTAACATCTGGGTACCCGACTAATGGGTACTAGCAACACCCGAACTAGAACACGGGCCGATTATATGACTATCCGACAATCTGGGTACCCGAATTTGAACACCCCTAGTCATGGGCTTAGACCCATTAAGAACCCTATCCTTCTTTTCTCTAGAGTCCCCTTCTCCTTCCCCTTGGTAAGATTGAAATTATATTTAAAATTTGTCAAAAAAATATAAAAAATAATAATAATTAAAGAGATATAGAATTTTTTTATGAAATCTCCGTTTGAGAAATATTTTAAAAAACATAAATATTTTTGATAAAAAAATTATATCCAATACACTGGCCCGTCGAAAGTTTTAGTTTCTACAATCGCTTTAGTTTTAAGGTTTAGTAACTTAGTTTAGGCAGTAAGAGTTAGGGGTTTAGGTGTATGCGGTTAGAAATTAAGAACAATTGTTAAATTTTAGGGGTTATGGTTAGAATTTAGGGTTTAGGCTTTAGGGTAATATGTTGAGGATTTAGGTTCTGAACCTATAAACCTTAAATTCTAACCCTAAAAATAACTTCTATTCATGATCCCTAAATTCCAAACTACTAAACCTAAACTCCTAAATTTTACACTCTAAACTAAATCTCTAAACCCTAAAACTAAGACACTTGTGAGAACTTTTAATTTTCACTATCAGTGTATCAAATAATTATTCTTGATAAAATACTGAGTTCATAAAATTAAAAAAAATGCAATTAAACTCTGTAATATCTATGTTACTATAATAAATTTAAGTATTATCGTGATAAAAAAGAGAGAGGGAATTCCATGCATAGAAGATGCGAAGCATGTACTTGGAAGTTGGAATATTACTTGTTTGTTGAGACGTGGGGATGTGCAGAATACAATATCCAATCTCTTTGTGAAAGAGAATAAGTTTTTTAATAGTTAGGTTTAGGTAGGGATGACAATGGATCGGATTTGGATCGGATTGTATAAAATCCAAGTCCGAATTTGTTACAATCGGACTCGGATATTTTTTCGGATTTGAATTCGGATTTTTTTCAAACGGATTTGGATCGGATTTTTTTTCGGATCGGATTCAGATTTGTTTCAACCGTATTTAGATCAGAGTTTTTGAATTCGGATTAAATTGTCATCCCTAGTCTTGAACCAAGTCTGAGGGGTAGATTCACGAATTTTAGCGTTTTTAGGTATATTGTGTTTTGACCCTCTAATAATTTTATTTTAGTGCAAATCAGTCCATAATTTTATATATTTAATTTCTTACGCATTTAATTTATGCTATTTAATTTTACACTTGTTCATTTTATCTCTTATTTATACATTCATATGGTGATTAATTAATATATATAAATCACAATAAATATTATTATTATTTAACTTACATTCTTAAGACATTTATATTTTTATTATCACTTTTAATAAATATATATAAAGTTAATTTTATTTTTACTATTATTCCAAATTACCTAATATATACATTTATGTTCTCGTTTAAAAAATATATGTAGTTATGTTTCTTATAATGTATTTAGTTTAACTTTTTACTTTATTTATGCTGTCTTCTTGTTTTAATGTAAATATTATACATGATATTTTATTTTGAGGAGTTAAAAGTCCTAAATATTTTGATTCGGACTCAGATATGGATCGAATTCGGATCGGATCTTGACATGATCTATATCCAACTCATCTCCTATTAGGACTCGGACATTTTACTCAGATTCGAATTCGGATTTTTTTAATCGAATATGGATCGAATAAATTCCTTCGGATCGAATCGGATTCGGATTAAATTTGGATCAAATTGCCATCTAGGTTTAGGGAAGAAAAACCAGAAGGGTTGTGATTTTATATTTCATTGAAGAGAGTAGGGGAAATCTTTTTGGCTTTATTGAGAAATTGAATAGTGAGATAGTCCAACATAACACCTTACCCAGATTGACTGTCCTACAAAATTAGTCAAATGTGTTTGCTGGCGCTATATTTCAGTTTCCCTTTCACTTTCAATCCCACTTTTCATTTGCATAAGAAATAGCTGACTCTGAGTCGGTTTCTACTTTATTATGGACCTGACCCCTTCTCTTTTAATGCTCATCGCTTACCAAGAGGGACGTAGGTGAGACGAGACAGATCACGAATTATTTGAGTCTGATTTGATTAAAATTTTATTCGATTAGATTCGATTCAATTCGAGCTCGAATTTCACTCGAATTTTTAACGAGTCAAGCCGAACTATTTGATAGCTAACCCGAAAACTCGCAAGCAATTCGAAAAATATAATATACTATTTTTTATTTTTTAAAATTTAAAATCTAAATTCCTAAACCTAAACCCTTAAAACATAAACTCTAAACATAAATCCTAAACCCAACAACCTAAACTTCTAAAGTAAATGAGACGCCACAAATCGTGAGCTACTCGAGTCCGTCACGGTCAAAGATCGGTCAACACTTGACTCGATTGGGCTCAAATCAAAGCTCGAACTCAACTTGAGTTCTTAACGAGCCGAGTCGAGCTCAAATTTCTTAGGTTCGTTAAAAATTACTCGAGCTCGAACTCGACTCGAAATCTTAACGAACGGAGTCGAGCTCAATACTACTTGAGCTCGACTCAACTCGTTTACACCCCTACTTACTATTACCAAGTCCATAACTCTTCCAATTTCACTTATTTATTCAAAGTTGATGATTTCCTCTCAAAACTTACTCGATGTACATAAACAAAAACCCGATTCAAATAATAAGAGTTTAAATTTTAAAATTGTGAATAGAATAAATTAAATTAAAAAAATCGTCCTCATAATAAACTTTTGTAATACTTAATATGAAGTAATCAGACATTAACTTAATATATAATGAATCAATTAATCAAATTGATGTAAAATAATAGTCATTAGTAATACATGGTTCATCAATTTTTAATTAAGTTTGATCAATAATGCCAACTTTGTGCCAGCCATTATTAAATTAGATAGTTAATTAATACCATGAACATGAGAGAGTGCGGAGGATCAGATTGCAAGGTTCCACATGAGATAGGGTTAAGCGTAAATAATAAATAATCATAAATTACTAATAAATGTTTATTTAATAAAGTTAAATACTTTTTTTATATAAAAAAAGTAGCATTAAAAAGCAAATAGTTATTGAGCTTACTCAAATTGGTTACAAATCGAGATTTAAGAAACAATCTATGGTACCAATTTGTAAACCAAGTAGAGGAAAATCCCATTAACATGATTCAAAATATGGTTGAGTTTTTGGAACTTTTAGGTGACAAGTCTATTTTTTCAGAGCTGAGTATGCACTACACATTTATAGTATATATTAATTATGCGCAATTAAGGAGAGGAGGTGCACCCATACATGTATATGTTGAATTTACTTGGTCTTCAAATCAGTAGAAATTTCCCATGAAACCAAAATGCTGCTTTGGAAGAGGTTTTATTCCTTGAAGAAACTCAAATTTGCGAGTATTAGGTATGCTCAGATTCATTCGGACAAGATCTGCTAAATCAAAATTGGAAGAGGTTTTATTCCGGTTGAGCAGAAGCTTCACGTCAGTTACCTTCTGGTCCTACGAAACGTCAGAGGAAACAATTCATCGCCATTAATGTTATTGTCGTTTCTGAGTTGGACCGGTTCATAATGTCGGTGGCCAAAAGAAGAAGTATCCCATCAGCAGATTAATGAGTCAAGTGAAGGCAGCTGTTGGACACTGTTGGACTCAACCAATGACCGACGCATAATTTTATGTTAGGGGACGAATTATAAAATCTTAGGGAGGTGAAAATATATTTTTAACAAAAAAATATATAATTTTTTTAAATTATATATAAATTTCAAAATTTTAAAGGTGTAACTGCCTTTCTAATCCCTCTGGCTCTGGGTCCATCCATACATGATCCACTAAGTTATTTTCATCCATGATACCTTTTGATCTTCTCCCACAAATGAATTCGATTACTACCATGCTGAAGCTGTGAACATCGGAATTCCGGTGTTGATTTCCCAGTGAAGATTACTTCTTGGGGCCAAATATCCTTGAGTCCGTGCTAACATGGTTGTCATTGCGGTAATGTCTTGGAGCAACCTTGCTAGCCCGAAATGGCCTAGATGAGCATTGAATTCCTCGCCCAACATAACATTGTTCGGCTTAATGCGTCGGTGAATGACGGGGTTGCCACTATCTTCATAGAGATAAAGCAATGCTGATGCTAACCCTGTTAATATATTGAATCTAGTCTCCCAATCGATATTAACGCTCGCCAATGTAACGATCGGGGCTGCCGTCCAGTATGTATTCATGGACAAAGAGGAAATGTTCACCTTCATGGCACCACCCTAAGAATTGCATTATGTTTTCGTGTCCAGTTATGAGTAACCTTTGCAAGAATCTTGTGTGAGCATTGGGCAGTTCTTGATCGGATTTCGATATCAACTTTCTGCTCAACCCTCTTTATTACAATATAAAACATACTAATACAATCAATAATCCCATAATGATAGGAACAACGATCAACAAATAGTTTTAACCCATGGCAATGGAATTGTGGGAAAATGGTTGCTCAAAATTATAAAAGATACAATAATATAACATGCAACTCTATAGCATCGCGAAATCAATGTCCTCAAAGGGAAAAATTTTCCACAATGATGAAACCTAAATCCAAATTTAAGTTCTTACAAAAGGCTACAATACTCTTAAAACGTTATAAACTGGAAGTGCATCTAGCAACTGATTTAAAAGCATTCCGTCTGTTTAAGAACAAATACACACGGCTTCCAGCAACAACACAAACCAAATCTCAGCTACAGTTAACGCACCTCCATTATGATGGCACTACACAAATAAAAAAACTAGTTAAGCAGTAGAAATTTTGCTTGCAACTGACAAGAAATATACATGTGTCTAACAACATATATAGGAAGCAGACGGGAGACAATAAAAGAAACATACTATATGTAGATGTGTCAATTTGCTCAGGAAGCTCCTTTATATCCACTTCAAACCTCTCCTGGACCTGCAATGGATTGAATAATTTGATAAGAGGATACATCAGGGGACAATAAGTTCGGCAGTTCTTAATATCCCAACCTGGTTGAGAACATCAGAATCTGAAGCAGACGAAACAAATGTAATTGCGAGACCCTTGGTGCCAAATCTACCAGCTCTACCAACCTGTAAATAAGGTTAACTACAAGTTACATTTAAAAAGAAGCAAGACTAGTACAATAATGTAGTCCAAATAAAACCCACCCTGTGCAGGTATGTATCGGCAGAATCAGGCATATCATAGTTGATGACAATATTAACACGTTCAATGTCAATTCCCCTTCCAACCAAATCTGTTGCCACAAGAATTCTTTTATGCCCCTCCTTGAAACCCTTGTAGCGAGTCAACCTACAAATCATCAATAGTCAAACCACAGCATATTAAATCAAGGAGCACACACAAATCAAGTCAAAAGGGGTGCTACTTAACTTTTGTTTTGCACCAGTCTTATAAAGGGGAGAAAGGGGGGAAATGGTTATGTTGATAACCCAAAATTATCTCAAAACCAATGTTCCACTGTTACAAGTGCTTATAAATCACAGCAAACAACGTAGCAAAATAAAGAAACAAGAAACCAAACCATCATACCCAGAGCATCAAAAAACATGACAGAAAACCTGATTTAAAACCTTGGATAAGGATCCTCAAACAGAAAACCCTTACATAATTATTTTAAAGAATATAAAGTTGGAAAAAGTCTTCCCCATTCAGAAAAAAATCAATCAATGTAGAAAGAATAAACAAAGATGCTGATAAGTACAAACCTTTCTTCCTGGGACATGCCAGAGTGAATGCATATAGATGGAAAGTTGCACTCCACAAGCAACTTGTTCAACTCAGCTGCTCGGTTCACACTTTTGACAAAGATAACAACTTGGTTGAAGTCCAACGCATCAAGGAGATCATTCAACTTGCGATTTTTCTCCATCTCACTCAGTTTGATGTAATGCTGTCATTGGAAGCATTTTCCTAATAAATATCTTAACCGATCTTTTAAAACAAATTAAAAACTCAGGGAGGATGAGCCAAGCTTCACAGATACCTGTACAAGACCATGAAGGGTCAACTTGGCCTCATCATCAACATAAATTTCCATTGGCTGAAAGGAACAAATGTCACAGTAAATCACATTAGGGAGCTTCGTCAAGCAAATGGAATCCAGTACGATATGAATTATGGATGCACATCCTGGGATTGAGATTCTGGTCCATAAGCCTTGCCTCCTTGCAGATTTGTTACTTAGTCACAGAATGAACGTGCTGCTTTCCCTTAAAATAAAGATTCTATTACATGACAGACCCCGCATGCACCCCAAACAAAGAAATGCCTAACCCTCCTAACCAACCCCATCTATAAACCCATACTGATAGTCTAAACAGAGAACTGAAACAAAATAAAACAAATCAACTCACACAAATCCACTACTTTAAAACCCTAAACAGTGCAAACTCATGAATAACTAGCTGAAGCAACAGCACCCAAGCAGCAGCACCGGGCAAGTATATAGAGATTTAACCACCGGATGTAAAATTTTACAGAACTCTGAGGAACCTGGAGAAGAATTAAAAAAGATACTTCTAAATTCAAGTAGTATTGGCCATGGAAAATTACATCTTGCATAAATTTCTTGCAAACCGGCCGAATTTCTTTGCTGAGTGTTGCAGAAAACATCATAACTTGCTTATCATGAGGGGTCATCTTGAAGATCTCTTGCACATCTCTCCTCATGTCTGTAGAAGATAAGAATAAATACCAGAGAGGCAACAGCATAAGTAAATTAAACATTGAAAAGATCAAATCCTTATCCAGCTTCGGGTCAAGAAAACCATACCAAGTGATTCAAGCATCTTGTCACATTCATCAAGAATGAAATGCCTCACATTCTTCAAAGAAAGATCCTTGTCTCTTGTCAGAGCCAATATCCTTCCAGGTGTCCCAACAACAATGTGGGGGCATTCATTTTTCAATAGATCTTTGTGAACTTTGATGTTGACACCTCCATAGAAGACAGCAACCTTGATATCAGGCAGATAAGTACTGAACCTCTCGAACTCATGACAAATCTACAAGGGGACAACAAAATGAGTTGAAATATATCATGTAACTTGAAGAAGCAAAGCAACATTTTATGATCTCAAAGCTTCCAACAAAAGATGCAGAACTTGTTCTGACCTGGTAAGCTAACTCCCTTGTATGACACAAAACAAGGGCAATAACTTGTCCTGGACTGGGTTCAATTTGCTGTAGTGATGATAGAACAAAAACTGCAGTCTTTCCCATCCCTGATTTAGCTTGGCAAATGACATCCATCCCCAATATAGCTTGGGGAATGCATTCATGTTGCACTGGTGTAGAACCAAAGAAAAGTGCATCGAAGGAACCCGTGGTAAGAAAAATATAACCTCCGTGATCCATTTAATTGAACATTTATGATAGTGGTATATTACCTGGAAAAAAAACCATCAATCAAACAGAAAAAAAATTAGACCAAAATAGTATTTCATACAAGAGAACATTAAAAAACAAACATTATGCATTCAAAGCCACATACATGGAAAATTATAACATAATAAACAACCAAAGAACAAGCCATCTATGAACGTTAACTTATAACTATTGCTTTAAATATGGAACTGTATATATGGTTAACAAACATAAGAAAGGGAAAGAGAATCAAGGGTTTGCCTTCTGAAGGGTGCTCAAATCCAGAGTCAACAATGGCCCGAAGAAGCTCTGGTTTCAAAAGGAAGTCTCTGAATCCTGAACTGTGGATGCCAACATAGCCCCTACAAATACAAAGAAACATCATAATTAGAACGAAAACCCTTCCCCATGAATTAAAATCATTTCATAAATACTAAATAGCAGTTAAACAAAACAAACGTAAAGCATAAATGAAGTCGAACTCACTTCTTGGCGCCATCACCATTTACTTTAGCAGTGACAGAGTCGGGTGCCTTCTCTTCTTCTTCCTCGTAGTCGAGAAGCTCCTCCTCATAAGCATCGTTGTCCCTTGTTTCTCCCATTGATCTACAAAAGCCCCAAAAGAAACAAACAAACAAATGTTAGCGCTTAACAAATAACATAAGATCGAGAAGTTAGGGTTTCAAAGAAAAAGGTATTTTCGAGAGATTTACCTTTGAACTAAAATAAAACGAGGAGAAAATTGAAGATACTAGGGTTAGGGTTTGTAGTGTCTGCAAAGCAAAAAGGGTTAGCTCTTTAAAAATGAAATACTATATATTTTAGTGTCGTACTCGTGGCGAGGAAAAGACGGAGCTACATTGATTTGAGATTGATCTTTTTAAGCAGCGGAAATTTTAGTTAATTCCCTAAAATACCCTAGCTGCTTCTTATCATTTACCATCTACCGCGGCTCTGAGCTGGACCTATCTGGCTGTTAACGCTTGTGGTCCTTACCCAGCCCATTTTTGGCCCAAATTTAAAAGTATAACATTACTGAAAAATTAAAAGCCCAATTAGTATGCATTAAAAGTACCATAATTCTTTTTTTGAGAAATAAAAAGTACTAGAATTCTATCATACTCATATTAATAAAAAAATTATTAAAAATAATTATATTATATTATAATATAACTCAATTTATATTAAAAAATTAATTATTTTTATGATAGTTAATTAATATTATAATTTTAATTATTATTATAATCCTATAAATCTATACTTTTTGGTTTATATTTAATTTCCGTACTTTTTTCAACTATACTAGAATTCTATCATACATTCATACTCATATTAATAAATTTATTTTAAAAAGGATAAATATTTTATACATATGCGGTGAAAACTGAAAGTTTTCACGAGCGCCTTAATTTTGGGCATAAGGAGTTAGTTTAGGGTAGAGGGTTTAGGTGTAGGGGTTTAAAATTTATGGATAGTTGTTTCAATTTAAGGTTTAGAGTTGTAATTTAGGGTTTATAGGTTAAAACCTAAATTCTCACCATATTACCCTAAAAATTATACCCTAACCTCTAAGCCCTAAATTATAACCCTAAACCTTAAATTGAAACAAATATCCTTAAATTCTAAACTCCTACACCTAAACCTCTAAACCTTATACCTTAAACTAACTCCCTATACCCTAAAACTAAGGCGCTTGTGGAAACTTTCAGTTTTCACCGCTAGTCTATAGGTTATTAATACTTCTAAAAATATACACTGAAATAAAAAAATGTATATAAAAATTACATTTTGAAAATTAGATTAACATATGATTATAGGTGATATCATATGGTAAAAGATATGAACAAAAATATCTATTGATCATGTGTTGAAATATCAAATCTTAATAAGTAGTGAAGATAATAGGGCTGGTCAGATTTTGGGAATTGACATTTGGTTCTGAAATGTTTGGAGTTTGGAATTGCGACATTGAAGACTTCAAACCTTTTCATTTAGATTCTTGTCTTTGATTCACATGCAACATTATTCAAGAAAAGAATGACTTAAATTCACTGTTAAACTCAGTTTTTTTCATTCGAACATTTCTTTTTTGGATTATTCCGGATCCATTCAAGAATCAATATGAATATTTGATTTAATATTATTAAGACCAGATTACAGATTACTTGTATAAAAAGCCAACTCTTACCCCTATCCTCATTCATGTAAAATTTCCTAAACATACATTGCTTCCGGCAAAGTGGTTGCCGGGAAGCAAAGTTGGGATCTGATTCTTACTTCAAATTGCAATGTATATTGTCCCTTTCTTCACACTTTCATGTGAGAGAATGCATCACCAAGTATAATTTTGGAGAACATGCTGCATCAAAATCTTTTCCATTGAACATCCCGTAAATTTTTGGCTGATATTGTCAAGAATTTGCAGGTTAATCAATGGAGGAGGAGGAGCAGCAGCAGCAGTATTTATTGCATGGGACACTTTTTGCAACAATATATGGGATTGATGAGCTACATTATGGATGTAAAGAGAATTTTTGCCTTGGGGTAAGCAAGTTTGTGCATTCAAATTGTATATATATCATGTTGGGAATAACTTCTCATTTCTTATGTTATCTGAACATACGTATCGGACACACACCTCGAGTCTACATAACCGTAAACCGTACTGGTAAATATATGAAAGAAGAATGGGGAAGATTTAACAGTGTCTTTGGCATAGTTGATTTGAAACAATCAATTTAATCATGAAATCTTTCCATAAAACTGTTTCATTGCCATCTGTTAATTCTGAATATGAACATAAATAATGGACTTTTAGTACTAATGGAAGTAAATCCGTGTGCTCTTGTTTTCTTTAAATGGTGGAGACGATGAGCGCAGGCAAGTTCCAGAAAAGATGTCTCGCCAAAGCCAAGAGAACGGTACCATACATGGCTTATCCTTTAGCATTTCAATTTTCAATAGTCACTTTTAATATTTCGTGTTCTAAAACATTTCAATAAAATCTTTCTGCAGGTCTTAGGTCCACAGATATATGCAACAGTCGATCTAGACAAAGCGAGGGTTGCCCGCACAAGAATTGTAAGACACAGACCATCGTCGCCCCACTGGAACGAGAAGTTCCGCATATATTGTGCCCACTTGATCTCACATGTTATATTCACCGTAAAGGATAACAGTCCCATTGGGGCAGTGCTAATAGGCCGAGCTTATTTGCCTGTCAAAGACATAATCGATGGGACTACCGTGACTCGCGATCTTCAAATCCTAGATGAGGATCGTGAGCCAATACCTGGACGGTCTATAATCCATATACAATTGCAGTTTCAAAGTGTCTCCGAGGGCGAAAGCTGGTCTAGAGGAATCACAAGCCCAGATTTTGGAGGAGTTCCTTTTACTTTCTTTGGACAACGAGCAGGATGCAAGGTTACCCTCTATCAAGATGCCAATATTTCGGATCGTTTCGAGCCTAAAATACCTCTATCCGGAGGGATGACTTATGAACCTCGTAGATGTTGGGATGACATCTTTGAGGCAATTGATAAGGCCAAACACTTCATTTATATAACTGGTTGGTCTGTTTACACTCAAATAAGTTTGATTAGGGACCCAAGTAAGCAAAAGCCTGGAAGTGATGAAACACTTGGGCAGCTGCTTTTGAGGAAGGCTAAGGAAGGGGTGAAAGTTCTTTTGCTTGTTTGGGATGATAGAACTTCCATTGAATTGCTGAAAGAGCAAGGCTTGATGTCAACCCATGATGAGGAAACAGCTGGTTTTTTTCGGTTTACGGGTGTGCATTGTGTTCTTTGCCCTCGTAATCCCGATAATAAACGAAGCTTTGTTCAGGGTTTTAAAATTGCTACCATGTTTACTCACCATCAGAAGACACTGATAGTTGATGCTGAAAATCCGAATCCAGGATCAGGGAAGCGAACGGTTGTCAGTTTTATTGGCGGCATTGATCTATGCGATGGGAGATATGATACTCAAGACCATCCTCTATTCGGGACTTTGAACGACATTCATCGTGATGATTTCCACCAGCCAACCTTTGTGAACTCTTCGATCAAGAAAGGTGGTCCAAGGGAGCCTTGGCATGATATTCATTGCAAACTAGAAGGCCCGATTGCTTGGGATGTCCTTTACAATTTCGAACAAAGGTGGTTAAGACAAGCTCGGTTTAGGAAACATCTCCTGTTTCCTAGGGACAAACTCGAGGAAGTGACAGTCCGACCACCAGAGAACGTGTCTTTAGATCACAGTGAAACATGGTGTGTCCAGTTGTTTCGATCCATCGATGACGGGGCTGTTGTTGGCTTTCCTGAAAAACTTGAGCTAGCAAAGACACTTGGCCTTATCAGTGGAAAAAATACCCTCATTGAGCAAAGCATTCAAGATGCTTATATCAATGCAATTCGCCGAGCAAAGAACTTCATTTACATTGAAAACCAATATTTCCTCGGAAGCTCATTCGGTTGGAACTCGAAGGACGTCAAGGATGAGGACATTGCTGCTTTAAACCTCATACCGAAAGAACTGTCCCTAAAGATTGCAAGTAAAATAGAAGCAGGGGAGAGGTTTTCAGTCTACATTGTGATTCCAATGTGGCCAGAAGGTGAACCAGGCAGTGGTCCAGTGCAGGCAATCTTAGATTGGCAAAGGAGAACAATCGAAATGATATATCGTGATGTTGCACAAGCCCTTCAAAAAAAGGGTCTAAAGACACATCCTCGAGACTACTTGGCGTTTTTCTGCCTTGGGAACCGAGAGACAAAGAAGCCTGAAGAGTATTCACCTGAAGAGAAACCAGACCCTAATTCAGATTATGGCAGAACTCAACAGTCACGCCGGTTTATGATCTATGTTCATTCAAAGATGATGATCGGTATGTGATGAAACCTGGCATAGTTTTAGTTCAGCAGAAATCTCCCAACCTTTTATTTATAACTTGTTGTTGTTGTTGTTGTTGTTGTTGTTCAGTTGATGATGAATACATAATTATCGGATCTGCCAACATCAATGAGAGATCAATGGCTGGTTCCAGAGACTCTGAGATTGCAATGGGAGCATTTCAACCACACCATTTAGCTACTACTCAACCAGCTAGGGGTCAGATTTATGGTCTTCGTATGGCTCTTTGGCATGAACATCTTGGACAGCTTCATGACTCTTTCACTTCTCCAGAAACCAAGAAATGTATCAGGGAAGTGAATTCCATTGCTGAAAGAAACTGGGATTTGTACACAAGTGAAACATTTGAAGAGGATCTGCCGAGTCACTTGCTTCGTTACCCGATTAATGTTGGGGAAGATGGCTCAGTTTCATCACTTCCAGGGACTGAAACTTTTCCAGACACCAAAGCTCCAGTCCTTGGCAGCAAATCAAACATCCTTCCTCCAATAATTACTACTTAGTTTCATTGATAGCGGTTCTTCTGAAATTGATTTTTCTCGAGAAATAGTTGTAACAGTTCCAAAATTGGAAATCTAATTTCAGCAAAAGAAGTTCTCAAGTTAAATCTTTTGAGGAACAGAATGGATTTATATACTATATTAAAAATGGGGAAATATATTAATATTATAATCTTAATTTTTTTTTAGAAAAGTGAATAATTTATCTAAAAAGCAACGAACTTTGAGGATGAGATTTTAAAGGAACTTACCATTTCACGCCGTTCGATAAAACAGAAAACAGATTAATGTAGGAGGCAAACAAAAGAGAGACTTTAAGAAAACTAAAAGAAAGCCTTTGGACTTCTGTAACTAAAACAGCTGGAAACCAACCACTTTCCAGGAACAAGATTTACGTTTTCATCATGATATATCCAAATCCATTTCTAAACATGCCATTCTTAAGGTGTTAATCGCATTTCTTTCTTTCTTTTTTGAAAAGACCTTTTTTCCCCTTTCCCAGTTTCATTTTCTATGAAAATTTCCAGGGAGAAGATTTGGAAAATAAAGGTCTTGCCTTTTTTCAAAATTCTTACAGGAATTTAAGTCGCTTCTTTCCTGGTGTTTTGGTTTTACTTTGGGGGATTTTAGATGCAATCTTCTGGTCACCTTCCCACTTGGATCTCTTCCCTTTTTGCCTGCATGGGGTCAGTTCTTCTGCATTCATTTTCTATAGCAAGGAATAAAAGTTTGTTCTTTTAAGTTGTTTATTTGAGTGGATATTATCAAATTTGACTCTTAAGCTTTCTTGGTTATAAAACAAAGTTGTTAATGCTGTGTTTGTGTAGTTCACGTTTATTTTTTTCTTTCAAGTATGGAATCTTTTGGGTTATGTTCAGTACTTGTTGTATAAGTAAGCTATAAAATGAGACGTACGGACTAGAGGGAACAGTTTGGGGGACTTTTCGATGTGGGGGGCATCCTTTGCTTGAAGCATTGGGTAGCTGATTGCATGACACACGAGTTTTTGTTTTGCTTTTAGGATTTGGGGTTTCACAGGAGGTATGGATTCTAGGTGTTGTTTATTAAACCAGACTGGGATGTTTCGGGCAGAAACCATTTTGTTCTTTTGTTTTGTTTCCTGGAGCTTATTTACGTGCTCTAACATTCTGGCAAAAATGGAAGCATTCAGGGCAAAATGTAAATCTCTTTTCAATGTGAGGAACTACTTTTCTTTCTCATGTTCTTCTTCTTTTGTTTGTTTTAGAAATGGACTAAGTTTCGTATGTGTGTGTGCGCGCGTAAGATTTAGTGGTTATATATGTTATATCTTCTCCTGTAGAGTCAGCAATTTAGAAGGGCTCATAAATTCTCTGCATTGAAACTTTAGGAAAATGAGCTTGGGTGATATTTGTAGTTGCTTTTAGTTCATGCACAAGTTTGGTCCCCCTGCATGCTGGTTGAAGATTAAGTTGGGTTTGAATGGTATTTATTGTTGGTCTTAGTTCCTGCACAAATTCGATCCCCTACTTGTTGAGGATTAAGCCGGCAATATTTGTATTATTCAGATGCCCTACGGTCATATGTGTCGCTTATGCCGTGTTGACTAAGTAAAATGATTGCTATTTCACTATGTTTCAAGTGCGACTCCTCGTTGATTATGTTCGACGTCACACATTTTGAAGTTTCAATTATTTTGAGATTCTTGTTTTATGTGATTATTTTCCTACTATGGTTGTGAAAACGATGGCTTTTACTTCCAGCTGCTAGATTTAAGGACTAAGTTGCTATTGCTGATACTTGGTTCCAGTTATGCACTTGTTTAATCCTAGTTTGTAACAGAACAGAGGTTGTTTTGGGTGCTTCACGAAACCCTCACTGATTTCTGCCGTGGATGATCCTTCGCAAGGTTTGAGGGTTCAGGGCCACAAAGTGAAGAGATCTAGCTTTTCTGATGATTTCTGGAATAGCAGTGCATGTGAAATGGAACATAGCGGAGTCCGGTCCCAGAGAAGCGGTTCATCGAAGAACAACGCATCAAATCTTGATCCTTCTGTCAGCGCAAGTCAGCCTCCCGATTTTGTAAACCATGGCAAGTTCAGATATATTAGCTTTTCTATGTACCACTAAATAAAATTGGATAGCATCCCATTGTTTCATATATTTTCATTTGCTGCTGTTAGATTTTAGCACCATTTCAACGAATCTATTTGAAAAGATCAGCCTACCCTTTGGCAATTCACATGGTGAGCTAAGTTTTCTAACATGAAACTTGTGCTTGCAGGCCTTCTTCTTTGGAACCAAACAAGGCAACAATGGCTTGGAAATAAGGAGCCTGAGAAACGGGTGCAACCTCGAGAACCTACGATAAGGTTAGTAATTTCCATTGTTTTCCTAATTTCAACATATAGAACATTACTCGAGATAAATAGAATCCAAAAATCTCCTAGAATGTCCCCAACTGACTAAATTTTCTTACATGATCTTGGTCTTACCTTAAAGCTTAGGCCATGTTCATTCTTTGTTTTCTTGAGGAAAATATATATATAATCTGCTGGTGCTTATTGCTTACACCATTTTATTGCAGATGGAATACAATCTATGATAGTTTACATGGGGATTACAAGCCATTCCCCCACCCGATTCCGCTTCCTGTAAGTATTCTCTGCCTTTTAGCTATTTTCTTACATTATTATTAACTGTCTATCCTCAAGCCTTGTTGGGTCCACTGCGACAGGAAATGGTGGATTTTTTAGTTGAGATCTGGGAGCATGAGGGATTATAAAAAAATAAGCCGGTTGATGCAAAAAGAACTAAACGATTGGAGAGGAAATATTTCTCATAATTTACTGGGATTGTCAATTAAATTCTTCTCTTCTCTTCTCTTCTCTTCTCTTATTCCCTGTTGGATTGTTCTGACATACAATACAGTTTACAAGTCCTTTCAGATTGGCATGAAAAATGCAATTTTTACTTTTCTTGTCGCTTTTGTTGGCAGTTAAAAGAACCATACCATCATAATCACTTAAAGGGGCCTAGGTCCAGCCCACTGTGTCTCGAAACTCTGTAACAGTTGTCCTGTGCAGATGTTCTAAACATTAACACCACCTCTTGCCTATGGGTTCGTTTGTCAAACTTGATTAGAGATGGGCACGGGTCGGGTCGGGCCGGGTTTTTGGCCCACCCGAACCCGACCCGAAAATATTAACCCTAAACTCGAACCCGACCCGACCATATCTTTTAAAAAACTCGACCGACCCGACCCGAAAATAAATACCTTAAACCCGACCCGACCCGACCTATATAAAAAATCAATTTTAAGGACTAAATTGTAAAAAAATAATTTTAAGAGACTTAATTGTAAAAAATAATAAATTTAAGGACTAAATTGTAAATAAAAAATCAATTTTAAGGACCTAAATAAAAAAATATATAAAAAGGGGTATTATTACAAATATCCCTAAAAAATTTAGGGGAAAATTACACTATTAGTTCCGGGTCGGGTCGGGTAGGATTTTTTCACCCTAAAACCCGAACTCGACCCGACCCGACCTCACCCTACATAAAAACTCGACCCGACCCTGATTTTTTCATAAAAATACCCAACCCGATCGGGCCGGGTCGGGTCGGAACCCGTCGGGTCTGGGTTCCGTGCCCATCCCTAAACTTGATTTGAATTAATTAGTCAATGAGTTAGATATCGACACTAAAAAATATGATTTTTGAAGGTTAGATCCTTAGCAGTTTACCTTTTCAAAATGTGTTGTTTTCGTGTCGGGAAACCATAGGAAATTTCTTGATAACCAGACAATCTTTCCCTTAAAGTTAACTTTACTAAATGTGTATCACACTTAACTTAATGATGGCATTGACCTAAAGAATTATGTAGAAATTAGGTGATATATTAACATTTCAAAAGGTAATAATTGAAAGTGGGGATCTTATTCCTACGTAGAGTAAAAATTATCTATCCCTAACCATGCTTTTATTTAGGACTCCTGCTAAAAAAATATTTAAAAATTAAATTAAGAATTCTAACACTAAATTTTAAATCTTAAACCTTACGCCTTACACCCTAAAAAATACAACCTACCCTAAATTTCCTATACTCTAACTCTAAACTTTAAACCCTAAATCCTTAATTTTATTATAGAGGCATAAATGGAAACATAATTAGGAAGTAGATTATTCCCACCCTCCTACAAATGAGTAAAAATCTCATGCCTCGTTATATGCCCCATACTAAAAAATACCTACAAATTAAATTCTAAGCTCTAGCCCTAATTTTTATATCCTAAACCCTAAACCTTAAAAAATACACTCTACTCCTAATTCCCTACCCCTTAAGCTTTAACTTTAAACCTCAAACTCTAAACTCTAAAGTCGTTATTTTAAAGTAGAAACACCAATAAGAATATAATTAAGGCGTAGACGATTTTTATCCCTACACATGGCTGTAAAACCGTGTTTAAACCGGATTATGCTTGTTATGAAGCCACTACTTTTGGAAGCGTAGAATACATGGAATTTGGCACTCGACAGTCGACAACAAATTCAAAGAGAAAGATGGCTTCTTCACCCTCTGACATACAAAGTGGGCTTCGCTGGCCCCACAACTGCACCATCTTTTTTTCTTTCAAACAAAACAAATGGCCATCCTTTCTTTTCTTTTCTTTTCATGTCTTCAACAACCCTAATAACTCAATTTTTGTTTCATGATTTATTTTAACAATATTATTGATATTTCATGAGATTATCATGATTAAGGGTAGAACATCCAAATTCTAAATAATAATATTATTATACATCCAAATTCCGATACTTGTTCAGATATGAATATGAACAATTCTGAATACTTATCGTATGTTGATATATAACCAGAAGAAATATAGTCAGAACTTGGTAGCTTTCACGTATTGAATGAAGAGGAAGCTGGTGGACAGAAAAAAAAAAGCAAGCAATTCCTCAACGTAATTAATGGGGAAAAAGAACATAGAAAGAGCAAGTGGGATATAATGGAGTAGTCAAATTGGAGAATATATACTTCACATGCTCTTTCCAACATTGATGATAATATGTTGTATTGTTTGAATGATTAGGAGAAGACCATAAAGAAAGACTTGGGAATTTGGTCATTTTATAATTTTAATATAATATGTCCCTCATGGAAGATTTTTAAGTCCAAATGGCTGGCTTCAACTTTCAATTTTAAAAAACAACCTACGAACATAATTCATGGATTATGTTTGTTAATTTAGAAGTGTTTTGCACCAAGTAAGTGACATGTTACTTTTAGGAACAAAAAAAAAGTTTAATTAAATCAACTAAAGAAAGGAACCCTAATCTTTGGTCAATGAAACTGTGCAATTTTTTATCATGTAAAAGTTAATTTGATAATTAAACGTATTTAAGGTAGAAAAACGTTAATGTAAACGTTAAACATTTTCATTCTTGATTAAATGAAATGGAAATTCTGAATGATTTATTAAATAAAATTTTAAGCTAATATTTAATTAACTTAGGATTATTATCCTATATATCGGCTGTGGAAAATAAAGTTTTCACAAGCGAGGTTATTTAGGGTTTAGAGGTTAAGGTTTTAGGTTGTATGGTTTAGAATTTAGGGTTTGAGTTTATGTTTTGTGCTTAATTTTTAGAGTTTTAAAGTTAAAATTTTATATTTTAGGTTTAAACTTGAAAATAAGTAAGCTTGTGCAGGGACGGAGCCATGATTTGAAGTTGGGGGCAAAACATTAATTTTGAAAGGTGGGGTCTAAATTTATAATTATATCAATTTTTTAGAAAAAATATAAGGAATCAAAGGGTAAAAAACCCTTACCGAGAGAGCCACAGCCCCTCCCATTCAACATGTAGCACCGTCCCTAAGCTTGTGTATTTTTCTTATGACGGTGGTGTATCAAATATTAATTCATTAACTTATAATATTAATTTAATAAATCCTTATTAATTAACTAATTCAAAAACAGTCTAATATTAATGAAGATATACAATAATCTGAAAACCGTACGGGGATGCCAATGAAAACATTTTGTATGGTTGATATTACCACCGACCAAAACTTTTGTATGGTTATTTCCGTTAATTCAATGGATTTTTTTAATAAACTGATGTGAATTTGATGAAATTTCTTAACGATTGAGATTAACATATAAATATTTTATAGAAATCAATTTTCAAAACTTCAATCAAGTTTTTGTATAGTCTATATTAAATTTAAAGTTTAAATTCGCTTTCCTTTTTCTTTTCTTACCATCCCTGATAGAAAATAATAAAAAAAACAAATTATTATTATTATTCTCTTAGTCCCTGGAAAATAATTTGGAATTTAATATATATTTTTCATCAAATAGTTAACATATGTTTTTGCCTATTAAGATAATTAGTTAAGGTTTTTCAAGTCAAAATGTTCATAATTGTGATTTGTGAAGTGGGATTTTGAGGGACAGGGTTGGTCGGTTGGGGTGAGTTTAGGTGGCCGGTGGGATAACTTTTGTTTCAAATGTATGGCTTTTGTTAACCAGACAAACTTGAAAATTCTAACGGGTGAATATTTAATTCACAATCAGTGTAAAATAGATTTTCACCGGCATATTTATTTTCACGTTAAAATCTAAAACATAGTTATAATTATGAATTTTAAAATTAATTTTAGAACAAAATTTATGAATTTTACGATCTAAACTTATAATCTTTAAACTCTAAATAATTTTACTAATAAATAATTTACTTTCTACGGCCAATGTAGAAGATAATAATCTAAATTTTATTAGGATTAATATCTTATACACTAGCGGTGGAAACTGAAAGTTTCTACAAGCGCTTTAGTTTTAGGGTATAGAGTTTAGGGATTTAGGTGTAGGGGTTAGAATTTATGGATAGTTGTTTCAATTTAAGGTTTAGGGTTATAGTTTAGGGTTTATAGGTTAAGGTTTTGTTTTTAGGGTAATATGATGAGGATTTATGTTTTAACCTATAAACCCTAAATTATAGCCCTACACCTTAAATTGAAACAACTATCCCTAAATTCTACCCTCTACACCTAAACTATATACCCTAAATTAACTCTCTATACCCTAAAACTAATACGATTGTGGAAATTTTCAGTTTCCACTGTCAATGTATAAAACATTTATCCTTTTTATTATTATAAAAACAGCATAATTATTATCTATTATATTTAAATACCAATAGTCTCTTTCAATTCCAAAAGCTTTTATATTATTTAAAATATGATGATAGATTATTTTATAAATTAAAATTATTAATTAGCAAAACTGTGTATGATATTCCAAGTGGGTGTGGTTGAAATTTAAAACATGGGAATATGGGAAATGTATGTATGTGATGTGACAAAGGGAATCACTCTCTTTCCATTACCCGCATATCGCAAGTTGATACATTTAGCTTTATAACAATGGGTGGTGGATTAATTTATTTTTTAGAATAGCTTTTCTCAGGGTCCGAATTTGAAGTTCGAGTAAAATATGGCTTAAAGGTAGAAAAAAATAGTCATTTAATTAAATTGTATATAAGTGTAATACATTGTTACAATTTAATAAAAGTTTGGTGTTCTAAGTTTTGTCTCCATGGTGATGGATTTAATTGAACTAATTAAGAACAAAGGTATTATCTTGCGTTTTATTCCTCGTATATGCAACTTAGATGCAGATCGTCTAGCTATGTCTGGGGTTGGGTAACCTTCTGAGGGGTACCAGCCACCAGGTATGTTTTGTTGGGCTACTGGAATATGGTTTGGTCCTTCCGGCCGTGGGGTTTTTTTATTTATTATCTTGTAAGCAGGACATATGTAATAATTCTTGATTTTAATATAATATTAGGGCACTCTTTTCTTATGTTTATGTTCAGAGGGGATTTTTTTACCAGACCTGTTTATTTTTTAAAAATTAAATAAATACAATTAGATTTAAATTTAAGAAAAAACAAATAACAACAAATCATGATTTACTAAGTTGTCATAGTTATATTTATAATTTTATAAAATTATTAATTTATAATACTGAAGAGAGCATAAATTTATGTAAGAGTATTTCAAAAAATTATTATCTTATTAATTTATCAAAATTATTAAGGTAGATTTTGGGCCTAAATCAAAAAATATATTAATTTATCAAATATTAATTTATAGAAGCTTTATTGTATATTTATCATACAACAATTATATTGTCAGAATATTCAATTTCTAGATAATCCATACTCTCTCCCACTTGCGATATATATTCTTTGATACAATGCTTAAGTTATCAAAACTATGACTTTTTAAGGATTAAATTATAAATAAAAATAAAAATTTTAAGGATTTAATTATATTTTTCTTATAAAGATGGAGTATTATTATAAATATTTAAAAAAAAATTAAAGTCGAGAAAGGTCGAATATATTTTACTTTAAATCCAAACTCAATTTTACCCTTAATAAAAATTCGACCGAGTTTGATAAAATGAGCAACAAAGACAATCAACCGAAAATCGGTGTGAACCATTATATTTGAACAATTTATAAATTATAAGTTTAAAAAATACGGTAATCCAAATTAAACTTAACTTCAATCGTGTTGGTTCGCTGCTTGTTGGAGTGCAAATTCCCTCGTAAAATCAGAGGCGAATAGGGTTTTCAGTTTGATGTATACTTTTTTTTTTATGATATTATCCCTAAATAGGATTTTTCGTTTTAATGTATTCATTGTATTGTGCTGTGAGGATTAAGATAAAGAAAGGAAACCGAGTGAGTTGGGTTTAGCTTTGCGTAATTATGGGTGCCATTTTTCATGCTTTAGATTAATTAATTAATTAATTATCCTTAATTCATGGGGATTCTTCCCTGGATATACAACTGGATTCGTCAAAGATTCATATAAAATTCAAACTTGAACATATTACTATAATATTTCTCATTATGCACATGCAGAATGCAAATTACACCCATTATTATTTGGTTTAACGGATTGAGATATCTAGTCAGAGTTTCGAATTCCGAAGTTATAAAAAAACAAATTAAATCAAAAAAATCATTCTATAATAAACTTAAACAATAATAAATCTAGATTAATTTATTAATAAATCAAAAACTAATAATAATATAAAAATTATAAATCATGTTTGGGATGTTGACAACAATAGTTAGAAAGGTAGAAAAATAAAATGCATGTATACATGTGAATTTCTGAATTTTTATGATTTGGAAGTCCTTTAGACAATACGTTAATTATTAGAATTTATTTTTCTCTTTAATTTTTGTTATTAATCTTAATTTTTATCCTAATCCTACTTAGAGAATAAGGGGAATGAGACTATAAGGGAAGGAATGAGGTATTCCTAGCAAGTCTAAAACTCGTGACATAAAAAAATAAAAGAATAAAGACGAACAGCTTATTTAATCTAATAAAATTTTAGGACAATAATCATATTATTTAAGAAATCATATACCAATGTTCAAGTTGTTTTTGAAATTAATTAAGCCAGACCAAATTAAGAAGTTTTCCCTTTATTTCCCTTGTATTATTACTTTTGCACATCAAAACCCAAACAATAATATTGTTACTTTTTTATGACAAAGAAAACAATAATACTAATAAGATTGTTCTTTTGACTTTGAACATTCATTAATTCCAAACTTAATACCCCTCTTTTCCCATTTTCTAACCTAACCCACAATTTAATCTCAAAAGAACGTTTTATTCCTAGTATGCAATAGATAAATTTGGCTGGGGATTAAAAATTAGCTTATTCCAGAGTAGGATTCAACAGCCGAAGCCGAGCTTAGCCTTGAACGAGCATCCAAACACTTGGCGATAACGAAACAGAAATAATAATAATAAAAAAGGCAGCAAAATGCGGTATTGAAAAATGAGAAATGGAGAAGAGAGAGAATATCTAGGAAGGAAACGGCAAAGCTTCGCCACTTTCTTAGCTCAAATACATTGCATCTGGGTTATTTTATTGTGTATTGTCGCATACCCAAACCTCCATAAAAACCAACCCCCTTTCCTTTCCCCACCTATCTTCCATTGATCTTCTTCCACACTTCCCATTTTTCCTTTCTCCCTCCTTTTTTACCCTATTTGATAGGGTTTCCATGTCCTTCTAGCTCCAAACTATCTCATGCATTCGTGTCTTCAAGCTACATACCTTGAAGTTTTACCTTTCCTCCTTGTTGGGTCTCTTTTTTTCTCTCTTAGGAGGGTTTTTGAACGGCAAACGGTGCAGGTTTTACCTCCCGGGGCTTTTTTTGAGCTGTACTCATGTCAAAGCTCTTCTCTTTAAGTGGTAAATCCTTAATCTTTGCTAGTTTTTAGCTTTGTTTTCGTTTTTCTCTCTGGGGATCTTTGGTTTTTGTTCAATTTGGTTTGCAGATCGGATATGATAAAGTTATATATATGTATATGAAAAAAATTGAGACTTTTGAGAATATCTATGGTAGCTTAGGTTACCGATCTTTATTAATAGTGTAAAATATCGTTGATGATTTATATTGCTTTGGTTTATTTCCATTTTTTTACTAAAAGATTTTTTCTTTGGTATCTGGATGATCAGGTAAAGGTTGAATTTTGAGTCTTGGTTGTGAAATAGTTAATTCAGGTTGATCTAGGGGAAGAACTTAGTTGACTTTAGTTTGTTTTTTTCTTTCTATTTGTTGGTTTTGTTTCTTTGAAAACCGAGGCTGTGAAATAGTTCTAGTTATAGATCAGGCACCCTTGGAACTAACCTCTTCTTTTTTCTCTCATAAATTGTTAATTTGTTGGATATTTTGATGTTTCAGTAGAGATTTGGGTGTTTCTTAGCTGAATCTGTTTGTTGTTTTATGCTTCTTTCAAGTTGAGAACCATAGAGGTATTTTGCTTGTAGATCCGGTCAATTCTGAGTGGATCGGCTGGATTTTAGATTCAGATGGCTTTATTTTCAGCTGTAGGTTGTTTTTTCTGAAATATTTGGTCATATCGGGACTGTATCTGAGATGGATTCATGAGTTATTAGATCCAACTCCCCATCTGTATTTTCCTTATGGGGATACGTGTGAACCTTTGGGGTCAAAAGTTTGGCCTCTTAAGAGAATATTCGTAGGTTCATTTTCATCTTCTTTGTGTTTGTTCGACATGATATTAATATTTCTAATGATGTTTTTGAAAGCTTTATGTGGTCAACTGAACTGTTATGTATTGTAATCTGAAATATCTTTTGAATTCTTCAACTTGATTTTTCCTTTTTCATCTTCTCTGTTCTCATCGATTTTCCCTTGATTTTCAGGAACTGATAATTTTTGCCCTGGGGGGTCGATCTACCCAAACCCCAAGGAATCAAATCTTATTCTGTCCCTTGGACACCATGTGGATGTTTATTTTCCCCCTTGCAAGAGGTCCCGCATCGGTGCACCTTTTGTTTTCTCCGGGGAGAGGTTTGAGCAGAAGAAGCCATCGATCGAGGTTCTCCCTGATGAATGCTTATTTGAAATCTTCAGACGGTTACCTGGAGGCCAAGAGAGGAGTGCCTGTGCCTGTGTTTCCAAGCGCTGGCTTACACTTGTAAGCAACATCCGCAGAGATGAAATCAGTGACAACAAGACCACCGAAGCCTCAAATCTCAAGGATGTTAGTTCTGAGGTTGAGGATCAGGATGTTCAGAGAGGTGGATACCTCTCTAGGAGTTTGGAAGGGCAGAAAGCTACAGATGTTAGACTTGCTGCTATTGCTGTCGGGACTGCTAGTCGTGGTGGATTGGGCAAGCTTTTCATTCAAGGAAGCAATTCCAAACGTGGAGTGACTACCGTTGGCCTCAGGGCCATTTCCCGTGGATGCCCTTCTCTACGGGTTCTTTCCTTGTGGAATTTGTCTTCTGTTGGAGATGAAGGTCTGCGTGAGATTGCCGATGGGTGTCATCAGCTACAGAAGCTAGACCTTTGCCACTGTCCTGCTATTACTAATGAGTCCTTGCTCGCCATTGCAAAGGGCTGCCCTGATTTGACTGATCTGACCATTGAAGGTTGTGCAAATATTGGAAATGAAGGTATCCAGGCTGTAGCATGCTGCTGTCCGAATCTAAAGTCTCTTTCAATCAAAGATTGCCCCCTGGTTGGAGATCAAGGAATTGTAAGCCTGTTGACATCAACCTCATATTCCCTCGCAAAAGTAAAGCTTCAGGCATTGAACATTACGGATGTCTCTCTTGCTGTTATTGGACACTATGGCAAGGCAGTGACCGACCTTTCTCTTACTAGCCTTCCAAATGTGACTGAGAAGGGCTTCTGGGTAATGGGTAATGGTCATGGGCTACAGAAATTGAAGTCTTTCACAATTAAAGCCTGCATCGGAGTGACAGATCTGGGACTTGAAGCTGTTGGAAAGGGTTGCCCAAATCTGAAGCAGTTCTGCCTCCGCAAATGTTCTTTCTTATCTGATAACGGGTTGGTGTCTTTCGCCAAAGCAGCGGGTTCACTAGAGAGCTTGGAACTGGAGGAGTGCCACAGGGTCACCCAATTTGGGTTTTTTGGTTCCCTTCTTAACTGTGGTCCAAAGTTCAAGGCTGTTTCTCTTGTGAACTGCTTGGGTGTCAAGGACCTAAGCTTGGGATTGCCTCCTCTATCCCATTGTGAATCCCTTCGATCCCTGTCCGTACGGAACTGCCCTGGCTTTGGCGACCCCAACTTGGCTGCGTTGGGAAAGTTGTGCCCACAACTGCAGAACGTGGAGTTGAGTGGGCTTCATGGAATAACAGATGCTGGGTTTCTCCCATTGCTCGAGAGCTGTGAGGCTGGTTTGGTGAAGGTTAATCTCAGCGGTTGTCTCAATTTGAGTGACAAAGTTGTGTGCAAGATGGCTGATTTACATGGGTGGACCCTAGAGGTGCTGAATCTTGATGGTTGTGGCAAGATTAGTGATGCTAGCTTGGTTGCAATTGCAGAGAACTGTCAGTTGCTCAGCGATTTAGATGTCTCCAAGTGTGTAATCACTGACTCTGGAATTGCAGCTCTCGCTCGCTCTAGTCTGATCAATCTTCAGATCTTATCCGTCTCTGGCTGCTCTATGGTCTCGGACAAAAGCCTGCCGTCACTTGGAAAATTGGGCCAGACCCTCTTGGGGTTAAACCTACAGCAATGCAAGGCTATCAGCAGTGGTGCAGTCGACCTGCTTGTGGAGAAGCTATGGAGGTGTGATATCCTTTTCTGAACAAAACTGCAGTATGGGATTATGAACAATTCGGGTTTCGACCCACCAAGCAGAAGTTTGTGTAGTTTTTGGGTCCATCAGCTATGGGTCTTTTACAGTCCGGAACTCAGTCCCTTTTCCAGGGAATACGGCCATTTTCCATGAATTTTTTTGCAGGTTTCTTTTCATCAGAGATCTGTTGACCAGGCTTTTCGAATCCCAGTAATGGGTGTTGGTTTCTTCATGGCCGATCGTCCCTGAGAATATAGTTGCTGCTGGGTTCTGGATTTTAGGCTATCTTTTCTCTTCATATTGAAGGTTTCAGTTTGCTGGGTTTCTGGCTTATGGTGTTTTTGCTTAGCTTTGTTCATTACTATTGCTAAGCTTGTCGTCCCTCGTTCCGTCCATTGTTGGTTTTACCGAGTCTCTCACGTTTTTGAACTCAATGTTCTGCACGTGATGGTTGGGTCTTTTTTTTTTTGTTTCTTCAACAGCGGATTAAAAATCTCGAGTCTCGTAGCTATGGTTTGCTTTTGGCAGTTCAGAGTAGGTTTGGTGTCAAGCTTTCATGGGCTTTGGCCATGGCAGCAGGTTTATATAGTCTGCCATGACAACTCCTGGGAGTTGTTTTTTCCCCATTTTTTTCCAAGCCTTAGTTTTGCTGGTTTCTTCTGGCTCTGAACTGTTGTTTGTAACCTCTCTGCAATTAAACGAGTATTAAATCCGCCATTGGAGGTCTTGTATGTTTCTGTTGCCATAATCAATAAAAGTGATCGAACTTTATGTATAAATTTAAATAGTTATAAGTTAGTTTTTTGCTAAAGAGGATAATTTAATAATATTTCTTGTATTAAGATAATTTTTTGGAAGAAAATTTGTAAGGGATTATAAATTAAGTGCTTCGGGCCCAAAATCGTTGAACCTCTGATCTTCATTCCCCAAGCATGTTAAAAGAAACAAAAAAAAACAATATAAATTTATCACATGGCTACATAGTTAGAAACGGCATCCAATTAAGTGGAAACAGAATCTCTCTTTATCAAAACTATATTTCAGCATCTCAATTATAAGAAGCTAGACTTGGTGGATTCCATTTCCAATTAGTCTTTAGATAATCGATAGCATTATCTCCAAATGCTGCCACTGTTCTAGATAAAATTAAACGTAAAATAACTGTTCAGTGATTTGTCAAATCCTTTCATTGATTAGGTCGAATGTGATTATAATATTAAAAAAATCAAAAAAAATTCATCTTAGGTAAAGATTCTTATACTATTTTCATTATTATTTGATTTATTCCTGGTGGAGTTGTGTAACTCTACTTATTGAACCATAATGTGCCTCAATGCTTTAATTTTTTGATATGATTTACAAGTGAATCACTATAACGTGCTATAAATGCAGCTAATAAGACATCAATCAAACATTATTTGACTCACTTCGCAGAATTAGTTTCAAGAGAAAGGAAAACAAAGAAGGCCTATGACCATTCTAAACTTTCAACCGTATTATGATAATAGTACTATAAATACTGCCCCGTACCTGAAAGTCGATTCATTGCGGCATGTCGGCCGATGCTCATAGTCTCTGCAAATACTTTAGGCTCTAATTTCATAAGACCAAACAGAAAGCACATAATTACACAATGCAGCAGACACAACTTTAAAATGGGCATAATTAACGGTATTTAATTTTTCATTCGGTTTGGACAATCCCTGTTCGATTATTCATCATCAAACAGTACAAGTAGACGACTCCAAAAATTTTCGAAAATTATATTCAACTAGACATCCTTAAAATGAAAGAAAAAAAACAACTTGGTAGTTAAGGAGGATTGACATACAGTTGGATGAAACAAGAATGAACCAAACCTAACAACAACCCCGACAACCTTTGCATAGCTGACACACGAAACAACCATAGCTGCTGTATATTGTAGAAGACATCATAACTTATAATGTAGAATTTTTCATGCCTTGATTCATCAAAAGATTGTCTTTAGACGTCACCCTGGTTTTGGCAAAACAAGGCCAAGAGCTTTGTACATAAACATCCACTTAAAACCATTGCCATGCTTCAGTGCAATGGGGCTATTGTTCCAACTCCAGCTGTCCTTCCTCACCGATCACCGGCCCTTGATCGGTGTCGGGATGACTTCCACCTAAATCAGCTCTAGAAACTGCCTCCTGCTTTTGGACGGGAGATAATTCCTCATTTGTCACATTAGATAAGGTGGCATTCTCCTTGTTAGTCACTTTAGATGAGGCTGAGGCTATCTTTCCCTCAGTAGTTGCTTTAGATTCAGTTAGAGATATCCGATTGGATGCCTTAGGTGTATTTTCCTCATTTGCTGAACTGCGCAAACTAGTCTTTTGAGAAGGCAGTTTGGGAAGTGATTTCCGTTGTGGCTTCTTTAAAAGGACAGGAGAAATTCCTTTGGCAGCGATACTCGGAGATGCTTTCTCATCCAAACTTAGCCGGCCTAATTGAAGGCCACTATTGCTGTTACCATCAGAGTCTAAAGGAGTTGTGCTTTTTCTTCGACCAAGCTTTGGAGATTTAGCTCTTGTTGTTGGTATCTGGCATCAAGGCAATAGCAAAAGATCATTGTTGCATATCTTGATATTTGAGAAACTCAATGCAGCCATATGAAGAGTAAAAAACAGAAATAAACTCATACTACGGTTAACAAGTGTAATCCAAAACGGAGCATGAAATATGTTATTATAAAATGATGATGTGTCCACACTCGGGAAAGCATAAATAAATTGGTCTGTTGGGTCGGGTTGGGCCAAAGCAAATTAAAGCAGTTCAATTCAAAGTTATCCGTCAAAGGTAAATGTATCAACTATAGCTAACAATGACAGTGGAGATAACAAAGGAGATATAAATTGCAACTCAACAATATAAAACAGCATTTTGCAGAAAAGAAAATGGCTCTTGTAGGATGATGAGCAGAGACATATGCGAATGCCTGAATAAGAAACGCGTACAACAGGAAAAGGTGGCAAACCTAAAGCTAAAACCTTGAAAGTAACCTAGGTACCTGCATGTTCAGCATTTCAACCCTACTACCCAAAAGAATAAAGAACAAAATAATATGAATAAACATGCCATTTTCATTAAAATAGAAATACCCGAGACAATTTCTCATGAGAATTTCAAAATTGAAATGACCATCTAATATTTTATTCATCAGAAAATTCAACTAACCTTCTTTAATTCCACCTTAGGAGGAGGTTCCTGATAGAAGTTTGGCAAAGGAGTTGCTTTAAAGTTCAAACTCTTCCTAAACATCTTAATCTCAACTTCATGAGTTTCCTGGAAGAAAATTGAAGTATTATTATGACAAGAAAGAATGAATTCTGGATCATAAACCATTGGATTCACAAAATAACACCTTGGACTTAGCTTGCAAGCTGCTCTTTTCCACTTCCCTTGCATGAATCTTTTCCTCAAGTTTAGTGTAGAACTGCATAATACAATGTTGAAGACTTAAGTAAAAGTGCTGCAAGAATACACAATATATCTTGAGAACATAATATAAGCGCCTACCTCTTTCCTTTTCTCAGCCCGTTCGTCACACTTGAAACTGAAACCATAATTTGGAAGAGTACCAATCCTACGAGTTTTGGCATCAGTTGAAGTTGGACTTATATGAAGCAATCAAGGATAAACATAAACACGGTGAATTGGGAAATAGAAGCCTATAGAGTGCAGTGCAGATGAAACTCAAATATCAACATATTTCAACCCACAGTCCCAATCAGAAAGTACACAGAAAAAAAACTAGAATGGATACGAAGACTCTGAGCCTGCATCAGATTTAGTAACGGGCCCTTTCTTGAGAGGCTTCAGCTTGGTTCTTCCCCTGTATTCAATAGAACAGTTCAAAAATGACAGGAGAAAAATCTGTCATCATCAAGAAATAAAGTTTCAGGGGAAAATATACATGTAAAAGGTGACCACTATGAGTCTATGAACTCCCCCCTACAGTGGGTTAACCACATCAATAACAAGGGCAAAAGGGCTGCATGAAAAAACGGAAAGCTAAGAAATTGAAACATAAGGACGAGTAGCACGTACATAGTTCCTTCAGAGAAGGCTGCATCAGAGGTTTCGGGTTGCTGTAGAAGAAGAGAGGAAAAAAGCAATGCTCAAAATGGAAGGAAAAATAATTGAAAAAGGAAAAGAATCAGAAGAGGAATGCTAACAACACTAACCTTAGATGCATTGGGTTGTCTCTCATTAAATGGTCTGTTTTTATGAGGCAGATTCAGACCTGAACTTGTAGAAACAGAACCTCCATTTGAAGGTGTTAATGTCACCTCTGCACTTTTTCCATCTTTGCTTTTCTTCACCAAAGCTGAATGAACAGTTTTGGGACCAAATGGCTTCTCATTCTTGGTCTTGCTTTGAACCTTCTGAGCTTTGGATTGCTTCACATTATCCTTTATTTCTCGTCCCTACAAACACAGACACTCCTGAATATGAAATCAAACTAATGGTAATTAATAAAAGCACTCGAATAATCTGACTTTTAATACCTCAGAATCAATCAATCCCCTGCTTTCCACCAAGTCATTGGAACGTTCTCTAGCTTCCTCAGTTGCTCCATTGTCATCCATCCCATTATGCAAATAAGTTTCAATGGTTTCCTCAACATTCCCACTCACGATATCTGAACCACTATCATCCCCAGGAACCCGGAGTTGCGGATAAACGCCATTTTGCTGGGCAGCTTCAAGCCCAAACGAAGACAAGTTATTTTCTGACTCCATCACACTGACAGAAATAAAACAAACAAAAATGTGAGCCTAATTTAAAATTTCTCAACCCTTGGAGCAATACAAATTTCAATATTTACTAATTTTAATTGGTATATGTCTAGCTATTTCAACTTCATAAAGGACAAATATCTCCGATTGGTTAACGCTTTTCCTTCTTTTTTTTTTTATTCTTCACCAATTTACGTTTAGTTTTCAAAGAGATCAAATACGAACATTCGTAAAATACCTTACTGTTTATAATATTCATTTTTGCAATAACATTCAAGAAAATGCGCTAAAAGAACACTAAACTAGATCTATTATTAGCAGACAAATAGTAAACAAAAAGCGAAATAAAAACATGCGCAAAAAAAGGCGGAATCGAATCAGTAAAAAACCGAGTAAAAAAAGCTTTAAGTAAAGCAAAGCTCCGACGAGAACAGAGATCTCCAACGCCACCAAACAACTAACACATTGCGCTTCTCATTAATCTACTTTTACAAGATAACAAACAAGAAATCCCTCAGTCTTTCTCAGGAACCAAACAAACAAGAAATTCAGAAAAGAAAAGAAAAGAGAGTTGTATTGATTTTCTTTCTTACCTCATAAAGCGTGCGAAAAATAAATCAACACTCCATGAATCCCAGAAGAAGATTAATGAAAGAAATTAGTAAAGAAAATGAGAAAGATCTGAGCAAAATAAAGAAAGAAAGGTAAACAGTGAAGATTAAAGGATCTAAACCCCTACACAGGAAGCTGTTCAAAATTTTATTGATTTAAAATGAATTGGAATTTGAACTTTTGTTTTTTTTCCTTCTTTCTCTGATAATTGTACGAATACTGTTTCTTGAAGGCTGAAGGGTATTTTATACGAGCGGCTTTCAAATCCATTTCCAGGTAAACTCTCTTTTCCAAGGGAAAACGACATCCCGTCAAAATACGGTTACGGAAACACGGTTTTTAGATTTACAAAAATACGGTTTTCTTTTTTACTTAGAATTTCGGGGAATTACGGACGGTTAAGTAACTAAATACTGTTCAGTGTTCTCCCACTCTCCCCATTACTTTTTATTAAAACATAATAACCCAAAAGAACGTTTTTATTTAACCGAAAAATGACTTTTTTTTATCCTTTTTTGTTATGTACAATTTTAGAAAATACTTAAAAGAAAATGTATACCTATTGAAAAATTATTTTTTACGAGCGAATTTATTTTTTGAATTTATAGCTTTAGTTTAGAATTTAAAGTTAAAAAAATTAAATTTTAAAATTTTGAATTTAGGTTAGGGTTTAAGATTTATGAATTTAGACTTTAGGGTTTAAATATAGTTTAAAGTCTAGCACTAAAAATTAGGGTAAATGATTTAAAATTTATATTTTGTAGTTAAAATATACATGCTTATGTAAAAAAATTACACTAGTTGTGCATCAACTATTAACTATTTTGTCAATAATTTTAGAGTAAGTGGTTAAAGCTCTCGACTGACACCCTCCCCTCTATCTTAGGTTGTGAGTTCGAAACCCATTAAAGCAAATTCTCACTCTTTAGGTAGAAATTGTTCTAAAAAAACTATTATAGAGTAATCATTTCAATTTCATTTACCTCTTTTTCGTAACATTATAATTTCACATTGAAGAAAACGTGGTAGGTTAAAAAATTAAAAAATAATTTTTTTAAAAAAAAATAGTAAAATTTTAAAAACATAAAAAAATATTTTCATTGAAAATGTTTTTGGAAAATGAAAAATATGAAAACAATGGTTTTTTAATTTTAATACGGGTTGAAATAGTTCTAATACTATTTTAGATTATTTTATCACATTTTATTATTTATTATTATTGTACTAATATTTTTCTAACTATATTTTATTTTAATTATTTAATATTTTTTTCATTTCTATTTTGAAAAAACTAGATACCAAACACATTTTCACTATTTTTATTTTTTAAAATAATTTTTCATCTTTATTAATCAAACATGTTTTAAAAAAAATAAAAATAAAAATTATTTTTAAAAAAACAAAAGTAAAAAATAAAAAGAAGAAAATGTTTTCTAAAACCAAACGGACCATAGGTACTCATCCCGCTAGATTAATCTTACAGTTTAATCAAGTAATTTCTTATTTATTTCACATTTTTATTGTGTTTTTAATTTTTTTAAATGTCATAATCTATATTAGACAAACATACCTGCAAATTGCACTGTCCTGTTCAAGAGAGAGTGAGAAAAATAAAATTTCTTAGCTTTAAGGACACTTTGATAATCATAATACAATGGATTATATTAGTTAAAACCGATTAGAGTCAAACTGAAGAATAATTGCTTTGCTTAATGAACTGAATCACCAAAATGGCAAGGCAGAAAACAGAAACGCTTATAAGCCAAGATAACTTGTATTATAGCTAATAGCTGATATTACAAAATTTCTCAACAACAATCTATAAGAAATATACAGGCCAGATGAGATGCTAAACATCATATTTGATAATACAAATCTATAGAATAATTCCAGTAACCTCTACTCTTTTAATTGATTGTTATCTTGGACCAGAAAGCCGTACAGCTGAAAGATAAGCATCACTGTTGCAGTCTGATGGTGCCGAGGCTGACGCCGAGGACGTGCCCTCTCCGCTCATCGTCATCGATTTGAAGAAACTCGAGTAAAGGCGAGATCCTAATGGGGATGACATCGGTGGCTTTGGAACTTGGGAGAGACCTTCTAGCATTTGAACAACTTTTGTCATAGATGGCCTTAAATGCATATCTTCTTGTATGCACCATAATGCAACTTTGATTGCAGTGTACACTCTCTCATCTTCCCCTTCTACGGTCAGCCTCGAATCGATGATATCTATTAGCTTCCCTTCGTCTAACATCTTGAAAGCATACGATGGCAAATAAGATTTCTCTGAAGTTTCTCCGGGATCGAAGTTCTTTCTTCCGCCGATGATTTCGAGTAGCAACATGCCGTAGCTGTAAACGTCGCTCTTCTCTGATATCGCGTAGTTTGTGATCCACTCGGGTGCAAGGTACCCTCTGGTGCCCCTTAGAGTGGTGAAAACATGGCTTTGCTCTCGAGTCATCAGCTTTGCCAAGCCGAAATCCGAGACCTTGGCTAGGAAATTGTCATCAAGCAATACATTCTCTGGCTTTATGTCACAATGCACAATCTTTGCATCACAATCTTCATGGAGATAAGCTAGCCCTTTAGCTGTTCCTACTGCGATATTGAATCTTGTTCCCCAATCCAGCAGGGCATCTTCTCTGTTTCTCTTGAAGATCCATCTCTCCAAGGAACCATTCGCCATGTATTCGTAAGCAAGAAGTCGATAGTTTCCTTCAGCACAAAAGCCTTTCAATCTCACCAGGTGAACGTGATGGATACTGCCTATAATACCGACTTCTGCTCGAAATTCTTTCTTTCCTTGACCGATGTTCTCCAGTTTCTTCACAGCAACTTGAGTTCCATCCAGAAGAGTCCCTCGGTACACCGAGCCAAATCCTCCATGCCCGAGCTTAACCGTGAAGTTATTTGTGGCAGTCCGAAGGTCATTGTAAGTGAAACGGGTAGGCATCCCGGTTAAAGTCTCCAAGAAGTTATCCTCTTCCGAAGTATCATCAGGAGATCCTGGCATTTTCTTCTTTCTATTGTAGTATCGATATGCCACAAAGATTAAGCCCAAAATTACAAGAACCGTAGCTACAACGATAATCGCAACATATGGGAAGCTTTTCTTGCCGCCGCCATCCCCTACACCATTTCCATTGCTTGACATTTTGACAAAAGCAACTAAAGCAGATCCCTGGTTAGAGTTTTGGAAGCTGCCAACCTGGTCAAAAAGGAAACAATTCCTCGAGCTATTGTCATAGAACATAGCCATACAAGAACAATTACTCAAGCAGGATTCTTTGCAGCCACTCATATCGGTTTTTGACGATGGAGAAACATAGTTGACTGCAAAATAATCTAGCCCAGTTCCAGCATCTACAAGGCTTACAGATTCCTTTCCCTGACTGCAAGGAGAGTCAATGCCTGTTTTGCAGGCGCCGGAACTAAGCGGTGACGGACACTGGCACCTCGTGTTGCCTGAAGGTCCAGAACAAACAAAATACGGCGGACAAGCTTCCGGTGTGCCACAAGGATCGTCCGGGATCTTAGTCGATGCCGAGGAACCTCGGGAATGGAGATTGAAGAAAGATATAAAGCCATCACTTCCCAACACTGCAATCCAAGTGGCGTTTGCATCAGTAGGATCCGAGATTCTAAATTGCCACAACAAGGCTTTGCTTTCATCAAATAAACGCCATGAATTTCCATCAATGGATGCTGAAGTTACCTCCCCGCCATTCTTATTAATGTTTCTTCGCGTGTCCTTCCCCATGGACCAGTACGGCTGTGGGGTTGAGTAACCTGCCGAAAGACTCATGTCCCCGGACTTGATCTCCAGAATATAGCTCAAGTTACTGGCACTAGGATTGCTTACAAGTCTCATTCCTTCTCTAAACTCTTGGTTCGATATAAGGGTATCGGAAGGATGAGCAAAACTCTGCCACATTACCGTGCCATCATTCCCTTGCAAAACCAAGTTCCCTGAATCCAGCAACACCATTTCTGAAACTCCTTTGTCACCGGTATTTGTCGTCCAAACAACTTCCCCACCTTTCTGTAATAAGACGCTGCCGTTCTTGTCGAACAGAAAGGGATCAGAATTCGAAACAGGGATGTTCCTGTTAGCGGCCCAAATTACTTGTGTGGTCTCCATGTGCATGACAACAAGGAGAAACAATGTGACATCTTTGGTGGTGGTAAAGCCAAAACCAAATGCTGAGTTGTTAGATACAAGAAACAAACCATCATTGTCAATCCAATTCATTTGTGTTCCTTCAAAACCCGGTTCAATCGACCCAGTACTTCGAATGCTAGCCGTACAGATTCCAGAGAGGAAAAGGGCAGACAGTGCAAAAAATCCCAGCAAACGAATAAACCCCCCACTTTCCATTAGAAAACTCCCAAGTTGAGAACCAAAACCAGGAGTCTTCTTAGCAAAGAACAACAAAATAACCCAAAAAGAAAAAGGAACTTTTTTTTGACCCTACGAGGGGTTTCTAGGCAAGCATAATTTCTGGGGTTCCGGAAATTGATCCACTAAACTCCTCCCAAAACATTATTAAGCTACGGAGGAAGCAGATTCGAAGATATAGACATAAAAATCTAGATTTTGAAATACAAAGAGAAAAGAAAGCAAAACAGAGCAGAAACTTCAATTCAGGGGGTGAGAAACCAGCTCAAAAGAAGAAGAAAAACAACAAAACCTACCTATATGATAGGATCAAAAGAAAGGAAGAGAATCAGAAATGGAAAGAACAAGTTAACAAGGGATGATGGGCACTCCTCATTTGATCATGGAATGGAACATACAAAAGGACCCGACCGATTAGAATCGATGGATATTCTTCACCTTGGCATGAAAAGAGGCTTCTTTGGATGAACACAGACAGTAGTAGAAGGAGAATCAAACTCAGAACAGAGGTACTCCCCTGTTTACATCAGCAAAGAATTATAAAGGAGATAGACAGAGTGAAGAGAAAATGGGATTGGATAAAGAGGTGCATTTGTGAATATGGGTCTCTGGCTTTTTCCTAAATCTGTTTCTGCTTCTGCTTCTGCTTCTGTCATAGAGTTGAAGAGAGATCTGAGCTGCCTTTCCATCCTTTTCAAGCTGTTTGTTTTTTTTAATTTGGTTGGAAAATTGTTTTTATTTGTGGTTTGGTATTCCAAAGATGATATAGAAACTGTCAAAAAAGTTATGGCTTTTTACATGGGATTTTGGTTGATAGATCCAATAAATGAATGTAGGGAAACTTTTCAAAATTTAGAACCAAAATTTTCTATTTGTTTTCTTTTTAAATTAAGAAGAAGAAAAATAACCTAAAAGGTATTTTTAGTAAAAAAGAAAATGATGTTCATCTTAAGAGATTCAAATTTAAATTAATTTTATCTATAAATTATATATATTTTATTAAAAAAATAAAATTATGTATGAACAAATACTAACTTACAATATTAAAAAAAATATCATCTAAAAATAGCAAAAAGTCAAAAGTGTTGTGCGATAAAAACATAGGATGGAACCCTATTGGCTGTCGAAAGTATAAAACTACAAATAAGCATTTCTCAAATAAATAAATAAATATCAGCTGAACAAATTTTTAAATTTAATATATAAAAAATGTTTTGATACATAAATTATGTAGCTAAAACTTATATAAATTTAATAATTTTAAGATTAAAAAATAATTATATTTTTAGCTTTTTTGGTAATGTACATACACCTTGAAGATAAATTAATTGAACCAAAATTTTTAGATAAATATCATCTATTTTTCTACTAATACCACATGTTGAATTCGTTTATTTGTTAAATTATAACATTTTTGTTTGGTTCATTTGCTAAAATATAATATTATTTTGTTTAGTTGAGTTGAGTTAATATAATATATTTTTATTAATTTTTTTCTTAGTCGTAATTAATTATTATCTAAATCTCTTCTTACCCTTAAATTATAGGATAATTAACATTTAAGCATGTTTGACAATGGCGGAACTTGGAGTAAGAGTTTAGCGAGTCAATTTAGTAAGAGTTTGGAGGTCAACTTAATTTTTTAAAATATTTGGAATCTTAAACGAAAATTTTTAAAAACTTTGAGGGTTTAACTAAAATTTTAATAATTTTGAGAAATTTAATCAGAAGAGATAATTTAATTAAAAACATCTAAAATTTAAAGTTTAATATTATGAATTTTTTAAAATTTTAAGGGTGACGAACTAAAATTTTTAAATACCTTGAGGGCAAAATTCAAATTACTCCAATTACTACTATGAAACTACATTAATAATTCGAAACAAAATATAAAAAATAATACTTAATCTCTCTTTTTTTCCCTAACTATAAGGGTAAGGAATTGAATCATTTATTGAGCAACTTCTTTTTTTAAAAAAAATTCTAATTTCATTTTTCTTAAACATTTAGGCCATGTTTGGTAATTAGTAGATAGCGGATAGTGGATTACATTAGCTGATAGCTGATTGTATCAGCTGATTTGACTAGTGGATTGTATTAGCTGATTGTATAAAAATATTTGGTAAAATTAGCTGCTAGCTGTTAGATTATTTAAACTAGTAAAATGACATATAATGACATGATTATATTCAATACTTGTTTGAATAGTTTATTAGTTATCAATATTTTGTATCTAATTAATATTAATTAGATCTATAAAATTATTTTTAATATAACATTTCTAAACATATTTGAATGATTTATATATTAATTTATTATTTATATAATTATTTTAATATAATTTAATTAATAAATAAATTTAAATACATATATAAATATGTGATAATAAAAAGAAAAAAAATAAACAGATTAGCTTATAAATATGGTGAGAAAAATATTTAATTTAGGTTATTTTGAGATTTTTGGTAACTGGTAAGGGTAAAAGAGTCTTTACAACTCCAATATCAAACCTCTAATCTCAAAAGACTCCTATTATAAGCTTTTTCAAAATTAGCAGTTTCACATCAATCCGCTATTCACCAAACAACAATATTAGCAGATTTAACTAGTCAAACCTCTAATTATGTCTTAAACCTCTAATTTTTGATCAAACATCTATTTACCAAACATGATGTTATTTAGATTAAATGGAGTGGAGTGAGAACTTATTTTGATTTGTAAACATGTTTTTTTGTAAGTTTTAATTCTCAATAATTTTGAGTAATTACTAATTAATAAGAAGCTGAACTGATTGACTGCCAATTAAGTTACAGTAAATAAACAAATAAAAATAGCCCCAGTCCTACTCCTGCAGCAGACTCTCTGGTTTTTTGCTTGAATCAGTGGATAGGGAAGCAGATCTTTGTAGGCCACTGTCTATGCCTCGTGAATTATAACACATCACATGCACTAGCACATAAATGCAAGTCTGGAACTTTATTCTATTGCAACTTGGCATATTGTAATTGTCACATCACCAACAATTTATGACGTATTAAAAACGACTTTTATATAATATAATGTTTTATATTTGTATATATGAATTAATGACAGATTAAGTTAAACCTGGATTAAACATATTAGTGAAAAATTAAGTTAAACAAAAGGCAATGAAACGTAAAGTGAAACCAAGTGAGGTGGAGTTAGGTGGGGAAGATCCTGAAATTAGTTAATATATATACAAATTATAGTACTAATAATTTACTGACGTCGATGAAATTTATGGACCAATATGAACAGGGACAGAGTTATTAAGCAGTGGTGGTTTTCTCACCCAATTTTTTTTTTACTTTTATCCTTTTATTTATATTGTTTTAAAAATTATTTATTTTAAATTTGCCCAATTACTTTCAAACATTTATAGTTTCGTCCCTGAATATGAGTCGACTCACAATTCCACAACTATTTACTAACTAGTCGTTGCCTTGTCCGATTGTAAAATGTTTTTTTTAAGAAAGAAATATTATGGCTGCCGGCAAGAGTTGTATAAGGTTATTATGAAATTGAAAAAAAGGGGTCAAACGTTGTTATTATATGAATTTTCCTACTCACTCTTAACCAAATTCAAACTTCATTTCGACTTCTTTGACACGTCTCCAACTGGATTTAAGTGCCATTGAATTTACAATATTAGGTAAATTATTATATTATAATCAATTTAATTAATTGTTATTAATCATGTTTAACATATCTTAATATAATATTTTGTAAAAACAGTAATTTAACAAATCTCTTTAAACAAGCAAAATCTTTCTGATTTACGAGTTGTTTTCTTCTATACAATTAATTTTTGGATAAGGTCCTACGACTATGACCCAATTATTTGTTAAGTCTTTTAACTATAAGAAATTACAAATAGGTTCCTGACTAATTGCGACCAAAAAATAGGTCTAACTCCGTTAAAAAAATGTCGAGCAGTTAATAAAATATATATATAATAACAAATTTAACCCTTAATCTTTACATTTTATTTTAATTTGGTCTTAAATTTAAAATTTTAGCTCTCAACATTTAAACATGACAACATTTTAATCCATTAAATCTTAAAATTTATCTTCTTCCCTTCTAAAAACAAAAGGTATACATCTCCTGTTGTGGGTAGCTCAGCGTAGATGGCTACCGTAAACATCAATGGAGGTTTTGATTCTTCAATGATTTTCTACTATTCATACAAATGGGGTTGTAGATGATTACTGTTAACATCAATGGATATTTGTTTTTTAGAAGGGAAGAATATAAAGTTTAGGATTTGAGGGACTAATATGTTATAATGTTTAAATATTGAGAGATTATGACCAAATTAAAATAAAATGTAAAAACTGAGGGTTAAACATATTATTATATAGATTTTGTTAGTTGCCACTTTATCAGCCCTTTATTTTTTTTAATGGAATTTGACCGATATGTTATTTGTATTTAGTTGGAGGACTTATTTGTATTTTCTTATAGTTAAAGACTTAAAAAAAATTGAATCATAGTCGAGAGACCATTTATATAGTTTACCTTTTAACTTTTTTGATATAAAAATTTGATTGCTTTCTCGTTCAATTATATATTTATATACATAAATGCGCGCGTACACATATATGTGCATGTGGATGGGAATATAATGTGTCTTTTAGAGCTTTCGAATTGTGGTTAAAATAAGATAATGGACATCCATCATAAATGTGAGTACCAACTATATATAAAAAAAATAGATCTATTTTTAAAAATTCATTTAATCAACCACATTAACTAATTATATAATTACCAATGGTGGGCCCCTCTACTGTGAAGGTGCCGAACAAATCAGTACTATACTCGCCCGGCTGTCATATCCCATTGCTAACTCCAGCTAATCCTATTCCTAATATACAATGAGGGGCGAGGGGGAATTCACTTTTGAGCTGATAATTGTTATTAACTAATGCCTATTAATTCGGCTTCTATTTTTTATACAACTTTTTATAACCATATACGACATATATATATATATATTTCTTTATATTTTTTTATGTGTGATATGCATGTATCAAAAAGAGTTGAAAAACTCGACTTGAACTTAAAAATCAAACTATTAATTATTAAAGTTTCGAGTTATTCGAAATTCTAATTTATAACTCAAAGAATCGCATGGGTTCGATATTGTGCATGTCCCCAGGGACAGAGCCAGGATTTGAGATTGGGGGAGACTAACTATAAATATTTGAAATTAGGGGGACAAATTTATAAATAAATTAATTTTTAAAAAATTTAAATAAAGAGACAAAAAAGAATTCTTCGAGGGTAGGGGCGATTGCCCTTCCTGAAGCTTTAATGGCTCCGTCCCTGCATGTCCCCGAATCTGGATGGATGATCCATGGAGCCACACGGCAAAGAAACAGCATTTCATGGGTTCTCACATCACATGATGGAGTGGACAGTAGACAAGAACTGGGAACTAGGAACACGTCAGCTTCTTTAACTTACATTTGCATGGGGTTTTGTCTTTTTTGCAAAGTTTAAGGTTAAAAATGCGTAATACCACATGCACTCGGTGGTGAGTGGTGATCATCGTGCATGTATATGGGCAGCTTGTTGGAAATTCATTATGTTACCATGTGATGTCATATATTATCATTTTTATCCAAATGCTCATCATAATTTAAGTCCAACAACCACGTAATAAAATCAATACATTATTGTAGTGTAGACCGTCTAGAAATAACATTTTTATTTCGACCTGTTAACTTTAGACTTTATACTATGGTGATTTTTTTGGAGAAGAGTCAAGTGTTCATATATAAAAAAAAACCCTAATCATGGCTTGTTAACTAACTCTTTGATTTTTTGTTTTTATATGTTATTTTATTAATTAAAAAATATAGATTTGTTAATTGTGTATTTTCTTAAAATATTATTTTTATATTTTAGCCCTGTTTGACAATTAGCGGATAGCTGATAGCGGATTACATTAGCTGATAGCTAATTGCATTAGCTGATTTGACTAGCGGATTGTATTAGCTAATTGTATAAAAGTGTTGGTAAAATTAACTGATAGCTGATAGCTGTTTGATTATTTAAACAAGCAAAATGACATATAAGGACATGATTATATTCAATACTTGTTTGAGTAATTTATAAATTATGAATATTTTGTATCTAATAAATATTAATTAGATTTGTAAAAATTACTTTTAATATAAATTTCCTAAACATATTTGAAAGATTTATATATTAATTTATTATTTATATAATTATTAAAAAAATTATATGCACATATAAATATGTGATAATAAAAAATAGAATTAACTTACAAATATCACCCTATAAATTAGTAGTAACAACAAATAAGTCGAATATTTAATATGTTATTATTTATATTAAAAATGTTATTATTTAATTTAAGTTATTTAGAGATTTTTGGTAATTGTTAAGGGTAAAAGAGTCATTACGACTCTAATATCAAACCTCTAATCTCAAAAAGCTCATATTAGGAGCTTTTTCAAAATTAGCTTTCTCACCTCAATCCGCTTTTTACCAAACATTAATATTAGCGGATTTGACTAGTCAAACCTCTAATTATACCTCAAACCTCTAATTTTTGCCCAAACCGCTATTTACCAAACAAATTATTTTTTATCGTTAAATTGTATGGATATTTTTTATATTTTGTGTGGATAGCGAAATTAATAATCTTCCTTTAATTTGAGTACTGAATAAATCAATCAAATTATTACGATCATTCATATTCATTGTATTATTTTTTTGAAACCGAATTTGGATATATTTTTTTTTCTATTTTATTATTATTATGGACATGCAGATCTTTGACAACTGTTTTGTTGAAGATATTACAACCAGTCGATCATCGAGAGAAATAGTTTGAAAACCGGAGAGATACATATCATGAACATGTGAATAATCCCCTCCTTTAATTAATATTTAGTACTACCATAAAATCCTTCTAGAATCTCAGATGAACCTTGTTAACAACGCTACTCTACTAATTATGCAAAATATATAATAGAAAAACTTCAAATCATTTTATTTCCCCCCTCTCTATGTATTTTTATATGTAAAAAAGATATTTTTCGTCAACAACACAATTAAAAAAATAAATAATATCAATGATAAGTTGGAAGGATTGTATTAATGATGAATTTATGTAAGATTTGATATGAATTAATTGGCCTATGAATTAGATATCAACGATTATAATTTTTTTTAAAAAATATATGCGTGTATAAAATTTAATAGGGAGGCAGAACTGAAACGTGGGAAGTTTTAGGGAACGGCCGCTTAAAAAGCGGTTAAAAAGTGCATACACAAATTCTTACAAAAAATCTTAAGGATTTGTTTACATGTACCGAAATTTTTACAAAAGTAGTAAGGATTTATGTATGTACATAAATTCTTACAAAATTAATAAATCTTTGTGTACATTATACATAAATATTTACATTATATAATTTCTACAAAGAATTGTGTGCATCCGTTTTTAACCGCTTTTTAAAATTTTCCCTGAAAAAGACATGATTAAAAAAGGTCGTACCGATGGAGACTGAGGAAGGCTGCAGATGATAGAAGGTTCTTACTTGGCTTAAAGGAAGACTTTTAAAACCCCTTTTTTAACATAGTGGACGTGTTTGAAAATAAAACATCAAAAAGAGGCTTTTGCTCAAAAGTATGCATTAGGTAATCTTATAAACCTTTTGAAGCATTCAATTTTCAACTAATGGGATGAAATTAATGGTTCAACCCTGTGAATCAAATTTTCACATTTGGAGTCTGTATTATTAGTTTTATTATAAAAACGGTCCGTTTAACCACCAATTATTAACTTCATCTTATTATAATTTCATAACCCTCAAAAAGCAATCATCACTATGATAATAACCCTTTTGTGTGTATACATGGGTTTTGAATTTTGGGGTGAATTAGGTAAGAAATGTTAGTGGGGAACATTATCTCAATAGTTTACCCTGCAAATTGCTCCCTTTGTTTCCTACATTTGGAAGGTAGGCATTGTTGTTAAGTCCATTTTTGTAGGGGCGGCCCAATGATTCAACACACTCATCCCTATTGCTTTTCTCAATGGTTTTTGCGAGCCCAATCTCCATGGTTAAGATCAAACACGTGACCAGGTGTTCAAATCCGGGTACCCGTAAAATCGGGTACCGAATACTTGATTCTCATTTTTTTTAAAAAAATTAAGAAAAACTTTAAAAGTTCATAACACAAGATCCAAACAAAAAAATTAATGATTTGAAGTTTATAACCATAAGAAAAACATTAAAAATATTAATCTCAATCGTGGTTTTTTTTCGAACCTCATATTTTTTTAAAGAAACCTACTAATGCATAAATGCAATAGAGAAATCTTGTTGTTTGTTTCATATCGAATCTTACATATTCACAAATTAATATATTTTTTTTGAAAAATTTAAAACATGAAAACATATAATACAAATATAGAATGAATTTAGGAATTCAAATATAATTCTAAAGTAAAAATATTAAATAATCTAATAAAATAAAAAATAAAAAAAATTAGGAACCGAGTACCTGGGAGTAACCGGGTACCCAAAAAAATCATATTTTTTGACCCAGGTAAAAAAAATTTCCGAATAAATACCCAGTTATTTATGTTCGGGTAGTCGAGTCAGGTAACTTTGAACACCCCTACCACTCATACTTTTCTCGCCACATAATAATGAGGGAGTAAAAAAATACGTGTCAAAAATTAATAGGTGGAAAACAATAAAAGGCATAATACATTGTTCCAAGTTATGAAGGCTATCTCTATTCAAGCATGCTCCATCTTATATAAGGGAGTCAAATGCATCAATCTTCTTAAGTAACTACGTTTTCAGGATTTGAATTCATACAAAATAAGACAATATGAGCATCTTTAGCGACTCAACCAATTAGTAAAATCTCAAGCAAATTTTCCTTTAAACAAGTTGTTTAACTCTCATGAAAAAGAAAAGCAAAAGGTGGATTAAGACTCTGATGCCTGAGGTTCAAAACTATGATGCCAAAAACCTCTCTAAACTTTTTTAAAGACACAACTACATTACCAGAAAGGTTCATATTCTTCACCACAAGAAACTTGATGAAACCAAAAAAAATAAAATAAAGATTAGAATCTGACCCCACCATTGACAGCAGCCAGTACACAAACCTTAAGAAACAGTAGTCGTCAGTCATCCATTAATGATTTCTAGCCTTCCTAATTAGACCAGATATAAAGGGTCCACACAACAGGCATCAAGAATATTGACCCCAAAATAATACTGGTTAGATTTTGAACAGAGACCTTTGTCCCCTACACCTACACTTTTCTCTTCAGATTTACATTTGTTTGCATTTTCCCTACATCTTAATCTAATAAATCATACACAACTAAGCGGAAATGCGGAATCAATCACACTAAAAGCATATGGCTAAGTTCACATTCACATGCTTTTCAGGTTAAATGTTTTTCAAGGGTGAGTTTTTGCCAAATATATTTTGGTGCAGACAGATGGAATGGGGTTTCGAAAGCAAACACGGTAGGGTTATATTTCTACAAGCAGCAACATGTAAGGCAACATTCTTTGTCTGTCGCAGTTCAAGATTCTTTGGTCATTTTGTTGGTGATTCCCTCATCTAAGTGAACTCGTTCAAATATTGCAACTCTAACATTTTTGCAACATTTTAACACATAACTTCTACAAAAAGAAGGCAAAAAAGGAAAAGAACTCCAGCAGCACATACTCACCAAGAGTCCAAGACAGTGTCAATGGTCTTAAAGGACAATCTAAGATCCTACACGCTTCATTCTTCCAGTTAAATCGCAGCATGGAAGCTTTGGCGGCAATAAAAACTGCTGATCGACTGGTGGACCGTAAACTGTCTTTCGCTTACTCAATGTTGCATCTACATTCATATGTCCAGCTTCAAGGCTCCATTCGTTTGAAGACGAATTCAAGGGGGCATCTTGGTTGCTCCTTGGAAAGGAAGATAAACTTTTATCAATTGGCGGTGTCAGATGACTGAACCTGTTTCACTCTAGAAAGGGGGAACCACTGCTTTCAATTTCCTTGGGCAGAATGTTTCCAGCACTCAGGCAAGGTGTTGAAAGAGGGCCCAACCGCAATGATAGATCGCAGGTAATCTCATGTGGGTTGTTAGAAGTACTCGAAGAGTCCACATCAGGAGAGAAGATGTTTCGAATGCCACCTATCTTAGCTGGCTCTACTGTGTTAGAAATCGACTTCGGGGAGATTCCATAGCCATGCTGCATTTCTTCAACTTTAAGGTAGTTCCCATAGAAAAGAGGATAAACTGAATACATACTCGGAGCATGATTATCCACATTACTAGGAAGAGGAGCATTCTTAGATGGTAAAGAGAACTTGTCAGTGGCACAATCACCGTTACGAGCGTGTTTCTGAGCTTCATTCCCCATATGTGCCACATTCATGGTTGTATGTTTTATGAATCTGGAATAACTAGCCATGCACTGGGAAATAGTTAAGTGATTTCCTTGACTACTGTTCTCTGTTTCTTGAGTGTCTGGGTTAAGGTAACACCTCGGACTGCAATTACGTTGACTCCTCAAAGTTCTTCTTGCAGTGCAGCCCAAATTAAGAGCAGCTAACCAACAATAAAATAGATTTATTACATCTCAGAAGAAAAAGGTACAATTTGAAGCAAGTGGTCTTTATAATGAAAGCCAGAGGCAATAAAGAACCAATAGTAAATATGCAAATATTTGGCTTCAAATTAAAATAGAGGAAATTAGGCACAAAATCGAAAGAGTACCTTCAATACAAGGTTTAAGAAACTTTCCAGTCTCAGTACTCTCATCACGCCTAATGATCGTGTTAATGGCATCATTGGTTCGATCCCAGAGGGTTTTAATGTCCATGTACTCAGCCTATGCAATAATTAGAATGCAAAAGGTATGAGCTTGACATAACCAATCTCATCCCCTCACCCTAAAGAAGATGAGAATACTATAAACATATTTGGTTGGCTTCCCAAATATACAAGCAAAAAACACGTGACAAATTGTGAACTTCTTAACTCATCAATTAGCAAAACAACATAAAATATCATGATCAAGGCTTGTCCTTTTCAGCAAAAACTTAACATGACAGAGCAGAGGAAGATAAACAATGCTACATTTCAACAAAAAGTGCAAAAATTTACCTCGGAATTGGCTTTAGAATACATAATTTCTTCTGCTTTTAAGACAACAATAGGGAGCTTCTCTTGCCATTCCTTGTTCTTTTTAGTTGCTGAGCTATGAATCTCATTAACAACTCTAAAAAATCCAAATACATATAAAAAAGTAACTACTGAGTAGAAATACATTTACATGAAAAAATACAAAAGCAAAAGTGTGTGTGTGTGTGGGGGGGGGGGGGGGGGGACCTGAAAATTTCTTGAATGAGAGAACCTCTCATGGGTTGGTGTCTATCACTGTGCCAAGCTCTTCTTTCACAGACATAAGGTCTTGGACCTGGTCTAGGCATCTTCAACGATTTCTTTTACTGAAGAAGAAAGAAAGAAACAAAGAAAAACCCTTTGCTTCTTCAAAGAGAAACAAAAACAAAGGGTTAAGCCAAGGGCACCAGGCTCTATTGAAAACTTGTTGGTAGCTCTACTCAAAGCTTATGCTTTTGGTTTTCCTTTTTCATACACTGACCCCCCAAAACAAATTACAGTACTGTAGCAAACCAAAAACATTAAGCAGTGGAAGAGAGAGAGAAATAAAAGAGAATAGGAAGGGGCTTCCTTTTTCTTTCTCTTCTGTCACAAATTTCAAAGAATGTTTAATTGATGAGTTTGGTGTGTCCCCCACTCATCCACATGCCTGCTTCCCCCAGCCCCAAGAGTCTCCCTCTCTCTCTCTCTTTATACTTTTTTTTATTAAAAAATCCAATTGTTTTTATTTTGGCTGTCTTTTTACTATCATGCTACTATATATCTTGTCCTAACCAGTGACCATGCATACAAAATACAAAAGGTAGTGGTGGTACTGGAGCTGGTAGGGGTTAAAGAATTGATAACATTGTAGGCCAAACCCCTTGCTCCGTATAGCATGTCCTCCCTCTGCAAACACTTAGACCTGGCAAATTTTCCATCACAATTCTCAGGCCCTTTACACCAAACATATGATGGCCTCGCCTGGAGCCCTTCACTCCCATACTTCTGCAAACATTCTCATGTTTCATAATTCATGCTACTCTTTGACACCCCCCTAATCCAAACAAAACATATAGTTACTAATCAAGACATCCTTTTGAAATAGTAATAATCTAACAAAATCATGGCACTCGATGGATGATCACGTGTTTTTTCGCTCTTGCTTACTTTTTAACCTTTTTGAGGCTTATAAAATCCTGGTTGCCAGAAAGAGGGAAAAAATTGATGTTATTAATGCTCGGACTTGACCATCAAAATATGCTGGTGAAATCTTTAAAGAAATTTTATTGTGTTGATGAAAACTCATTCATTAAGGCCACCCACCTTCCACTTAAACATTAACTCTCGTATTTATAAACTCAAATTATATTACTCATGCATGCATGCATACATACATACAAGTGCATGTGTTTTTTTAATGAAAAAAAGATAGCAAAGGCAATTACATCAATTTGAAACTAATCTTAAGTAAGGAGGGCCATGTAGATCTCTAAGTAAACAATCTCATAAGAAGACTTGGCAAGGCCATCAACAACCATGTTTATCTCTCATCGAATTAGTTGGAAATCAACCATCCAAGCCATTCTCCATGATACCATACATTAGTGACAGAAGTATGTGGTGCCCCCCCCCCCCCCTCCCCCAAGATTTTTTTTCTAATTTTGTCCTCCTATATAATTTTTTTTACAAATTAGTTTATTTTTAAATTTGCCCCCCAACTTTTAAATATTTATATTTTGCCCTCCCAACCCCAAATCCTGGCTCCGTTTCTGGCATACATGTGCATGTGTTTTAATAAAAAGATGTATGGTTATTACGTTCAAGGTATAATAAACAAGTTTGCTAAAAGGAATCTGAGAGCAAAGTGGTGTAATAACAATGGAACCCACGTTGTAAAGGATTGATGTATACTTAAAAATTGGCTAATAAATATCTATGTTGCCAAAGGCACCTTCCATTTTTAGACTAGTACTTGGTAGCAGCAGTTACTGCCACCAGCACTTGTCGGCTCGATCCACTCCATCGCCACTTTTGCTCCTATCCTTTCCTTTACATGGATTACTATTACTACAAAGTTTTCCAAGCTAGAGAACCTATCTTAGTCCAGGATCACATGTTTATAGGATTTACATATAAATCCTTTCTTTTAGAGAAGATTAAGAACGGTAATAAGTATTCATCTAAACTAATCCATGTCGAACCCATAGTTTCTAATAAGCCCAATTCTCAAAGCTCACTTTTGGATTTGAAAGTGAAATCCAAAAGATAGTCATATACCGGTCAAATCTCATTAGTCGGTCAATGAGTCATATACCAGTGGTTAAACAAAGAAAGATTGGGATGCTATATTTCTTGGCTGCCATTAAGTGGGAGGAATCATGTCCTTTAGTCCCGAAAGACCCACACCGCAGCTGATTTCTCAGTGCCTGAATAAGACATGGGAAGCTAAAAGATGCCATGAACATGGTGGTTTTCTGGCTCTATTCTAAAGCTATTAACATCATGATTCTTGACTTGGAACCGCTGTTTGGTTTCGAATTGATGTTCCATTCACTTGATTTTTTTTCCAATAAGCTCATGTTATTAACCATGGTCCCGAGGAGCAGCTTGGAGGACGGACACGAGCCTAAATTCTGCGTGGACCACCATTTTAAGTGTCGGATTTTGATTCCCCTCGATGTCAAGCCATGCTCGAACACAGAAGAAAGAATCTAAACTGTCATTGGGGCTTAAAGTTAAAAAAAGGGTACGGGCATTCAATGCTCCCCTTCTCCAAGATTTCCTCACCTTCTTAGCCAGCAAGCAAAGCTAAAGAGTTGTAATGAAAGGGAATGTTCCACGTCGAATCATGTCTTTTCTTGTAGATTATAACTTCAACAGCCTTTTCATTTCAATTGCTTCTCTTTCACATATCTGTTCGTTTATGATTAAACCTAAACCAAGATTACAATCAACTCAATTACTGTTACCGGGGGACGATGTCTACGGTTGATTATCGGATTATCATCACAAATATGACCATTGGAATTTCCAGGATGTTTAAGAACATCCAAATTAGAAAGCAGTGAACTAAAAGCAACCAACATGGTCAGCTAGATAAGTAAACTTAGTTTTTACTTATCTTTCGATATGTAATAATTAAGTTTTTTTCCTTACCTATCAACAGGTGCATAAATTAGCATTGCAATAAACCCAAACCTAACTCTTTTGTCAATGCACCAACTAAACTGAAACCAATAGCAGACCTAACCAGCATGAGATGTTAAAAGTCAACATCATACGAACAATGAGATAATATTGTGAATTGTTTCAAGAGTCTTAAGGAGAGGAGGAAGACGATAAAGATACGAGTGTATATAATATTCTAATAGTACAAAGCACAGGGTCATAGCAGTCAGATCATGAATCTCCCCCATATCAAAGATCCACGCAGTAAGTATTTGAACCCAAGTATCCCCTCCTACCTCGAGACTTTTGTGCACAACTTGAAGAACAACATCATATAATCTCAAAAGAAAAGCCGAAAAGGGGAAAGAAAACTAGAAAAGATAATACCAAATGTAGGCAAAGAACCATTTATGTGGAAAATTCAGTAAGGAGTGTAGTAATACCCAGGTGATGGCCCTATTCCGTTAACGGGTGGCATTCCATAAGGCATCACTGGCATTGCTCCGGGTCCATAATATCCAGGGTTAGGGTTAATCTTAGCCAAACTAGTTTGACCTTGCATTCCATCTTTTGCATATTGCCGCCATATATGCTGCTCCTGGACAAGCAAATGTTGCTTCTTTTCCATGTCGGACATTTGCACATATGAAGGAGGTGGAATGCTCAATGATGCAGAGAATGGGTCTTGATTGACATTCTGAACTGTTCCATCCGGTGCAGGGAGAGCTAAAACTGGTGTCTTCCCTGGCCCTGGCCCTGGCAATGCCACACTACTGGCACTCCCCCCACTCAACTGAGAAGTGCTGACCTGCTGCCTTACCATCCCCTGATCATACATGCCATTCAACAATAATGGATCAAGACCACCACCTAAAGCTGCTTTTTGCCTCGATAAATTACTAGCCGACTCAACCAAAGCCAATTCCCAATCTGCCTTCCCCGGCTCAGCAGCTGGGGTTTGCCAAGCAGAAGTCACTTCAGGTTGCCCGTTTGATGGGAAAGCTTCCCATGATCCGTTACCAATATTAGCTGCAGGACTATTAAACAGAGCCAAAGCCAATTTGTTTCCCTGATCATCAGCTGTGACGCCGTCATCCCTCAAATCCACTAAATCCACTTGTGGTTCTGGAGGTTTAACAGGCTCTGGCTCTGGCTCTGGCGGCGGTGGTGGAGTGTAATTCTCAGGTGGAGGAAGTGCCTTTATTTCATTCATATCTGGCTCAGGCTCTTCCTCTTTGGGTGGTGGAGGAAGCTCCTTCTTCCTTGGACTCTCTGGCCTCTTAGCTCTATCCCTCAAAAACTCCTCCAGTGTCTCCAGCAACTTACCCGTAATCCTCTGCACCTCAGGATACTCTGATGATCTAGCCACACCAATATCCTTACACCAATTATAAAATGCAATCAGCTCATCAATCTGCTTTGCTGCACTTGCGTATGCATCAAATGCCTTAACACAATCAGGGTATTCCATATCGAAAAATCTATCGAGCAACACAGCCAAAACCTCACAAATATCCGCATATAACTGAAAACTCTCTTTCACAACAGGATACAAAGCAAACAAGATCATCCTACTATTCTTAGCCAATCCTGTAGGCCGACAAGACAAGAACCGATCCAATAACCTCTGCAAGTGACCCATCTTCCCGAAAATCCTCTCAGGCTTCATTTCCCTCAATGGGGTCACAGTTTTCTTCTCCTCTCGCCCATCTCTCCCAACTGCCTCACTCATATCACCATAAGACCTCGTTCTCCTGGTCATCCCATAATTCTCATACCCATTATTATCACCTCTTAAATCCCCATAATCATACTCGTGCTGCCTTGGTGGCGGTGACCGGAAATTGTCTCTTCCACTGAATCTATCATCACCATTTCCATGACTACTCCCCCCAGCACCACTGCTGCCTTTCCTATCGAAAAGCATCAACTCAAGCCTTTGATCTAAATACATAGCATAGGTTCTTACAAAGGCAGAATGATCCCAAGAACTCGAGTGAGCCTCATCTCTAAAATCCGACATATTCAACAACCTTGTACCTTTCCTCGTAGCATACAAGATCTCTTCTTGAAACACCGGATCTCCATCATTCATCAGCCTGTGAACAAGCACCAGTGCTTTGAGTGCCACGATCCAGTCACGTGTCTTCCCTAGCCGCTTTGACACCGCCGACACACACGCGTTCACGTATCCGCGTGAGTACGAAGTCAAATTCAAGATCTCTCGTACGTATTTCTCGTCAGCGGGATCGTCGTCGTGGCTCGTCGCTTTCACGACCGCCACCTCGAGGTCCGGCGCCATGTTGCTCGCTACCTTGGCTATTCCAATGCTAGTTTGGTCTTTAACAGCACCGATCGCTTTCCGAATCGTGCTCGGCATCTTTACCGTTTGATTTCAACCAAACTCAACTCCTTTTATTTCCAAACTGATCTAACGGTAAGGTTACTTAAATGTTCAGCTCTTCAACTCCAACAGTAAAAACCTAAACAAAATTTAACGAACTCTAATTAAGATTAATTAGACCGTCAATGGAAGTGCTACAAACGACGAAAAATATTATTAAAAAAATACCTTCTGGATCTGCAGTGTAAGGAGAAGAAAGAAGACCGGTCAGTCAAAACGGCGACGGATCGGTTGACTTTTTTCAGCAAACAAACACCAGAAAATCGGCGATGGATTCTTCAACGGTAAGAAGAAGCAGCGCGGTGGATTACGGGAAGGACGACGTGGAGAGATCAGGGCCGTTCAGGTGGATGAAATGAAAGAGATCTGGTAAGAAACGGCTGTTATCTCGGCATCATGTCTCGTCTCTCGTGTGTTGAACTTCCGAGCGAAAAATGGAAACAAAGCGAGAAAGAGAGAATGGGTTATGATTGTATGCTTCGCGGGACATTATTTAACATTTGCAATTTGCAAAACTGTCTACGCGTACGGTTTACGGTGATACCGACATATTTCTTTAATGAAAAAGACTGTTTCTCTTGGGTGGAGTCGGGATCCGTATATGGGAATATGGGATTTGTATTGTACATTAAAAAGCTTGTTTACATAGACTCTGCTAGGTAAATAACGGTTCGATTCAAAATTAAAAGTTTGATCGATAAAATTTATTAATTCGAATGTTTGATGATTAGAGGATTGAAATATCGGATTGGATAAAATTTCTAATTTTAAAAAAACTATTAATAGAGTTTTTTGAAATTAGAGGCTTTAACATAAGAGTTATAAAGACTCATTTACTCTTAACCATTTGACAATACATGTTTAATCACCTTGATGCAGTTACTAGTGCTTAAATTCGTGACCTCCAGAAACAACAACCGTTCTCTTAACCATTAAGTTAAGTTGGTTGATACATGTTTACGTAAATTATTTGAGTCTAAAATTTAGATTCTAAATTTATAGTTTGAATAAAAATTATCTAAATTATTTTATACAACTTATACATTAAAATATTACCATGAAAAAATCTTCATCGACGCTTAAGTCTTAACTACTTTATTATGTGATATTATAATCGGTTGAAGTGAGCATCTCCTCTCTTTATTAGTATTTGTTTTTGGAATTCCAATAATTTGCTTTATTGAGACCCTTCGTTCAATGATTTTTTTATTATTTGTTGCATGCAAATGACTCGTCTGTTAAATTATATATTCGTATCTCTTTTATTAATTTTACGGTTTATAATCATAATTATGATTATTTATCTTAATAATATCAAACAGAGTAAAGAAAAAAATCATTTTACATAACAATCACAATATAGGGTGGAGAGAGTAGGGGAGTATATACAAAATTAAAGAAGTGAATATAAAACAAATTTCTTTGAAGTTTATTTTGATTTAAATATATTAAACAATTTCCAATATTTTAAAATATAAAGATTACTGGAAAGTTTATTTCACTAATTTTTGCATGCAAATGACACTTTGTCTACATGTGCATTATTAAAGCTATTTGAACTCGTGTCTCCTAAAATAAACATTATCCGTTTTTTCACTAGGACAAATGTTTGGTTCCACAATAATTATAGTTTTTTTTTTTCTTTCAATTTGATCATTGTAAAACGGTAAACGTAGATGATAAAAAATTATTCTTCAATTGATAAAATCATAACTTAAGAAACTAAAAAAAAATGTTCCTTTTTATAACTAACAATAAAATTGAAAAAAAACCCGAAAAAGATATATAAATTAAATTTCAAATTTAAAATATATGAATTTAAAGGGGGCACTAATCTATTTGTTAAAGTGAAAGACATGACAAAAGGAGAGGCCCAAATCTAAATCACAAAGCTCAACCCCCAGAGGTCTATTTTATTTTCCTTTGAGATTCGATTTTAGCATAAAAAATGTGGCTAAACTTAAGCATTTGATTCTGTAAATATACCATTCTTGAAATGTGTAGTTTAAAACAAAAGTAGATCCCTCCTTTTTCTTTCAATAAAAGAACCCCAGAAGAGCACTCAAATAAAATTCTAGTGGTACCCTTTGAACAAACGAAGAAACTAACAAAATGTATATAAAAACGTGATTAACATTAAATATTACTTAAAACTAAGCTCAATACATCCAATAAAGCAAGCTAATTAGAATTAATTATATGCTTCAATCATCATGTTCTTGCTACCTTAGGCTATATAGAGATATATGCTCTCACACTTCACTCATTTAACATGTTTTTACAACTACATACTTATTGGAAGGAATAATTTGATATTTAAAGCATAAGTACTCTCTGTTAAATTTTGCTTAAAAAACTCGACTGCAAATCCAACGTTTCAACCCCAGTTTCTTACTATCTTCAGCCGCTCCACGCTCCTGATAAAACTTCTGCAATACCAACATTAAACAAACTTATGCATATAGTCAATACATGTTAAAGTTGATTAAAGATAAGAGAAAGGATTGTAGATGTTAAGATTCGAACTCTTCAAATATGTCGAATGGTATCTTTTAAAGATGAAAGTACGGAATTAACTGAATTGTTTATATTCGATCCTTGAAGAAATTTGTGTCTTCTTCTTCTTCTAGTCCATGCATAGTTACTATTGTTTGCAAACATTGCTTGTAAAAAGAGAAGCAGACAAAGGGCCAATACTTACTGCCATGGAATATCTCCTGCAATCAGCCAATCTCCTTCTTTGTCTTGGTAGGTGAGAATATAACGTGTATAATCGTCGTCAGCACATTTCTTGTCTGTTCAAAAAGAATATATTGAGATTTTGGGGTACTTTTGTTTTTTTGAATGAATTTTGGGAGGGGATTTTTATATAATTAAATGACATACATACCTTTGGCAAACACTGTGATCAAGGAGTTGGTAAGTGTTTGATAAGAGTGATAAAGCCTTAAATCAACCTTTCTTGTGATTGCCACTCCTTCCATCTTCACCTTAACATAAATGGATCTACCATTCTCTTTACCTGCAACTCGGTTGTTCTCGATTCGACAAACTCGATGCTGTTGCTGGAACATTTTCTTCCTCCATGTTTTAATGGGTGGCCACCCCACTACTTGATCAACTTCCCCTGCATCATTCCTGCTACAATTTCAATTTTCAATATACTTGTGCAGTTGTTGGGCTATACCTCATTCTTCATTAAAATGGTAACAAAAGAGTTACTTACTCATCAATGGTGGAAAAAGTTCTGTTCTTTTGATCCTTTTGATCTTCTTCCTCGTTTGGCTGACCACTCCAAAGAAGCAAGGTCTTTGTTTTACACTCTTGTTTGAACTTTCCAAAAGCCTGCTCAAAGCTACGCTTACTTTTGCCGCTGAAACCGCCTATGTCTTTAAGATGATCGAGTCCGTGGTTGTTCAAGTCGAACCCCATGATTATGTTTGGTGTTGGGAGAGCAAGGCCAAGTTGAAACTCCATATTAGGCATGGGAAATCAAAGTACAAATTAACAATGTTAAAACCCAATAAAATATGAAAGAGAGATGGGGCTTAATGCGAATGAAGTTTGTGCTTGAAACTGGGGATGTATTTATATATATATATGGGAATATGAGAAGGAATTGACCTGTGTCTTGTGGAAGAGGGCAAGTTAGGGACAGCATGGAAGTTGGGTCGGGAAAAAGCCTAGCAGTGATTCGGACAGGTAAGGAAAGGATGCACCAACGTGCCAGAACCGTCTAGCCCAGTAGGTTACTTCCAAGTTTATGTCCCCACCAATTACCAAACAACCTCCCCCTCTCTCTGTAGAGTACAGACTGCTTAATTAAGTATAATTTTTCTCAACTTTGTTGATGATTGTATGAAATTAGAGCATGTAATTTTTCTCAGTTTTGGTGAGATCATGTGCTTGTTTTTATATTGATGTAAACTTGACAGAAGCAAATTTATAAAATATAGTCCGTGCACATGAGTTCAGTTTCTAAAACATGAACCGACATGTCTGCAGATGATGCTCAAACACATCATGATGCATGAACAACACCCATGCATGATAATGGAGGGTTTTAAAACATTCTATTGATCCTCTTCATTGTAATGATTTCAAACCTAAACTCTTCTTCCCCATTAAAATAATATTGATTCTTTTTGTCGGAGTTTAATTCTACAATTGTAGATCAATAATGAGGAATGAACTTAGACAAGTTTGCCAACAACATATTATACGTTTGGTACGTGTTTTTTTTTTTTTATTTCCTCCAGCTTCTTCGATCACGTTCACCCGTGGTGGGGTTGCGAAACCGGGGGTGAAGGACTTTATTTCCAAACATATGGAAAGAGTTCCCTTGTGAAGTTCACGTGATGGGCTCGACATGTTAGCTCCGGGGCCGGACCCCTGGTCTTTGAACACATTGAAACCAGGCTGTGCTCGTCAGCCGCGTCATGATTCAATCTGGTTTTGGATCATCATGCTCGTGTGGTGGAACCCAACACCATATTGGTCACATAATTTACTGTCCCTTTAGCTGGGATGTGTGTATGTATATATTCCCACATTAATTTAAACATCTGACTTTACTTACGGAATTTAGTACTATATCTCGCTAAACTATACAACCTTCTCAAATGTGTTTATGGGGTCAGTCCAAGACACCATGTCTTATAAACCCTACTATTTCAAAGGTACACGTGGTGGACGGGGGGATCACCCTACTAGTGTACCTTTTTTATTTAAAAAAAAAAGAGAGTCAAGATTCAAAAAGATTATGCAGTAGAAGAAGAAAAATCAATATGATTTTACATCATTAGGTTTCTTGATTTTAAACAAGCAGCCGCAATGAATGTCAATTCCGTGAAGGGGTGTTGGGATACAAAGCAGGAACAACATGATTCCAGTTTTGTTTTTGCGTATGATTTTGGATGTTACCAATTGCTTGGCCCGTTTACACTAATTTCGTGTTAATCTCCTTTTACTGTTTACCTCTAATTACACTCCAAACTAGCGGTGTAAACTAGCCGAGCTCAAGTAGTGCTAAGTTTGGCTCGGCTCGTTAAAATTTCGAATCGAGTTCGAGCTTGAGTAATGTCTAATGAGCCTGAGAAATCTGAGCTTGACTCGGCTCGTTTAGAACTCGAGCCCAATCGAGTCAAGTGTTGACCGGTTTTTGACTGCATTGGACTCGAATAACTCTCCATCTGTCACGTCTCATTTAAAGTCGTATGAAGAAAAAACTTTGATACACAAGTTGTGTAAAGTCAAGCTTGTTAATTTTAGGGTTTATGGTGTTAGCTTAGGGTTTAGATGTTTAGGTTGTTGGGTTTAGATTTTAGATTTTAGATTTTAGGGTTAAATATTTATGTTTAGGGTTTATATTTAGAGTTTTAAGTTTAATAATTTATATTTTAAATTATAAAAAATAAAAAAATTTAATATATTATATTTTCGAGTTGTTCGTGAGCTTTTCGATTCGGGTATCAAATAGTTCGGTTCGGCTCGGCAAGAACTCAAGCCGAATTCGAGCTCGAATAGCTCGCGATCTGTCTCGTCTCATTTACGGCCCTACTTCAAACCATGATGATACATGATCATCCTGCTAAATCTATAATCCTAATCTCTACCACTATGTGTTTAACATTATCCATTTTCATATCGTTTAAACAAAAGTTCATTTCGCAGTGAGACTTATCCAAATAGTAATTATAGCAAAAAGAAACCAGAGGTTTAATTTCAAGGAACCATCAATTCAGCATTAGCAAATAACATAATCAAAATGTTGCTTTTTATAGGCTTGAGTAAGCCCAATTTGAATCCTCTGAGTCTACGATGTAAGGATAAAGAATCCAGATCTGTAATCTCTTTGTATTGGGGAAATAATAAAGTTGGGCTGTACCCATTATCCAATACAAAGCCCAATGAAGTGTAGAATTAGAATATGAGATAAGCCCAGTTTCTATAGTTACTAACCTTAGCAACATGATAGAAACTTCAAAAAAATGAGTTTGGGATGTGTGAATAGGTTATACGTGCTTGCAAACCAATGACTTTGCATTGGAAGTCTGGTAGAATTTTCAGGCACGGCTATTTTCGTTCATTCTAGGAAGAGATCATAAAATTTACGTTTTGACCTTCTCCATCATCGTTCAAATTTAGTCGTTTTAGAAATATGTTCCACGGCTGTACCGTTGGAAGTATCATTTTGGGTTGTTCCAATTCGTGTTTCGGTTTGGTTTTACTTGTTGGCTGCGTGGCCCTGCGTGGTCCTTAGGTTGCTTTTGTTGTTCTTGTTCATGGTGTTTGTTGTTGGTGCTTCGTCTAGATTTTTTTAGTTTGCAATGTGGCCCTACGTGGTCATGTGCCTGATCATAATTTTTTTATGTTTACTTCATGTAGTTGCTTAGTTCACAGGTCATTTTCTTTTGTACGTTTTCCTTGTTTATTTCTGATTTTAATAAAGTCTCTTTTATAATAAAAAAAATACTATACATTCTTATACATATTTGTGGGGGGAAATTAATTTAAGATAATCAAAATTAATTTCGTTATAATGAGACAGATTTTAGTGTTAATTGGAAGAAGTAAGAAATCAAGACAAGTACGTAACTCTTCTTTTTTATATTGAATGGACATTTATTACATAGATTAATGTATTTTTTAAATGAAATGGGAGATAGCATTTGTTTTTTTTGGTTGGAAGAGAAAATGGAGGAAAGGAAAAATGTGAGCTAAACATAGCATTTGTTTTTTTAGCGCGTTTTTTTTTTTGTCATGTATTTCTGAACTATTAACTCTTGGGTAAACTATATTAATGACTACTGAATTATAGGGTTGGTGTCGATTTGACCATTATATTTTCAATTGTGTTAAATATACCACATAACTATTTAATTAGTTCCAATATAGCCACCTGTCGTTAAATCCTAACAGAAGGATGATGTGGCAGTTAAAAACAAATTGGTATAATTACACATTTAATCCCTATTACTTAGACATTCTATCAATTTAGTCCTAATTTTTATTTAATAAAATAATTAATTATTTAATTAAGTGATGCCACGTGTCACCACCTCATTGGAGGACTTTAACTATTTATATTTGAGTAAATAATTTTATTTTACCATCCAATGATGGATATTTGGAAAATAATATTATTAGACTGATCAAGGTTATTTTTTCTTACCAAAAAGATGAAAAGTCCTTATCCTGCTATGCCACATTATTCATGCACTATTAGGTCATCCTGTTGGTTTCATTGAACACTGTAAAAGCATTTAGCCTTTGACTTTTAGGCATAGTGAACTTGTATTTTTTGGTCATCATGTCAATAATATTAGGATTTACAAATTAGATTTTTTTTTGTTAATCTTTAGTTTTTATTAACTTTTAGTGATAGTACATATTTCTTGTATTTTATTGCAGCAAGTTTTGACATTTTCATTCATCTTCATATTACTGTAATATCTTATTGAATTATGATGTATGTTTCTCAGGGTTGCTGCTTACACTCAAATTCACAAGTATAATGAAGCTATTCAAGACTGTCTTAAAATCCATTGAAATTGACCCAAATTACAGCAAGGCATACAGTCGTCTTGGTTTAGCATATTATGCTCAAGGCAACTACGCCGATGCAATTGAGAAAGGATTTAAGAAAGGTTGTTTAGAAATTATTTCTGAACTATACACGGTTACTGTTATGGGCATATCCAAATATAGGATACAATTTCTAAGCATTTATCTCTTAGTGTGGGTTGTCTTATTGCATTCACATCTTGTAGATAGCTTCCTCATTTTCTTTCACCGTAACATATTGATGGTTTCAATTCTTTATGCTGTCAAACATGGTAGTTTCTAACCCCTTCTTTTTTCTCTTTCATCTAACCTGTGCAGCCTTGCAACTGGATCCAAACAATGAATCTGTGAAAGAAAATATTAAGGTAGGTTTCAGTGTTCCTTTTCTTACATCAATATTGTGATCCCGACATTCTGGTTTGTTGTGTTGTACAGGTAGCTGAACAGAAATTGAAAGATGAGCAGCAGAGGACGGAATGGGATCAGGTAATATGAACTATTAGTTGCGTGTAATAATTCGAACTAATATTCGTTACATGTTTAGCATTTTACACTTTGACACTAAAAGGCAGTATGCATGATTTTCACAAGCCTGTTACCCTGGACAATGGAACCCCATTTTGTTTACTCAATTATTTTCAATAAATCTTGTTGTTTTAATGTTATTTTGAAATTATTTCTCATTTTCTGCTTACGCAGAAGTATCCCTTCCCTTTCTGAAGAGGTCATATTTGAGTTTTCTCGGGAATGTCTCATTTTCTTTCTGTCCTTTAATGCTCATCTTGCAGGGTGCTAGTTCCAGTCAAAACTCAAAATAATCAAGGATTGATAAGTGTTTATTTTGGTTATGTTTTTAGTCCTTGTTTTGATCGAATATATATGTTTGAAGGACTTAATTGGGCTGTTTTTGTGTTGTTTTCGTGCAGGTTACGTAATGCCGGAAACGAGTTGAAATGCTGCAAAAATACTGAATTCGTGGGCAGATTCATGGGCATGAACCAGGGCATGAATGCTGACTGGGCGCCACGTCAGCACCTTCTAGAAGATGACGTCAGCAAGCTTGATAACCTATCAGTCCACTTATCAAGATAGCCTATCATCCGAATTTTATCTTTTAAATTCAAAACTTTGATATTTATCTTATGTAATTTTATTTAAATTTATTTTAGGATTTATCATCTTAGGTTTTTAGGGTTTTTCAACTACTATAAATACCTCACTTTGGGGGTGAATTATTCATCAATCAATTTCTATTGTTCTCTTCTTCCTTGAGTAATAAAGTTCTCCATTTTTCTCCATTTTCTTTTCTCCATTTTTATTTATTTTATTAAGTATGGTTTTTTCACAAACCATGCTTAACTAAATTCCCTTTAGCCAAAAGCAACGCCAAACCCGACAAATCTCGTGAGATTAGGAAAATACTTCAACCCTTCGAAAATTCCTTTTTAGATTCTCTGCAAAGTTGATTAGGCAATCGGCCTAATCTTTAGGCATCGCAATTGTTTCATTCCGAGAGCGCGCATCGGCTTGAAGTGGTTTAGATCCACCGTTGGGGAAGAGGAAAAGCTTGTAGCCAATTCAACTCCCTAAGAACAAACTTAGTGGCGGTCCACTAAGGGGAATCGAAATCGGAAACAACTCTCATCGAGACGAATATCCGAGCACGGGCTTCTCCAGCACTAACTCAGATCTGGGTTAGCATCGATTGCCGTGGCTAATTCACAAAAGTTTGACTTCAAGGATTGCCCTGGGAGTCGAATCTATCAACGAGAAGTAAGTTACAAGGGTTGGGCCTTGTAGACTGTAACCTGCAGGAAAGTCGAAGAAAAATCAACTTCAGTGATCGAAGATGTCGTGGCAAAGCGTGGCTTGAGGCTATTTCTATCCACAATTCTTTCTCAATATTTATTTTTACGTTTTTACTATTTTTCTCATTCAAATCACTATTCTAAAACCCCCCTTTATTCCCTACAGGTTTTTGGTCTAAATCAGAAGAAAGGTGTTAGAGTTCCTATTCCCTGCGGATCGACCCTTACTCTCACTATATTATTTTAAATCTTATTTTATTTGAGTTTAAGGTTTTATTTTTGACACTATACGACGCGTGTCAAAATTGGCGCCGTTGCCGGGGAGTACGGCAAATTACTAATATCGTTTTATTTGATTTATGACCAGGAGCAATCCGGGAGAACAATTTGATCTCATCCCGGAAATCGAAGCACTAGCCCGAAAGTTGAACGCCCAAACACTTCGGAAAAAGAAAAACAAAAGACGCCAACAGAGACTCGAACGCGATTTAGAAATCACATCCGAAGCAGAATCGAGTTACGAGCCCAATCCGATGGGAGACCAAAATCAAACCATTCGCCAACTTAATGAGGCGCCCGATGGCCAACAACCTATGTGCATAACTTTCCCGAATGGCGAAACACTGTTCGTGCTAAAAACGGGTTTGATCCATCTCTTGCCTACCTTTCACGGCTTACCGACAGAAAATCCTCATAAACATTTGAAGGAATTTCACATGGTTTGTCTAACTACAAAGCCACAGGGAGTATCCGATGACCAAATCAAACTTAGAGCATTTCCATTTTCCTTAACTGATATAGCGAAAGATTGGTTATTTGATTTACCCCCTAATTCTGTTACAACATGGACTGACATGGCTAAACTTTTTCTTGACAGGTTCTTCCCTGCAGCGAAAGCAAGCGAAATCAGGCGCAGCATCCTAAGCTTTCAACAAAAAGAAGTTGAATCATTGTATGAATACTGGGAGAGGTTTAAAAAGTTGTGTGCAAATTGTCCACAACATGGGTTGTCGGAACAAACCCTCATCCAATATTTTTATGAAGGATTAACGCCTATGGACATGAAAGTGATAGATGCAGCAAGTGGCGGAGCTCTAGTCAACATGACACCAACAGCGGCTAAAACGCTGATATCAACCATGGCCGCCAACTCTCAAAGATTCAACCAGTCTAGCGAACCATCTCGAAGGGTTCGCGAGGTAAGTACAGTTTCATTAGAAAATAAGATTGATAAATTAGCTGAAATAGTGCAAACCCTTGTTGCAGATAAGAGAAAAACAGCTAGACTTTGTGGAATCTGTACTAGTCCAGAACATCCGACAGATTGTTGTCCGATGATTCAGGAAGATGATGTCGCCCAAGCCAACGCCATAGGGAATGCTTATAATTCCGGGTGGAGAAACCAATCAAACTTCGGTTATGCGCAAAACCAGAGGCCAAATCAAGCTTATCAACCAATTGCACCACAACAATATCAACCGCAAAAGCCATCGTTAGAGTCAATTGTTGAAAAGTTAGCACTAGCCCAAGAAAAATTTCAACTAAGAACCGAAGCTCACTTTGAAGCAATTGACAAACAGATAAGTCAATTGACCTTAGCGGTAAGTCGCTTAGAATCCAAAGGGAAATTACCTTCTCAAACGGAGCCTAATCCAAGAGAGAATGTGAACGCCATCACTCTACGAAGCGGTACAGTCATCGAACCTAAAGCTAAAGAAGATGGTGTACAAAAAGAAGAAAAAAAGCAATCACCCCCTACTAGAAGAGGTATGCCCGATCCAACCCTTGTACCTTCTCCCTACGCTACACCACCACCCTTCCCGTCGAGATTAATGAAAAGAGACAAACAAGCAGAAGAAAAGGAGATCCTAGATGTTTTTCAAAAAGTAGAGATCAATATTCCACTCCTCGACGTAATCTGAAAAATCCCAAGGTATGCTAAGTTCCTTAAAGATTTATGTACTAATAAACGTCGTCTTATTGGAATTGAGAAGGTTAATCTAGGAGAGCATGTATCGGCGGTCTTCCAGCGAAAGTTGCCACCAAAATTGAAGGACCAAGGTATGTTCGCCATTCCCTGCAAAATCGGTAAAGTGGGTATTAAACGAGCAATGTGTGACTTAGGGGCCTCTATTAATGTTATGCCTCTTTCATTTTATAACTCACTTTCTGCTGAGCCTTTGAAGGATACGAAGGTAACCATACAGTTGGCGGACAGATCTATAATTTACCCAGAAGGATTACTAGAGAATGTCCTGGTAAAGGTAAACGATTTGATCTTTCCGGCGGATTTCTATGTTATTGACATGGAAAACGACCGAGCCAATAATCTTCCAAGATCCTCCTTGGCCGTCCATTTTTAAGTACTGCAAATACGAAAATCGATGTGAGAAGCGGGATCCTTACAATGGAGTTCGATGGCGAGGTGGTAAAATTTGATGTTTACAAAGCGATGCGACATCCTGATAATGTTGCTAGTATAAATTTTATAGATGTTATTGAGCCTGCCGTTGAAGAATTTATAGAATCTAAATCTGTTGATGATTCATGCAGGGACTTGAAGGATCACGACAAAGGAATTAAGGAGTTGAAAAATGTTTCTTCTGTTCATTCTGATTTACGCCTAACTCCATCAAAATCTAAAATGTTTTCTTTCATTTTGCAGGAATTGAATTTGGAGTTAAAATTACCTCCAAATAAATTGAAGAGTGAAAGAAAAATTTTTTCAGTAAAAAAACTCTATAATCGCAAAATTTCTCGTAGGGAAATACTCAATTGGATAAAGCGCAAGAACTGGAAGAAATATTTGTCGCAATGCCTGTAGTCTGAACCAGGTCGTCGAGCTAAACGACATTAAATAAAGCGCTAAATGGGAGGCAACCCATTTCTTTTCTTCTTTTTACTTTAATTATTTTTATTATTTTATTTTTACTTTATTTATTTATTTATTTATTTTTTATTTTAATTTGCTATAATTTGATGTTATTTGAATTTTATCTTTAGATAAAATAAAAATAAAAAAGGAAAAAAGGAAAAAAAATTGAATTTATTTCGAATTTATTCTTATCTCTTTTTGAATTTATTTTTAATCTTATCTCATTTTAATTATTTTATTTTCGAATTTATTTTTATTTTGATTTTATTTTATCTCTTATTTATTTTATTTGCAGATGATTTAGATCGAATAAAGGATGAGAAGCTATCCTTTTCAACAAGATTTGCCAGCCGAAACAACCCTACACACCGTTGGAATGCTTCTTCACCAACACAAGACGACCAACCCCAAAGAGATATGGATGAGCGCCTCCATTCCATCGAGACTAACTTGGCCGAGATCTTATCCTATCTTCGCCCCGGCACTTCCCGCGGACGACGTGACCGCGGTCGTGGCCGAAATTGATTAGGGGAGTCTCTCCTTTCCTCTCTTTTAATTTAATTTTTCATTTTGGGACAAAATGCATCTAAGTGAGGGGGAGGGAAGATATGCTTATCAATTTTTATCTTGCTTATCCGTCTTGATTGTTCGCTTGAAATCTTGGTTTTATTAATTTAAGTTCTCTGTTTAAATCCTTAATTTCGCCTTGTCTCACTGTTTTCACATGGTTCTGAATCTATCTTGTTAGAAAACTCTAGGTTGCATGGTAAATTTTTGGCATGATTAATTTTTAATTTTATTATGAAATTTTATTTCTCTATTAATCCACATGATGCTTACCTAAGTACACAAGACATATTTGTGAGTTTTTGAGCCTAATGAGCATGCATGATATTTGCTCTTTGTTTCTTTGAGTGTGCCTAGCTAAATTAGTTGCATTCTAGAACTTGTTTTTAAATTCTTTTTGAGATTACATTGATTGATTATGATGCTTTAATATGATAGAGGCACTAGGTTTTAACCACTTCTCTTACCAAATAAATCACTTACCCTTTAATTAATTTCCCCTAGTGAAACAATTTTTGAGCCTTAGCCTTTTCTTGAAAATTACCACATTTTAAGCCTAATCCAATTTCTTCTCAAATCCATCACTTTTGTTCTCTTTTTCAAGACAAAATTCATCTTAAAAAAAACAGATTCGAATAAATGCAGTGCAGCAGTGTAATACACTGTGCAGAAAAAAAACTGTGCAGAGTTGATTTGAATATACAGTGCAAAATTGGTTCGAATATACAGTGCAGGAAATTGTTCGAGTCTGCAGAAAACTAAAACCAGAAGAAAAAAAAAACAGTGCAGTTCGAAAAGAAAAAAGGGTACACTGTCAAGCAGATTTGGTTCGAATGAAAAAAAAAACAGTTTCGAATATATTTTGAGATGATTTTTTTGTCTTGAATTTTAGCCCTTATTTTCAGCCTTTATCCTACCCTTACCTTAGCCCCATTACAACCCTTATTTAAGACCTCTTGATTTTTGCATCATATTCATGTTAGTAGTGGAGATTAGATTAAAACACAAGCTTATGGTTATGCTCTAATTAGCTTTGGCTCGAGTGATTTTTCTTACCCTTAAACACTTTGAGTGACATGAGCGATTCCTTGTGAGGGTACTTGGTTTGCATCATTGATGTTAGTAGAGTTTTAGAATGTCGTCTTAGCTTTAAACTATTAGTCTTGCCATTTATCTATTTTTGCTCCTTAGTTTTCTCTCATATTTAGATGCTTAATCATATTGAGAATTTTTGAGACTTCGTGAAATTAAGGATGAAAACTTGAACTTAAGATTATTTAATTTTGAGATACTTGAGGACAAGCATCGGATAAGTGAGGGGGAATTTGATAAGTGTTTATTTTGGTTATGTTTTTAGTCCTTGTTTTGATCGAATATATATGTTTGAAGGACTTAATTGGGCTGTTTTTGTGTTGTTTTCGTGCAGGTTACGTAATGCCGGAAACGAGTTGAAATGCTGCAGAAATACTGAATTCGTGGGCAGATTCATGGGCATGAACCAGAGCATGAATGCTGACTGGGCGCCACGTCAGCACCTTCTAGAAGATGGCGTCAGCAAGCTTGATAACCTATCAGTCCACTTATCAAGATAGCCTATCATCCGAATTTTATCTTTTAAATTCAAAACTTTGATATTTATCTTATGTAATTTTATTTAAATTTATTTTAGGATTTATCATCTTAGGTTTTTAGGGTTTTTCAACTACTATAAATACCCCACTTTGGGGGTGAATTATTCATCAATCAATTTCCATTGTTCTCTTCTTCCTTGAGTAATAAAGTTCTCCATTTTTCTCCATTTTATTTTCTCCATTTTTATTTATTTTATTAAGTATGGTTTTTTCACAAACCATGCTTAACTAAATTCCCTTTAGCCAAAAGCAACGCCAAACCCGACAAATCTCGTGAGATTAGGAAAATACTTCAACCCTTCGAAAATTCCTTTTTAGATTCTCTGCAAAGTTGATTAGGCAATCGGCCTAATCTTTAGGCATCACAATTGTTTCATTCCGAGAGCGCGCATCGGCTTGAAGTGGTTTAGATCCACCGTTGGGGAAGAGGAAAAGCTTGTAGCCAATTCAACTCCCTAAGAACAAACTTAGTGGCGGTCCACTAAGGGGAATCGAAATCGGAAACAACTCTCATCGAGACGAATATCCGAGCACGGGCTTCTCCAGCACTAACTCAGATCTGGGTTAGCATCGATTGCCGTGGCTAATTCACAAAAGTTTGACTTCAAGGATTGCCCTGTGAGTCGAATCTATCAACGAGAAGTAAGTTACAAGGGTTGGGCCTTGTAGACTGTAACCTGCAGGAAAGTCGAAGAAAAATCAACTTCAGTGATCGAAGATGTCGTGGCAAAGCGTGGCTTGAGGCTATTCTATCCATAATTCTTTCTCAATATTTATTTTTACGTTTTTACTATTTTTCTCATTCAAATCACTATTCTAAAACCCCCCTTTATTCCCTACAGGTTTTTGGTCTAAATCAGAAGAAAGGTGTTAGAGTTCCTATTCCCTGCGGATCGACCCTTACTCTCACTATATTATTTTAAATCTTATTTTATTTGAGTTTAAGGTTTTATTTTTGACACTATACGACGCGTGTCAAGGATCTAATAACCAATCAACTGGATCAAGGAGTCATGGTGGATCATCCCCATTTACAATGCCTTTCGACGCTAATTCCCTTCCCACGGACATTGCAAGCATGCTTATGAATATGGCTGCAAATGCATATCAGGGACAACCATCTCAAAACCGGTCGGGTGAAGATGTCAACATGAACGAACCGAAAGAAACCGGCCAGGGTCGTAACAGAGAATCCGGAAATTTCAAAACCATGACGCCTTCATTGGAGGGTAAAATAAAATTATTAATTCAAATATAAATAGTTAAAGTCCTCCAATGAGGTGATGACACGTGGCATCACTTAATTAAATAATTAATTGTTTTATTAAATAAAAATTAGGACTAAATTGATAGAATGTCTAAGTAATAGGGATTAAATGTGTAATTATACCAATTTGTTTTTAACTGCCACATTATCTTTCCTTTAGGATTTAACGGCAGGTGGCTATATTGGAACCAATTAAATAGTTATGTGGTATATTTAACACAATTGAAAATATTATGGTCAAATCGACACCAACCCCATAATTCGGTGGTCATTAGTATAGTTTACCCTTAACTCTTTGGTTTTCAATTTCTTCGAACCTCAAATTTAATTTAACATATAAGTGGTTGTAAAGAGTCATCAACAAGCCAAACATATGAAAAAAATAAAGGAAAGAAAGAAAGAAAGAAAGCTAATTGTCACATCAGTGATTTCTAACTATTGTTAATGGAGTGTTAATGATAAAAATAAAATAAAAGTTCAATGACTATAATACAAGTTTTAAAAGTTTAATGACCAAAATGAAAACATTCTAAAAATTTAGTGACTATTTATATAGTTTAGCCTAACAATTTTTTATCATAATACTATAAATTTGATTGAAAATACATGTATTTTCTTGATTCTGCTCAAATGTAAATTCTAGTTAATATTTTCAATCATAGATTACAAAAGGAGAAAAATCACATAAAAAAAACTTAAATTAAAATGAAAATGCGATGGATATCCAAATTCCAAATGCAATCTTTTCGAAATCTTAAATTGTCTGCCTTTTTTGTTTTTCTTTGTTCTGGTACAAGACTAATTGAACATTTGACTTCAAACACAAAAGGGTTTATTGATTTGTATGAAGTTGGAAACAACTGAAACTAAAGACAATAATTTTTTGTTGTGATTGGATAGAGGAGATTATCCTGATCATCTTCATCATTGAACATCATTATCAACAAATCTGTTTCGATACAAAAATAACGACTAAGCAATCATTTTAGAAAATTTCGTTAATTAATAGTATTTTTTATTCTTTTAAAAAGTTAAATAACAAAAAGGCCCATGCCTAGTTATCTCTAAGCTATCTATTCCAAGCTGTATGCAGCTATGTAGTTACTAGTTAGTATACACAGTAAATATCAAATAGGTATAATAGTAAAATTAGTCTATAATATTTACATATTTTATAATAGTAAAATTACTAAATAAATTTTTTCACATTATGTTGATATAATAGTCTGCATCATCTTACACTATTTTACAGTAAAATATTTTTTTTAAAATCAATTATTGATGTAACACTATCTCACATTATTAATAAATACGCATGGATTGTTGTGTAAGTTATCACATTAACACCATACAAATTTAAAGATTTATCATTTATTTTCAATTAGAGCCATAGTAATTTTATTAAAGATATGAAAAAAATAAGGTCTAAATGGATATAAGATATAAACGTTGAAAATTAAGATATTGGAAAATTTTACAATGCTTGACGAACATTGTTGAACCAATAACTCTGAACACAGTTAGACACTGTTAAATTGATTAATAAAGATTAAAAATTAACATATATAAATTTCATTTTAAATAAAAATTTAATTAAATTATTTTTTATATTTATAATATTTTTTAATCTTTTTTAAATAATTAGATCAAATATCAACCTTAGTTAATTTAAAAAAATAAAAACTAAAAATCTAAAACCCTAAACACTAACACCAAACCCTAAACTATAAACCTTAAACTATAAATCATAACCCTAAATCTACATATTAGATTAAAGATTAATGGTTTAGGATTTAAGATTTGAGGTTGTATTTTTTAAATTGACTAAGGTTGGTAATTGATCTAATTATTAAAAAAAATAAAAATATATAATATATATAGAAAATAATTAAGTTAAAATTTTATTTTAAATAGTTTATAATTATATATTGAGTTTTTGAAATTTTTAATCTTTATTAATCAATTTAATGAAATTTAGCGATGTTCAGTGTTGATGGTGTTCAGCAATGTACGTAGAATGTGGTAGACTCATTCTCAGATATATTGTTATATTAATTGAATATTATATTTATGGTGGATTAAAACTGGATGTAGATAAGAATGTTGGGATATTTAGCATAGGATATTCTTCAATATTAAAACATATGCGAATAATTTTCAAACAATTAGATCAAACTGTCACTCACACATGTCAGATAATCATAAGCTGTAAAGTGTTGTTTAGAGATTTTGGTGGAGGTTCAGTATTTTAATCTTCGACATATAAATCTCATCATAATTTGGAATTGTATAGTACGAGGTCCATATCCAATTTAACTTTCTATATTTGTGGGTCCAAACATATTATTATTTTTTCATTATTAATTTTATTTGTTTATTGACATGGAAGGAGAAGATTAGGATTCGCTACGAGGCAAACATTGCCGACACCATATTTAAGTCGACGCAAGAAGAATCATGAAGTGTTAAGTCAACTTAGTTTGCAAACGCCTATTTCTTTTTTTGAATGTTTTGTGTAAACTGAAAAAAAAAACTGATTTGGTTGTTCTATTATACGGCTTACGTGTAAACATGATTTATGCCGATTTTTTTAGGAGAATGATTTATGCCATTTTTTTCACCCGGGAAACTAAATAATTCGTATAAAGTAAATTTTAATTTTTAAAAAGTACAATTTAAATATTTACTGGTAATAACAGATGTATTAACTATTAAGGTTGTAGGAGAGATTAATGACTCTTAATTTCTTGTTTAATGGTAATTTTAGTTTATGTTAATTTGAATATTTATTAAATTATGTTTTTTTTTTTAGTCTTGCCCATTCTAAATCAAGTCTTATTCATTTAATGTTAATTTATTTTTAAAGTCAAACAATTGTACTCTTCTTATTGTATAATCTTGACTTAAATGTACAGATGAGGACTAATAATATCTTAAAATTAGGGGAAAAAACAGGAGGCTGGTCGTTAGAGAAACAACAAATTGTTATTCGATCCTCCATCGAGGCTGAGTGTAGATTAGTTGTCAGTGCACTTGCTGAAATCACTTAGGTCCACAATCCTCCGTAAAACCTTTATTTTATTCATTTTAATATTATTTTTATTTATTTATTTATTATAATCTTACAATTATTATTATATTCAGTCCAGATGATATAAACATTATACTTTAAAAATAATAGAAAAACTTTGTTGGAAAGTAAAAGAGATGAAAATTTTGAATTCCCCTAAAATTTGACATAAATAAAGATATAGAGCAACGTTACACGTGGTAGTTAAGAGGAGTGGACCAGAACTCGTGTAGATCACGCATGGTCAAAATTGACGGTGAAGATGGAAAAGAGGAGTTAAGTGAAAATATCATGAACGTTGAAAGAGAGGGGTAAAGAAAAATCTAGGACCAATATGTCCTATTTTGGCTACAAAATTTTATATTTCTTGGACGATAACTATTATAGTGAATCTGAAGCACGACGAGTTGAAATAAAAAGTTACTTTATCATTATCTTTTTTTATAATAAAAAATTTACTGTAGAACCACAACAAGTTTAAAAAAAAATCATTTTTTGTGTTTTAACTTAATTAATCGTATTAACAAAAAATTGACAAATCATAATCGGAACTCATCGTGTATGAAGGGCGGGTTTCAATTTATTTTTTTAAAAAACTTTTTAACTAAATGACGAAAACAAAATTAAACTCGCCTATCATACACGACGAGTTTCAATTAAATTTTGTTAATCATCCATTAATACAATTAATTAAGTTAAAATACGAACAATTGTTTTAAACTTGTCGTAGTTCTATAGCAAATTTCAATAAAAATGAAAAAAATAATATTTTAGGTGATAATTTAATAATATTAAGATGTAATTAGCGTTAGTTTTGTCTTTATGCCTGAAAGAAATGGAGGAGGGAGGATGGGGTAGAAAAACATAAAGGTAACAATAATTGTGAAAAAAGGGGGGAAATCAAAGGGGCCTGTGAGCTGTGACTGAGGATCCATCAAAAACTCAAAAAGTGTTAATGATAATGTTATTATGTATTTTCAGTACACTCGCGTGCGCATGAACAGTGAATCCCGTACGTCCATTTTTATTTTTTGTGGGTCCGTCATATAAAACAGCGGCACACGCCGATTCCTCTGCGCGTTTGTTTTATTTTCTAGGATAAACTACATTACAATCACTTGATTATAATAATATCTCCTCTGACTTCAAAATTTTGTATATTTATCACTTAACTAATTGTTTTGTGTCATTTTAAATACTGCGTCGTTAACTTTTAAGATAAAGATGAGATATAAAGATGAGATTACAGTTAAATAATTGACGCCACAACATATATATCTCTTAAGACTTATACGATATCGCACGAACCAACTTGACTCAGTGGTTAAGGGAACGGTTGTTGTTCCTAGAGGTCACGGGTTCGAGCACCAGCAGCTGCAGCAGGGTGATTAAGCGTTCATTGTCAAATGGTTGAGAGTATATTCAGAACAGATACTACTTGTAATCACTTTAGCTTTGTCAAAAAAAAAAGATTTATACGATATCCATATTTATAAAAAAAATAACCCCCAATACTTTCATATTATTCAGCTTGGTCCGATTATATGAAAAAACAAATTTATTCCACTGTCCTTTCATTTGTATCTTCTGTTTCATTTTGTAAGTCCATAAAAACTCCAAACTAATCACTTAACTAATGCTCATTTTATCCATAATTATAAAATCGATCTTCAATATGTTTCATTTTTCTTCAATTTGATAAAAAGGAAAGAAATAAAAAATGCAGATAAAATTATTTTTATTTTAATATTTTTTTTAAAATGAAATCATTGTAGAATATTTACAATTGTCTTTTAAAAAATAAAAACTTTAGCGACCATAATAAATATTAAATAATATCAAGTTGGATCAAACTCGACCACTTGAACCAGCGACATATGTATGTGTATAATTGGGTGACTTGCGCTCACTCTTAACTTTTTAAAATGTACACGTTTAGCTTTAATTTTCTTAATTTTTATGAATTTATCTTTATAATTTTTAAAATTTTATGACTTGTATCCGAGGGTATATGTAGCTATATGCCTGGTGGGTCACGTAACCCACCATTAAAAAATCCTAATTATGTATGGTTTTATTTTGAAAGGGTTATATTTATTATTTTGGTTAATTTTATATTAGTGCTTCCAATTTTGTCTATGATTCATTTTTAATATAATTTCACATATTTACTTGTTATTTTGACTCTTTCAAATTTTATTTTCTTTCAATTTGATCAAACTACGTGTTTATTTTTATTTTCATTATTTTTATTTATTGTATATTTATTTTATTGTTATAAAACATCATTATTATTTTTCGATAGTTAATATATTTTATTATTATTGTAAATATTAAGTTTTTTAAATAATTACTGAGGTTTAAGGATGTAAACAAGCTCTTGTTTTTTTTTTAAATATATAATTAATTAAGTCTTTATAATTATGAAAAATTTATAAAAAATGTTTAAAAATGTAAACTTCATATGATAGAACTGTATTATATCATGTGACTGTAACATCTAAAGTAAAAAAAATGTTAAGATTTAATAGTCAATGTTAATCAAAATACTTAATCATTTCAATTTATTAGTTCAAAGGCTTAATTAAGTGCAAAATAATTCAGGAGTTTAATTATTTTTTTCAAAAAGTTTAAACGCTTTTTACACCATTAAGCCTAATTACAATTATTGTTAAATATATTTCCCCTCTTTTTTATTATATTTATTCTGATTATTTTTATTATTACCACTTTCATTCTTTTTCATTTTCGGTATTTATTATTATTATTATTATTATTATTATTATTATTATTATTATTATTATTATTATTATTATTATTATTATTATTATTATTATTATTATTATTATTATTATTGTGTTTATTTTTCAATAACTAAGTTTATTTGTAACCATTATTATGTCCTAATAATTTGTAATTCAATTTTATTATTAAAAATATGTATGAACAGATACCACTTTATAATCATCGTAAAACTATTTATTTTTTCATGGTTTTTAAATGTAATTTTTAATAACTTATTCAAGTTACTTTATATTTTACATGCAATTGTATTTTTTATTGATCAGTAAACCACCAATTAAAATTTTCTAAATCTGCCCCACCAGTACTCATTCTAAAATTTTATGTGAATCACCTTTCAAAATGTTTATGGATTCGAGGCAGATTTGTAAACCTTCATTTTTTTAAATATGCTAGTGTGATGTAAGGGTAGATATATGTTCAACTTTTTTAGTCTTTTCAAAGATGGCATACACACAACATATATTACTGGTGTTTGAACCCGAGTCCTAAAAGATGCTGAACATCTACCTTTACCACTAGAACACAAGGGGATGAGCTGAACACTTTCATTTATATCTAATGCTATTTGTAAGCGTAAAAAAATTGTGATTGAATTTGTTATTACGATGTTCCATTTATTTAAATTAAAACTCATATATCTCCCGACAGAAGGATGTTCATATGATATGAATCTTCAAACATGGGTTCGTGTTTCACGGGAACTCTTTAGAGTGTGTTAATAACGTGCATGGGTTGAGAGTCGTGAGAAACCGCAATTTATATGATGACGTCACCCGTATCTACCACCAGGCCCACGATATTAAAATAATAATAATATATGGTCAATTTGGGGAAATGGCAGAGCCCCTAGATTACAAATCCACCTACGTGGCAGTATTCCACTGCGGCTCGATATACCCCACCACTTTCTAGAGCCCCACATCAAAGCTGTTACCATCCTTCCATTATTCCACGTGTATGGCCCATCTCGGCTCATTACGTTGTCCAACTTGCCACGTCATATCAGGGTGAGATCTCAGTAAATATTTCAATATTTTCCCAATGTAATTAAATTTTATTATAATTTAAAGGTTTTATTTTAATAATTAACTGATTCTTTTTATGTAAATAATTTATTAACTTTTTTGAAGGTGTGGAAATTTCCAATATGGAATATGATATTATGTGATTCTTTTTATGTAATTAATTAATATGCATGAATTATATTTTAAAAATATAAATAAAGGGGCCACTCAACTCAGGGACAACTTCCAAAATCTGAAAAATCTTCCACTATATGATTCTCTGCCAATCAGTAGCCGTCAATTAGTTCTGAATGACGAGAATACCCTTACCTAGTTCTTCTCAAAAGACTAGCATGGCGGGGTTTAGAAAAATAAAAGTTTACAGTTCTATGCTATTTATGGTATTTTATTGTAAAAAATAATACAAGAAAAATATTAAAAAGAAATGTTTGAGGCCTCAATTTTTTTGTCTAAAATATACAGAATGAGATTGTCTACTTTTTCTATGAAACATATTTTCCCAATATTTAGCTTATTTCTCATACTTAAAATGATTTTTATGATTATTCAAGAAAAATATTTTTTTTATGAAAATATATAATAGAGGGCAATACATTTTTGGTAGCCAAACCCAAAATTAAAATGTTAGTATACCCAGACAACGTGGATTGAAAGGAAAGGTTTGTCTAAGGCTGCGTTTGTGTGTTCTTTTAATACGTTTTGTAATCGGTAATTGTAATTCATAGAATCTTCGTTTTGAGATTATGGAAAGAAAACATTGGTTCTGAAAGCCTTAGATTAGATATGCTGACTGAACAGTAGACATCGAGAAAATTTAGATCTTGTATTGGAGATTGCGTCTTGCTATTCCTACTTTCACCTCTAGGCGCGTGCTGGAAAGATCACTGCATTTTCTTTCTGAATTTATATCCTATATACCAGCGGTGGAAATTTTCACAAGATCCTTAGCTTTAGGGTTTTAGTTTATGGTGTATGTTTAAGGGTTTAGGCGTGGAGAGATTTTGTTTTTAGGATAATATGGTTATGATTTAGGTTTTAACTTACAAACCTTAAAATATAACCAAAAACTTTAAATTCATAGCACTATCCCTAAATTATAACTCTTACACCTAAAATCTTAAACTATACATCTTAAATTAAGACCGTAAACTCTAAAATTAAGGCGTTTGTGGAAACTTTTAATTTTCACCGCCGATGTATAAGATAATAATCTATTTTTTCGGCAAAATTGGGCATATAGGCCAATTTTGCTTTATTATTTAGGGGATGGGGGTCGGTTGGCCAAAAATTGGGGAATTAGGCCAATATCTACAGTGGCAACAGGACCTCGCCACCTGCAGCCGGCGTGGTCCTGTTGGAGGCAGGCTTCCCAGCGTGGACGACTCAGCTCCTCAGCCTGCCATGCATGCCACCCTGTTGTTGCGCTGCCATTGGCTGACCTGCAGCCTGCACGAGCCGCGCCATTGGCTGGGAGAGCCGGTCACCAGGGAAACTAGGGACCTCGTCGTTTGCACCTGGCGAGGTCCAAGAACGCAAGCAGCACATAGCAATGTACTGTAGCTTTTGGCCTATTCTCCAAATTAATCGTGGAGATGACCTATTCCCCTAAAAAGAATTGTTTGGCCTAAATGGCCAATTTTGCCTATTTTTTCTCTATCGGACTATCATTGAAGACAGTTGCATTGGCCACAACAATTTATGCCAATTTGGTCCGAATAAATATTGAGGAATGTGTTATTTTTATTTCTTTCGTTTTTTTGTGTGGTTTAATTGTGCTTCATAATATGTGCCATTTTATGTATTAACTATTGCTTTTATAAGAAACCCAATAAGTTTTTTTATTACTGTTGATGAGAATATCTCCTTTTTTTTTCTTTTGAAATAGCCATGCGGGCTTAGGCTTCCACTTTTTCAGTTGAAAGAGATTCTAAAAAGCAAAACAACAAATGTAGGACAACTAATTGTCGAAAACACCAATCTTATCATTGTATGAAACTACAATTTTCTTATTGTTCACTTAAAAAAGTCAACATTTTCAAACAATATACAAAAGTCAATCTAAACAAAATCTTAAATCATTTTTTTTTTCAACATAAAATCTCAACCATTTAACTTAGTAGTATAGTGATTAGACAATATTCAACTAACATTATGGAACATTTGAAATTATAAAAATATGGGTAAACAAGCTCATCCCCTTGTGTCTTGGTGGCAAAGGTAGACGTTTATCATCCTTTGGGACCCAGGTTCGAGCACTAGTAATACATGTTGTGTGTCGTCTTTAAAAATACTAAAAAAGTTGAACAAATGCTACCTAAAAAATATGGGTAAACAACATATACTCATTGAGTGTTTGAAAAAAAAGACTTTTACACGTGTGTTTAGGGATGGGTACGAGTCGGGTTTTTGGCCTACCTGGACCCGATCGATCTATACAAAATAAATTTTTGTAGGGACCTAATTGTAAAAAAATAATTTCAAGGAACTTAATTGTAAAAAATTACAATTTAAAGGACTAAATTATAAATAAAAATTTAATTTTAAGGACTTAATTATAAAAAAATATATAAAGAGGGGTATTATTATAAATATCCCTAAAAAATTAAAGGGAAATTACACTATTAGTCTCGGATCGAGTCGAATATTTTCCACCCTAAACCCAAACTCGACCCGAATTTATCAACAACAAAAAACCCGACTCGACCGAACCTGATTTTTCATTAAAAAATCCAACCCGTTTGGGCTGGGTCGGAACCCGTCGGGTCCGGGTAAAATGCCCATCCTACGTGTGTTACTATCTTTGAATTCTTGTATGAACTATTATATTATTTAAGTCCATCGATTGTTTTTAGTTTCTCACTTCAACCTCTTAAAATCATCTTTCTTTTATGTACATCCTAAAATAAAAAAGATTGAACAAAAAAACCGTCGAGAAAATATGATGGCTTTTACAATATCATCAAAGACACATAACAACACCAATATTATTATAGAATAATCCTACATACCTAAATAATTCTTGGCCGACTTCATTTAAATCTTTTTCTCCTAAAATTCTCCGGACAGCAATATTTTACTTATTTTACCCAAGATCGAGGAACGTGGACTCGTTAAAAGGCATTAAATATTGAATTCAGATTCGCAATAAAAGGAATTTAATGGGAGGCATGAGTAATGCGTGAAGCGCGTGACACACATGCTTTTAAGGCAGCGTGATAAGTAACAGTGACTTGGAGCAATGGAGCCAACCCAGCATATATCGACAAAAGATTATACTAGTATTTAATGCACATACCCTCTCCCTCTCTCCGGCATAAACACTGGGGGAGAAAGATTTCATCTATTAGGAGGGAAATTCCAAACAAACAAGAAAAGAAACCAAAACCTTCCTTGAATACTCCGATTCTTTACCGGACAAACCCAGAAGTGAAAACAGAGTACACAAATATAATAATATCTTTGCTTTAGCCATTGAAGCAGAGGAGAAAACTGAGTTGGAAGAAGGAATGTTTGCAGCGGAGAATGGACTCAAAGGGGACCCAAGGCTACAAGCCATATCGGACGCCATTAGAGTGGTTCCTCACTTCCCAAAACAAGGTTCTTTTTTTTTTCCCTTCAAAATAGTTTCTTTGTTTTCTTTGAGGATCTTTGATTAATCTTGTTGTTTGTGTGTATGGTTTATAGGGATTATGTTCCAAGACATAACAACCTTGCTGCTGGATCACAAAGCGTTCAAGCACACCATCGACATCTTTGTCGATCGCTACAGAGACATGAATATATCTGTCATAGCTGGTACTCTGATTCTTGTCTCTTCTCAAGAGTCAAGAACCCTTTTCTTTTGTTCTTTTTTTTTAAAATAGTGAAAACTGCAAATTTTGTTTCCGTGTTTTCTGCTCGTACTTTTACTTTATAATAATCATATTTGGGAAATGTTTTCCTCAGTAAATTTGTCATATTTTCTTTGGGAAATGTTGGACATGAATGTGTTTATGTTCTTAGTACTATAAGTCTATAACGGGTTGCTTTTCTTTAATTCCGTGTTTAATGTTGGAAGTTTATCTCTGTAGGAGTCGAGGCTAGAGGATTCATGTTCGGTCCATCAATTGCCTTAGCCATTGGTGCGAAGTTTGTTCCTCTTAGAAAACCCAAAAAATTGCCAGGTACTGGCTGCTTATATTTTGAATAGCTTTCAGAAATGAACAATGATGTTGGAGTGCCGAGCTGATTGCTTATATCTTGATACATATATAGGTGAAGTGATTGCTGAAGCTTATGAGTTGGAGTATGGAACTGACTGTTTGGAGATGCACGTCGGGGCTGTTCCGCCTGGTGAACGTGTTATAGTAATCGATGATTTGGTCGCAACAGGGGGAACCCTGTCAGCTGCCATAAGACTCTTAGGTAAATTTTAAGGCTTTTTTCAAGTTTATTGATGATTATCATCATCATCTCTTATATAACATGTTGTCACTGTTTAAATAGAACGTGTTGGTGCTCATGTTGTCGAGTGCGCTTGCGTTATTGGACTCCCTGAGGTCAAGGTAAAACCTTTTCCTCCTCGTTTAAGAAAACTGTGATAAATTGAAAGATTTTAATGTACTGTAATTTCTTCCAATGCTGCATTTGTTTTAATGTACTGGTCGATGGCATGCGGTTGATTGTCGTTGACGATTGTTATTGTTTTTCAGGGGCAACACAGGCTTAATGGAAAGCCACTCTATATCCTTGTGGAGCCACGTGAAATCGATGGTTGTTGTTAAGGTATTTATTTACTTCTAATGCATGAATTGTACAAGCTCCTATTCTGGATTTGCAGCAATAACATTAACTCGATTGTGCTTATATTAATGGTAGAGTTTACTTGATCGACATTGTATCTGATTTCTGGTGGACTATCTCCTTGCTGTTTTGCAGAGAAAAAAGGAGGCATGAGCAGCAGCTTTGTTGGTTAATTTCTGTCTCCTAATTGCGTTGGCCAAGTGAATATGTCCCTTCACAAGGCTCATTTTGTATGATTCTTTTTTCTTGTTAGATTTGTCTATCTTTGCCCTTAGGCTTGAAATTATGTTCCCATCCACAAACTGCATCAAATATCAATGAAGAGATGCTGTTTCTCCGTGCTGATTATTTTCCGTTTACTGTTATTCATCTCCACGCTTCGATTTCCTTAAAAGTATCAAACACACAGAAGGTGTTTATGTCAAACACGTATCCGGATTCGACATTCAAATTCAAATCGCTATATATTGCCGCAGCCCGCAAGGGACACTGACGTTTAATGTAAACTTTCATATGGGAAAAATATAAATCTCTCCCTCCCCACTTCTGCAGAACTTAGAATACAGTAGCCTGCAAGGCAGGGCATCTTCTCTGCAGTACATTTATTAGAGTAAATGGAGCCACAAAATTCAGTGTTTAAAAATAAAGTATATAACAAAAATATTAATTTGTAAAGTTTTAAAATTTAAATACAATGCCAAATTTTTCTAATCTGAATGGAGAAAATGACAAGTTGCGTTCCTTCTAAAATAAAGGCGTATCACTCTCGTAGTTCACTAGCCCCTTCTCCCCTGTCCCATCTTCGTAACTCAATGCCAAAAGTTTCCAATTTCGTTAATTCAAATTTTAATCATTTTTATAGTTCTTGTATCGGCTGATTAATTGATGTAGAGGAAGAAACTAAATTGGGGGCAGCCTTGTTGTTTTTCATCTCTTTTGAATGATCTGTAAATTTGTTCCGCCTCCATCAAAGTTTAATCAATTTAGATGGCGATACTATACGCTCTGGTTGCGCGTGGATCTGTGGTGCTGGCGGAGTTCACGGCGGCGTCGACGAACGCAAGTGCCATTGCCAAGCAACTTCTTGAGAAAACAACGGGAGACAACGACATTAACGTTTCGTATTCGCAAGATCGATACATATTCCACGTCAAGCGCATCGATGGGCTCACTGTTCTTTGCATGGCAGACGAAAGTGCCGGAAGTAAGTTCATTTTCTTTTCTTTTTTTCTTAAAAGCGAACTATATTTGATTAACGCGATATGCCTACGTTTCAATTTCAATTGCCTAAGTTTTTTTCCGATTTGTTCCAAACTAATGGGGAAAAAATATAAAATTAGGCGATTGTTTAAAAGCTCAAGTGTGCAATTTCAATTCTAGAACGGGGAAATGGTAGCAACAGATGCTATGTTCTGAAAAATTAACACTCATCTTCGGCTTTTGAAAGAATATTTCAATTTTAGCCTGACATTCTGTTGATTTTAAGCGAATCGAATCGAGAATTCGTAGTTAGAATATTGTTTTGGTTAGCAATTACTTTGTGATCTCTTCTTTGTTAAGAACCCTTTTGATGATGAACATTTTCTTTGGTGATGGTGAACGTGTTTATTGTATTTTTTGCAGGGCGAATTCCTTTTGTATTTCTTGAAGACATGCACCAGAGATTTGTCAGGACTTACGGCCGAGCTGTACTTTCAGCCGTTCCATATGCCATGAACGATGAATTTTCGAGGGTTTTGAGCCAGCAAATGGAATATTACTCCAATGATCCTAATGCTGATAGGTTAAATCGCATAAGAGGTGAGATGAGTCAGGTAGGTTTTCAATGCTTCAAACTATAACTGCGATTATGGCCTTTTAGCTTAAGAGCATTCAGCTTACATTCTGTTGTTGACCATGGCCTAATGTTTTCTCTTGTGCTCTAATAGGTGCGAAGCGTTATGATAGAGAATATCGACAAAGTTTTAGAGAGAGGCGATCGCTTAGAGTTGCTGGTTGACAAAACTTCTAATATGCAAGGAAATACCTTTCGCTTCAGAAAGCAAGCGCGCCGTTTTAAAAACACTGTGTGGTGGAGAAATGTCCGGTTTATGTATGATTTCTGAACTTTAACACCATATTTTGTATGTTTTACATCCCCTGCATTGATTTTGCAAGTTAAAGTTACTAAAGAAGTGCATAATTTTCTTATGAGAGAGCTAGCTTTCTTTGCAAATTTGTTCCTTGAAATTGAAGAGATGCTAGGATGTGTGAATTGATCACTTACTGACTTGCTAGTCATATTGCAGGGTTGTTCTCATAATCTTCCTCCTAATTATTGGTTATATTGTGCTTGCTTTTGTTTGCCGCGGGTTCGCGCTACCTTCCTGCATCTAAAATGGAGTCAAACACATTCTGCAGCCCCATGCCCTTTCTTCTTCCGCTTTGGTATACTTTTTTCTTTCTAGTCTCTGCTTGGGGATGTTTCTGTTTCAATTTCCTCTGCAGTGAGTCTGATTTGCTTTTTGCTTATTCAATATTCCTATGTGAACTGCTAGAACTTTCATGTAATTAGAAACTGGTTGGCATTTGTCTTTCACGCATGGCTTGAATCCTCATATTTATTCCAAGACAAATATACAATTGTGAAAAGTCTAGTTATCTTCATTGATAAACTTATTCTGCATACCACAAAGTTGTTTCAGCTAATACAAACATCCAGTGACGGAGCTATAGCCCTCATGGGAGGGGCTGTGCCCCCCGTGGGGGAATTTGCCTCCCCATCTTTTAAAATTTATGTTTTGCCTCCCAACTTCAAATCCTGGCCTCGTCCATGCAAACATCAATGGAGTGATGTGCAAGTTATCCATGCACGTTTTCGCGGGCCGACAGTTGCATGTCTTCTTGGCATATCCTTTGGTTTTGTAAGCATTGTATCCATTAGATGAGAATGTAAGCATTATACTCATTGAAAATGCCATGTTCTTGAATCTAGATTCTACAAGGTAGAATTACAGTGACATGAAGAGTTTCAGAAGAATTGGTATGATGAATAGACAAAGTAATTAAAGAGACAGCGCCAAATTCTAATTCCTGTCCCTGCAAAACCTCATTGCCATTGGTCCCAATTCCCAAACCAGTAGGAGAATGAATTTCTAGCTAACAGACTACAACTGTGTTCACGACCATAATTGGACCTTTTATAGGTAAGAAGAAAAAAGTTACCAAACATGTTGTCGGCTCTTCTATGATACTTATTAACATTATACATATCATGTGTACATATGTATAGGAAACTTTTAATCATTGTTTACCGATTTTATCAAGGTTATATTTTTTTTGACAAAGTTATTAAGGTTATATTAGTTATAAACTGAGATGTTCAATTAATACATTGTTTTTTTTAATATGCTGATGTTGGTGTGATTACAAGATAATATCTGTTTAATTTTTTTAACCCTTGAATAAGTCGCACACACCGTGCACACATAGACAACTAACTAAACTTATAATTATGCACTTTATTTTAAACTCTTATATCATGTAAGTAGCCTTTTCTGAATGGGCGTGCATTAAATATAAGTTCTTCAAATGGATTTTTTTAAAAAGTAAAAAAATAATGGAGAATAGAGCTGTTGGGGCCCTGAGTATGAGTGATAAAATTGACTTGAAAAAAATTAAATTTTTTAACTCGTTATGATATAATATGTATAAATTTATCATATCTGTCTTGAATCTACAGTAAATTAAACTAGATTAAATATTTGTAAATATATGAATTTGCAATCCAAATGACAATTCATAACTGTTCAACTTTGCTAGTTCGTACATAAAAAATGGGCTAAATTTTTATAAAATATGTACTTAAATAAAATAATCATAAATATTAATATTGTAAACATTATTTATTAAAGGAATCATTTATTTTTTTTAAATTTATAGTATTAAAAAAGGAATTATAAATTTTTTGAGGGGTTAAAATAACTTTTACCATATATATTTTATTTTTTGGGAGCATAACCCTACTAGTTTCCATTTTGTTCCTCTTGTTAAGAGAATAATTTTAACTCTTTGTTTCTCTTGTAATTGTGGGATTAGCAAAATTAAAAATAGAAAAAAATATTATTATAAAAAAGAACACATGTGCTATAACTGTGATTTACATCTACACATTCATTTTTTATATGCAAAATGTATTCATTAATCTGATAATCTTCTGTTAAGCCTCCTAAGCCATATTGAATGCATCACCATATGCATTATATCATATGGTTTGGCCGGCCGATTGAGCACGAAATGTCTTTGTACGGCGAGGACCCTCCTTTGTTTTTCCAAATATTCCTTCTCAGAAATCCCTTGCAGTATTGTTTTGATTTCCGGTATCTTTGCGACGGGAACATAAACGGAAAATTTACTCCAGTCGAGAACATCGTTGAACGGTAGCACATAGTGATCAGAAACGATCACCGGAACACAACCGGCGAGTATAGATTCAACCTCTCTTGGACTTGCAACTTCGTATCCGCTAGGGCAAAGGCAAAACTTACTTCGGCTTATTAATTTAGTGTAGTTTCGGGTTTTGGGGAGGTATCGGAATACAAGAACGTCTTTGTCTTTCTGCTCCCAATATTTGAACAGTATTTTCCTCACGTCCCCATGTTGGCCACCGGCGAAGAACGCTAGAATCGAACGGTTGTTCGGATGTTGGCCCTTTTGAGGCTTCCCCAGCTCCCCGTACCGAAGGTAAACTTCCGGCATCGAAACGTCTCGATCAGGTTTGAATCCTTCAGAGGAGTTGGCATTGCAAAGAACCCTAATGAAATTCTTGAAAAGCTTCGGATCCGCTGCTGAAACTTCCGGTGCCTGAAAACAATCATTTTGATCGTAAAAATGAAACTGATAATATATACGTAACATATGTGTGTGTGTATATATATATACCCAATCATGGCAAGAGATCATGAAATGGTCAGCTCCATTGCTTCTGTTCCAGTAGGGATATCTGGTTGATACAATGCCGATGTAGTCCTTCACGATGTTCTGAAGGCGCTCACGAGAGTAATTCGTGTAAGGCCTGTAAACATACTTTATGATATTCACGACGCTGACGGGGAGGAAAAATGCAAGCGCCTCATCAGGGTTTCGAGCTAAGAACGGTGAATTATCGCTCTCCAGTTCATCAATGAATTGCCCCTCGATTGAGTATATATCGTTTACTGGACCTTTATGAAACAGCGGCGCTTCTCCTTCCTTGTACGCCCACACTCTGAACCGCTTCTGCATCTCGATGTGGCTCCTGCATCATGCATTAACTACATTAGTTAGAGTCCCAAATCCTAAACTTCTAATCATGCCCTTTCTGTGTTCAAGTAGGGTACCAAAAGAGACATAGTTTGGAGCATACGATTTCGATCTTTCCTTAGTTAACTTTTAAGTAACAAAAGAAAAGAAAAAGGATGGGATTTCATGTATAAATTTAGAAATTGGGGACCATATCGAAGCTGATAGTGTTTGGGGTATAAAAGAATACACAGACTTTTTTAACCAACTTATTGATTGAGGAAAGCATAAAAGTCTGAACCCTTTCTTTTTTCATTACTATCAAGGAGATTCACATTTCAATGCCAGTTTTGCTGTTTGGAGTAGAATTGGCATTGTGTGCAGATCACAAAAAGAGAAAATCACCATGCCCTACCATAAATGGGCTTAAATCAAAGGCGATTTCAGCCATTCTTCAGACTTTCTACTCTTCCAATTCCAACTATATGCAGAAACTAATGTATGGAAAAGTAATAGAAAATCTCTTAACTGATGAAACGCGTAAGGGTTTCTATAAACTGATCCCTTGGGAACGTAACTCCCCGGCCTGTTGGAAGTAGACCGCCGAGACCGAGATGCCGCTCGTATCGCCTTTCTTGCCCTCGCCAACCCTTGTTCCAAAATCTCAATCTGGCTCTTCTTTTGCGTCTGTTGAAACAAAATAAACAACCCAAAACTCAGAAAACAAGAACTAGTGCTAAAAACCACCGTAATGCTTTCATTATATCAACTTACAAAGCTAATCCCATTGTGAAAATCTGGAGCAGAGGTTGGAGTGGGAGTGTTTGAGAAGTGAGAAGAATTGAGTGGGGAAGAAATGTCAGTGCGGTTGGATAAATGATAAGAAAAAGAGTAGAGATGGTAGCGGTGGTTGACGGAGGCGAAGAAGAGAATAAGGAAGACAGAAGGGTAAATGAAGAACGGGAGGGTGCAACCGAGGTCAGCCATGGGCGGTGCGTTGGTCTCAGTGGGCTGAGTCGCTGAGATAGGAAGTTAAAAATGATATATTTATAAGAAGAAGTTAGAGGTTTAGTGAATCACTGACTCTCCTTTTTCAGCAAAAAAATCAAATCTCTCTTAACTTAATCAGTTATGTCTGTCGGTAAGCAAACCTTAAAATTTCAAAAACTCAAACATTATGCCCCTCGAATTTGATTAAGTTCATACTCATTTTGATTTAACAGAAAATATAAAAATATTTTTTTAAATAATAATAACTACTATTATTATAAATAAATGCTTAGATTCGGGAAAAGGAAAGTAGGGGGAAATCATTTTATGATTTTAACTACCCCAAATTACTGTAAACCTAAGGAAAGAAAAGTGAAAGATATTTTAAAATGCAAAATGTCAATTTTATACTCTTTCTTTTTAGTATATATTATTTTATGAAAATGTTATGATTTATAATGTATTATTATTAATATTTTCCTTTCCAAAATTAGTTTTCTTTGTTAATTTTAATAATGTAATATTTTTCTTTCTTTAGTCTTCCTCTCTTTTACTTCATTTCAGTTTCCTTTCCTTTTCTAATGTTAATTTAAACATAGGAAGTGTTTGATGCTTTCTTATATTACAGTTTTAATGAAGAGTGATTCTTTAGGACGAAAAAAGTTATTTTACAATGTTCGGTATACATCGAGAAGTAATGACTAAAATCTTGAAAAAGTAATATTAAAAAGTAATGATAATTAATGAAATATTTAATGAAATTATTTTTATTAAAAATTAATATTTGTTAGTATTAAATATTTAATTTAAACATTTAATAAAATAATTTAATCGATAATTTTAAAGATTTCTATAATAATTTTTATATTTATTTTTCGTTATTCATTGTCACAATTGAAAACTAATTACAATGCTTCTTAAGTACCATCATGCGCGAACCAACTAATTACAAAATAGATTAATTTATACGAGTGAAGGATTGATCGTACAAAAAATTAGAAAAACATATATTATGTTAAGAAATTAAAGTTTAAATAAAATAAAGTTAATTTATCTTAATATTTTTTCCAACTTTCCATCTACACGAGAAAGTATTACAAGGGAATGTTACATTTGAAGGGAAGTAAAGTTTTTGCAAGCTAAAATTTAGAATCACATCACATTTCAACCAATTAAAATGGTCAGAAAGTGAGAACTTTTCACCATACCAAACCGTCTCGTAGTATAATGTTTCTTTGTCTTTTTTGTAAGAGCTTAATTCACAATTTTCCCCAAAATATACATCTCTCATTATCTTTTTACACCATATTTTTTTTCTTATTTTAACCCTTAAATATAATTTTCGTCTTATATCACCACAAAATTATCGAGTACAATAAGAACGTGCCGCATATCATGTTCTCATTGATCATTTTTTTTAATTTTGGAGTAAGAGATGAAAATGATGGCTTAGGGGTAAATTCATAAAAAATGGTTTAAGGTGTAAAGTGAGAAAAGTGTATACTTTGAAGGGCAAATCATGAAATAAACCTTGATATAGTATAATCTTTAAATAAAACAACTAAACATATTATTCGAGGGTCACACAAGAATCAAATTTGATAAATTTATACTCAAATCTTGTTTCACCCCATTTATAGTTATTTATTAAATTAATTTTACGACTATTTTTTTATATAAAATATTCACAATATGAACAAAATCTAAATTAATCCATTTTTAGCAGGTTTGCTTTCTTAATGGAAAGGTTCATAATAGTTGATGAAATCACATGTGTATTCATTAATTGGGTTTTTATTTTTCCACATTTGTTTGATGACAATTATAGTAGTCATATTTTATATACAAAAGTAAAAACAATTACACAACCCATTATATTTAAAGTATAAATTTTAAACTTAAATCTTTTAATCTTAAACACTAAATTATAAACTCAAAACTTCAAATCATAAACACTAATATTAAATTCTAAATTTTATAATGTAAATATTAAAACCCTAAACTTAACAAACTTATATAAATTTTATTTTACACAAACTCAAATATCTAAAGTTTTCTCATTATAATAACACGATGTTTAATTTCCTTGACACTTTCAAAATTATTAATCAAAACCATTGTGTGAACCTCAACAACAGTGGAGTGCCTCGAATTTCACGCACGGGTTTTATTGTAACGTGGGATATATTTGTATTGAAGTATAGTTAGTACATGTTTTGGTGTAGGGTTGACTGGTTGTACACGAACTAAATGTTTAACGAATTGTTCATGAACGGTTTGATGTGAAGTTTGTTTATGTTCGTTTTTTTATTAAACGAACGAACATGAACATTATTTATGTTCGTTTAATTAAGGCTTAGTTTGTGGTTGCTTTTAAAAAGTGTGGTGAAAAAAGTGATTTTCAAACTAGCTGTTGAAAAGTAGTTTTGAAAAACTGGTTAGTGTTTGTCATTGAAGTCAAAAAGTGATTTTCATGAGATAAAAAGTCTATTTTAGACATAATATTAAAAAGTAAAAGTAAATTTGGGTGATTGTTCAAATAAATTAATTATATGATTTATGAAATAAATCAATTTCAATTATAATAAAAAAATATTTTTTATAAAATTTAATTTAAAAATATAAATTACATTCTAGATTATATACGGACATACCACTTACACATTAATAATAAATATAAAATAAAGTATAAATAAAATAATTTTATTCTCAATATAAATATTATAAAATATATATTATTTTACAATTATGTATGCATAAATATTATTTTAACAATAAATTATAATTAAATAATAAGGGTAAAAAAGTAATTTTATTTTCAAACTAGCTTTTCCACCCAAGAAGCTATAAAATCCAACTTCTTGGTTTGGGTGGAAAAACTAGTTTTAAAAGCAACCAAAAACAGCCTGTTTTAACTAAAAGCACTTAAAAAAGTGATTTTTGGTTGCGAAACGCAACCAAAAACAGGCCCTAAATGAATGAACACGAACAACGAGCTCATTCGTTCATATATGTTCGTGAACGTTCAATAATATGTTCGTTTAAATTTATTCACATATATCCATTTATGTTTATTATTTTTCATAATAAAAGTATTATATTTTAAAAAAATAAATTTATTCACATATATTCGTTTAAATTTATTCACATATGTACTTTTATGTTCGTATACATTCGTTTATCATTTTAATGAACGAACATGAACATGCTACATTCTTTAACAAACGAACATGGACAAGAAATTGTGTTTGTTTAGTTATTTGTGTTCGTTCATTTGTTTGGTTAAAATTAAACGAACAAAAATAAACATACCTTCATTCGTGTTCGTTTGGTTCATTTACATGCATGTTTTGTTGTTTGGTATATTTTTGTAAATGATTTTTGAATGAATGAATCGTTTGATTTATTAAAAAAATCATCACATTAATGCCCCCAATTTACAGAGTTTGTTTGAAGTTCTATAAAGATGGATGATCTCATTCTTTATTGAAATTTTACATCGAGTTTTTAAAATTTCTAATTTAATTGTTAACATCAACATATTATTTAGATTAATAAAATTCTGAGCAGATACACCAGGCCGGTTAGTTAAGCTATTTATCTTTATTTCATTATATCCTTTAGGTCAAGAATTTTAGACTTTGTAGGAGCATTCATTTACTTCGAGTTTTCTTTTTCTCTCTTCTAAGTAAAAAAATTAATTTGAAAGTTTATAAAAAAGTATAAGGTGATGTTATGGAAGTTAATTAAGTTTTTAATCATTATATTATGAGTGAAGAAAATTAGAATAAAAGATTTTTTTATTAATTTTTTGTAAAATCTGATCTTAAACAGATTATTCAGCCAATAAATGGAACTAAAAAATTACACATATTACATTAATCCATGTGGCGAGACACATTTGAGGGACAAAAAAATTCTGTTCATTCGTCCAAGTCATCCCGTCGTAACAAGTATCATATGATATCATTCAAGCAAAAAACATCCTGATCCAAAATTCTCGTTTTTTTCTTATTCTTTCTCACTTGCAAAAAGCTCTCTTTCTTACAATTCCTTCCCAGGGAGATATTTCCACTCTTATTATCTGGGGTTCTAAGAAAATCATGGGTTTCTTATTCGGTATGTTGGTTGGTTTCTCCATTGGTATCGGGTTGATCATTAGTTTCGCAAAATATGCAAAAATCCGATCCACTCGACGCACTTTTCTGGTAGTTCCATTTCACATGTATCAAAATCCAGCATTTACAATCTTTTCCTTTCATTTCACCTATAATACTGGGTTTTGGTCAGGCAAGGACGGTTGCTGCATTTGCAAGGATGACAGTGCAAGATTCAAGAAAAATCCTACCACGTCAGTTTTATCCACCTTGGGTTGTCTTTTCTCAGCGCCAGAAGTTGAGTTTGATCCATCATTTTATCATATTTATATCTCACGTTGTTGCCATTGAGTCTTTACTAACGTTGGTTTCTTCATCATTACAGTTAATTTGGCTTAATGTCCAACTTGAAAAGATTTGGCCATCGGTCGACGAGGTAATTGTTTAATTTCTCTCTTCTTTGGATGTTATATATATATGTATATATGAAGGAAAACGAGAATATGTTTTCCCTACGGTGGTATAGGCGGCATCGGAGCTAATAAGGGCGAGTGTTGAACCAATTCTTGAACAATATACACCAGCTATCTTATCGTCTATGAAGTTTGACAAGTTAACTCTTGGTACGGTTGCACCACAATTTACAGGTACATTTTTTTGAATGTTTACAGCTTTGGTTTATGTTAATATTGAGAATAGCTTATCTCCCCAAAGTTTGAAATATTGCCGAGTTGTCGACATTGTCTAGGTATTTCCATCCTCGAGAGCGAAAGCGGTGCCGATGGAATCACATTGGAGATGGATATGCAGTGGGATGGCAACCCAAATATTGTCCTTAATATAAACACCAGACTCGGTGTTACCCTGCCGGTGCAGGTAATCTTTGCTCCTGCTCAAAATTCCCTGTCTTGATTATATAAAACCCTGTTCTTCTTGGTTAACAATGAGCACATTAGTTTGGTATAGTTATTTATAAATGCTAATGCGTGTTAAAATGGGAGGGATATGTTTGGTGATGCCATGTTTAAAGTTTTCCGGCAACATTACATAGTTGTTATTTTCCTTAACATCTCTTGGTTTTAACTTGTTCATTTAGGTAAAAGATATTGGGTTCACTGGGGTTTTCAGGTTAATCTTCAGACCACTTGTTGATCAATTCCCTTGTTTTGGGGCTGTTGCCTATTCCTTGAGAGAGAAGGTAACTGTCAATATTCTTGTTAACATTACCACTGCACTAGTTGATGAACATGATTGACTAGAAATCTGTTCTCCTTCCACAACTTATGCAAAATTACAAGCTCAAAACATTGTGTGCATTTACTTTTTACATTGATATCATGATTTCTTTGCATGCTTCTCCCTACAGAGATCTCTTGATTTTACACTTAAAGTTGTTGGAGGTGATCTCTCATCACTACCAGGAGTTTCCGATGCCATTGAGGTTTGGAGAAACCTTATTCTTTTTTGTTATTTCTCTATTGTTTGTAGTTTGCTGATTATGGCTTTTGAAATATGTATTGGTTAGAAAAATATGCATGTTTGTTTCTAAAATGTGGAGACAAATCTGTTTATTAACAGTCATTTGTGATCCAGAATTTCATAAATACGTGAAGCAGTTTGCATAAAGAAGTATTATTTGCATTGAATTATACACGGATTCTTCAACTACTGAGAGTACAAATTATGGTGAAATGTGGTTCTGATGAACTGATCTTACAGTTCTATACTTACAGGAGACAATTAGGAATGCTATTGAAGATTCTATAACGTGGCCTGTTAGGAATATTGTACAAATAATACCCGGGGATTACAGGTATGCTAAGTTTGTTATGTTTTTTCTACAAAGAATTGAGAATCCACGGTTCATTTGGCCCTTGTTTTCCTGTGATCAATACCCTTAATCCTTTACCAGTGATATGGAGCTGAAACCAGTTGGAACATTAGATGTGAAGCTTGTGCAAGCCAAGGATCTAACAAACAAGGACATCATTGGGAAGTCTGATCCTTTTGCTGTCTTATTTATACGTCCACTTCCCGACAAGACGAAATCCAGTAAAACCATTGTAAGATACTTACCTTCCTACACATCTGATCTTCTTTCTCCAGGATTTATGTTTTTAACTCTGTAGTCATTCAGGATAACCAATTGAATCCAATTTGGAATGAGCACTTTGAGTTCATTGTAGAAGATTTGTCCACACAACACTTGACAGTAAAAGTCCTTGATAATGAAGGGGTTCAAAATTCTGAACTCATCGGCTGTGCTCAATTCGCATTGAAGGGCCTTGAGCCAGGTAAAGTGAAGGAAGTATGGCTGAAACTGGTCAAGGATTTGGTGATCCAAAGAGATAACAAATACAGGGGTCAGGTAGGAATCACATTGAAAATTTCCCTTCACATCTGCTCTTTGAATGTTGCAGCTCCTGATATATTTCATGATTTCTTTCGAACAGGTGCAGCTCGAGCTCCTTTACAACCCTTATGGCACTGAAAGCAGCTTGAAGAATCCATTTAACGCTGATTACTCATTGACTTCATTGGAGAAGGTCCTTAAACCTTCAAAACTTGAAACGGGTGCCATGGACCTTGGAAAAGCGGCTCAAAAGAAAAAAGAGGTGATTGTTAGAGGAGTACTATCAGTGATAGTTATATCAGGTGAAAACTTGCCACCGGTTGATATGAATGGAAAGGCGGACCCTTTCGTCGTCCTCACAATGAAGAAATCCGAGTCAAAAGCCAAGACAAGGGTTGCTAATGAAACCTTGAATCCAGTTTGGAACCAGACATTCGACTTTGTTGTGGAGGACGCATTGCATGAAATGTTGCTTTTGGAAATCATGGACCATGACACTTTTAGAAAGGTAACTCTCAACATCTTGTATATCATTAAACAATTATACCATTGCTGCTGGTATTTGAGAGACATTGCTTTAATCAATGTGTTTAAGCAATGCTAAAACAATTGTTTCAGGAAAAAATCGGAAGAATCGCGATGACCATGACTAGGGTGTTATTAGAAGGGGAGTTTCAAGACACTTTTCCATTAGATGGAGCTAAATCAGGACATCTTAATCTCCATCTGAAATGGAGCCCTCAGCTAGTATTCCGTGACCGTGATACTCAATGAAAACATCCCTTGCCATCTCCTTCCTGCACTGGTGAAGAGAATAATAAAATGCTTGCTAATTTTCAAGCTGTGTAAAACTAACATGGAGGAACGCTGTCTGCTGTTTTCTTCTAATAAATCTTCTTTTCTATTTAGGATACAAGAAATCTTTTATACTCAAGTTTTTTTTTGGTTGCCCTTCAATTTTTTAGGACTTTACCCTTACTAATTCGAATCGATCCGCGTTGTATATCTAATATTGATGGGTTAATCTCCCAACGAGAATTTTTTACACCTCAAACTCAAAATCTACTAAAACAATACTAAACTACTTACCATTTAAACCATCTTGATAATTTTTAATAATCATTTAGCTTTTCTTTTGGATTAAATAAAAACCCTTTAACTAGTCATTTTCAAGAATTAACTTGAACTATTAGAATGTGTAAGCTTTATAGGTTGGCCCACTACCATCAGCCGAGCCAGTAATTCACAAACAACAAATTGGATTGAAAAGTGCTGTCATGGAAACTGGAATGTGTGTAGAAGCAGAAGAAGATTCTGGCATACGGTGATAGGGAGTATTAGGTTTTTGCCCTTCATCAAAGTAATTGAAGGTTTGGTTGTAAATTGTAATCATAATTATATGTTTGGACTGGTAGTTGGGAGTTCCCTCCCACCACATGCAGTAAGCTTCGAATCTAAGCAGTATTTCTGGGGGGAAATGGATCAAACATCAAACCTAGACAATCAACACTTACTTTCAGTGCTAAAATCCCTCCAAAAAGCTTCAAAAGATCTGCAGAAAAATCCCATTTTTTCAACACATGAACCTCAATCCACCATTGATCCTTTCTTAGACCTTGAAAAGGATGCAAACCCCATTTTTGATAACGACCCTAATCTTCTCAAGCTCCCTCGGCTACTTTGCAACCTCAAAAGCCTGCTTGAAAAGCTCAAAAAATATCAGGGTTATAGCCTGCCTCGAATCCTCAGGCGCCAAATCATCAACTACAGGATTTACCAAGTTGCTCATGCAATAGAGACTGAAATTCAAGCCTATTTTGATCGAGAAAGCGTTCAAAACCTTGTGGGAACTCTCGAAGAGTCAGTTCATGAGGATGAGAAAGTGAAGGTTTTGGTTGAGTTTGAGAAGCGTTTATCACGAGGTTTTGATATTCATTTTCAAGATTTAATTTTGAAAGCCAAAATATTCTCGATTCTCGAACATTTACTCTGCGACTCTTCATGCGCGATTAGAATTCGAGATGAGGTAGCACTGGTGATAGTTTCATCGGTTAGATTCAATAAAGATGTTTTTGTGGGATTGGTGCTAATGGGTCCAATTGTTCGAGCTTTAATATCAATCTCATCTTGTTGTTCGATTCGAGTTCTTTCTTTGCTGATCAAGTTTATTAGAATCCCGTTGGTTGATGAACTTGAAGCACATAAAGAAATCCCAAGAATTATATGCCTTTTAAGCTCAGAAAATGTGGAGATTCAAGCTGAAGCCATAGATTGCATACTTGGGATCGCGTATTATGGTAGAAGAGAAGCCATTGAAGCAATGCTTGAAGCAGGGTTGGTTGAGAAGCTGGTGAAGTTACAGGGATTGGAAAAGCAAGCCAATGTGGATGAAAATGGAACAGCTAATGAAGAATGCTCGAAATCAGACCCGAAAATGGAAAGCAGCGAAGAGGTTTGTGTGGGGAATTGTCCATTTGAAGGTTGTGTTGCAAGATTTGCGGTGCTATTAGAATCAGGGGAAATGTTAAGTAAAAAGGAGAAAACAGAATTTAAGTGGGAGATTTTGAGGAGAGTTAGAGAAGCCTCTGTTTCTGAGGCAGAGATAGCTTCCATTGTTGCAGAGGTACTATGGGGTTCCTCCCCTTGAAGTTAGATTTGAGGCTCAGTTAGAGCTCCTTCTGTAGAAATTTGTAATTCATATGGTTTAGTTACAATGAAGATTTCAGGATTTAATGAAACATTGGTAAACAGTTTTTGGCTAGGACAGTCGAGAAAAATGTTTTACAAGCATGAATTACTCATGAAAATGTCTCCAGAAAGACAATAAATAACAAGTCTGGTTTCCAGAAAGGTCACAATGTTCTCTACTCTAATTTAGACAAGACACCCTTAGTCCGTAACCGAAATCAGCCCATTCTAACTTCCCACTACACCGTACCCCTAAACTCAGCAAGACAATAAATAACAAGAAGAAGAGATTCAAGCTCATTTTCGCTTTTTAGCTGGTGGCTGAAGCTCTTCCTCCTCCTCTTCCTCTTCTTCTTCACCATCATCGTCCTCATCGTCGTCGTCATCCTCGTCCTCATCATCCTCTTCTCCACTGCCACCTTCCCCGTTGGCCTCGGGTTCATCTTCGGGATCTCCTTCATCTTCACCAGAAGCATCCTCCTCCTCGCCTGCATCTTCATCTTGATCATCTACTGCTTCTTCCTCATCGTCATCATCATCATCATCCTCAGTGTCACTGGCATCCTTGTTCTCAGGACTAGGTTTTCTCACTGCAAGAAGCTGATCGAGTGGAAACCTGCAAAAGAAAATTGGCCAATTTTCGCTTCCCACGGAACAAAAAAAAAGAACAAGAACAAGTCAAGAAAGATGAAAAAGAATGCAACTAACCCTGCACATGCTTCAGGATCGTTCAAGTGGATATCACTTCCATTAGGCAGAGTTCCCATCTGAAAAAAAAAACACCAAAACAGTTGCTGAGAAGAAAAACAGATTTCGTCCAGGTGCAGTTTGTGCGCAATATGTAAAAAGCAAGCAGATTATCACATCAAATAACACAACTTCAAGAACAGGAAAAATGAAATGGCCCCCATTGCCATATGAATCATAAATAATACATGCTTAGACCAAATGATGACAAACAAGCAAACATTCTTGCACCAAAACACAGAAAAAGGAAAGAAAGAGAAGACAATCAACACACTGAAATTGTTCTTACATCTTAAAAAGTAGCAGTTTGCTCTTGATGTCATTAACATTCCACATTAAAGTAACAAAATCTAGAGTGTCTAAAAGATTACAACCAAAAACAACATTGAATCTGAAAACTGCAAGCTGTTAGTTTCAATGACAAAGAAATCATATTGTCAATTTCCAATAAATTCAAGGAAAAAAAGGTTAAATCCTTATAAAGCATAAAAGCAACCACCACTCAAAACTATTAGCCCAGAAAATTAAATTGCAAGTTCACAAGTTAAGGTAAATTAAATAGAAAAAATAACAGAAAATTATACCATCGTGAGCAACCAAGCGACGGACTTTGTAACGATAATGGCAGTCTCGACAACCATAGCTTGCAGTGCAGAGCCCAATAACACATCGTTTCGGGTCAGACTTTTCATTGGCGTGACTTTTGACATACCCTGGACTGAGGCTACAAAGGAAGGAACCCCAATTGAAGAGAGAAAGTTAAAGACTAAATTAGGTTTTTGTAATTTTGGGGGTTTATGTTAGGGTTTTGGAGATATTATTAGCATCCACAAATAACATGATTCTTGCTTCTTAGAAAGAGTGCTTACAGCTTGATGTTAGAGATAAAGAGACTGTCGGTCGTGGAGTTGGGCATAACAGCTAAGATTGAGACCATCCGATTTTTTTGATCTGTCGTCATTTTCTTCTTTTTATCAGAATTTGATCAGTTTTTATCCATGGACACAATCATTATCTATAAGAATTTTGATCATAAAACGAGCATTATTGCCGTTGACTTAGCCAAAACATTATGCCTTTGACCATAATTTTTCGAGCATCTATTACACTTCTGTCGGTTTAGTTTTAGGTCCATCAGATTCGGCTAGGCCTAAAATTAACCCAAGAGCTAGTTTGTTTATTGATACATTAATTTTGGGAAAGATATTTTGATATAGTTTAATACTAACTAACTAAAAATGAAAAATACCATTTTAGAAGGAGAAACCAAGTTTCATACAGGAGAAAAATTTAAAGAGGTAAAGTATTAAAATATCACTAAACTTTGTTAAAAATAAAAAACGATAATTATTTTTTTTAAATATTACAAAATAATAATTTTTCTTAAAAGGTGGCTTTTATTAAGATAAGAAATGAGAAAATAGTTACAAGGGATTATGACACTATAGAACATACAGACACATAAAACTCATCCCTACAACTTAATATAGAGGTAAATAAACCAGCTAAACAACCGAGTAACCAGCAAATACAAGACGATGTATTGCATTTCCTGAAACTGCAGAACTAATTGCAACCAGCAAGAGCTAACCATTTCTTAATTGCTGCCTATCCTTTTCTGTAGTCAATGTGGTATTGTGGGGAGCTTCTTCTATCCAATATATCAGTCATGCATGTAATCTTTCTTCACGAGCTAATGTGTGTATGACATTGTTGGCTTCCTGATATACAAAGCGAAATTGAACATCTGATAATTTTTTGGCTGTTTCTTTCATCTTTGATATCAAGAATTAGTGGGTTGATCGGTGAGAGATCCACAAAACAAGAATTTAACTTTTTATTGATGGTAAGAGAGTCACCCTCCACGAGCACCCTAAAGAAACCAAGATCTTTAGCTAAATTCACAACTAACTGACACGATAATGCTTCTGCCATGAATACATTTGTCACATGATAATGATGTGTTGTACATGCTGCCATTATAAGCCTAGCACTGTCCCTGCAAATTACTCCCGAGATAGATACCTTGGTTTGCACATTGTAGGATGCATCAAAGTTTATCTTAATCACATTCTCTGTCGGTATTTGCCAACATTCATGTTTCACGTGCGACCTTGGACACACACAAAAAATTTATAGGTTCCGTTTTCTCTTAAAATGGCCTGGATAAATGAGATCGTATCATGTACAAATGGTGCATATACCTCATGAACTGTCTTGTTGCGAGCATATCATATTGCCCAAAAAGATACTAGTAACACATTTATTTTTGTCATTTAGAGTACAGAAAGTGGATGCTACTTTATCCTTCCAATCTGCTTCAGTATCTGAGACATAATCTGCACTCTATAGGCTTCAAAGACCTCTTTTGCAAACCAATAATCTCTCATAATATGGTAAATACTCTCACCAGCAGAGTGACAAAATGACAATTAAACTTTATGTTTTGTAATAAGATAGTAACTCGGCTATTAAAGGCTGTAACATTATAATTATAAAAATTTGAATAATTACACATTTAATCCTTTATATTTATAAATTCGACCAATTTAATTTTATTTAGAAAAATAATAAATTTAATCCTTTTTCCTCCATCGTCATCCTCGTCTTCTCAAACCATCCCAAAGTTGAAACAGGGTAGCAAATAGATATAATTTTCAAGTTCTCCTGCTCAGCAAATTCACGAAGCTTTGCTAATGTAGCCATGAATCCATCATCATCTACTACCTCACAGGAAAATCATCTATATCCCCTATATGCAAGTTCTTTTTTTGCTTACCAGAAGATTTTGTCATTACGAAACAGCTCCTGAAAATTGCAGGATTGGTTCAAATCCATGGAAACCTGAGGAAGCTTCTTGTAAAATATATAGAAAGTCACTCCCGATTCCCATAAGCTATATCCCCTATATGCAAGTTCTTGGTTTGCATACTCAAACCATGATGAGGATGAAATTCAATTGCACAAATTATTTTGTTTCATGTTTTGAGAGAACTTTAGTAGTTATAATTTTCATTTCAAGTTCCTTCATTTATCACTAATGCTAACACCCCAGTCCTTTTGCTGTTGACACCCCCTACTGTTGCCAAATGTGTAACTATCCAAATGTACACAATTACAATGTTACCCCATTAACAGTTTTTAACGGCCGAATTATCATTTTGTAATATAACATAAAGTTCAATTGCCATTTTGTAACATTTAAAAGTTTGATTACCGTTTTGTTTTTTTTTTAACAAAGTTTAGTGACCGTTTTAGTACTTTACCCCCAAAAAGTTTAGCTGTCTACCATGTTTTACATTAAGAAAGAAGAACTATGTAACCTAGATATACATTACAGAGTTCAATGTAGCAAAGCAGATTTATCAGCCCTGGGGTTGAGGTTTGGGTTTGGGTGGATCCAACACTGCAGATTGTGGAGCAATAATACTTGCCGATCCATTCTCAATACGTTGGGGTTGGGGCTGGGGCGCCGAATCCCATTTGCCCTCGGATTCAATTGGTTCAAACACATAAACGCTGCCATCAGTTAGGCCTATGGCAAACTGGTTGGGTTCTTGGGGATGGGCAGCAACTGCAAGTGGATATACAGTTGAGCTGCAATAGATGAACGAAACATGTGTTAAATAGCAAATAACCAGTCATTTATCCTCAACAAGAAAAACAATATTGTTATAGTTTAGTATCTTTGAAAATTTGTTGATATGTATGCCATGGGAATGAAAGTATTTGCAGCTTAGATATGTTTTTTCACGATCAAGGCCAATGACATGCACAACTTGGGCAATATGTTAATTGACAAAACCAGACATTTCAAGTACCTGACATCGGACGGCAGATAAGCAGTGGGATTTATCTGGCGCTGTAATTGAAGATTTGAGGCAGTGAATATGCGCATTGTTCCATCCACAAAACTGGTGTACACTAACTGGCTATCACATGAAAATATTCCATGGGAGATTGGTGCTGAAGATTCTCCTATGGTCAACTGAAATGACACATGACATTCCATTTTTAAAGCTTTCAATCGAAATTCGAACAGATACTCCTATTTCCTCTTTTCCCCCTTTTTTGCTAACAAAATACTCAATTTGCATAGATAGACATACCTGCTTTATACACTCCATTTTCCTCGTGTCATATATGGCTAGTTGAGTTGAGTTTACAGCTAGCAAATGTGTCTGATCCTGATGAAACTGAATCTGGGTGTCTGACCTTGCTGCCGGCGTCCTTCCTGCTGGAGTTTGCAAGAAACAACCATTCTTTCTTTCCCAGTTATTCAAGTCCCACACGATGATCTGTGATATCAACAAGATAAAAGATTTTATCATATCAAGCTACAATAAGACTGGTGGGACATCGAACCAAAAGTTTACGTATATATGCATTTAAGGGGAGGGGAAGGGGGAGACTCTACCTGAGCATCAGCTCCAGAAGAAACAAGCATGTTCAACAGATGGGAAAAGGCAAGACCAGTGATTCTCTTTGAGTGTCCCTTAAGCTTGCTCTTGACCTTTTATAGGAAAGAATATGAACATCTATGAGTTCTCTTTCGTGCTTATAGACGACGGCATTAGTCCTTCCATAAATAAAGATAAAACATACCTCATCTAGACGAACATTGTATATGTAAACTGTGGAATCCTCCATGCCAATAGCGATTATATTGTTATCTTGAGGGTGAAAAGCAAGAGATGTTGCCACAGGTGGTGGAGACATGAATGTTACCATTTTCTGTAGTTATTCACCAAAAATCTAAAGTGGTTAACAAAAATGCAATACGTTCTCAGTACCATTCGAATGGGGATATCGGGATAATGTATTTTTTGTACTATAAGAGTTTTTTATGCTGCAAACTATACAAGTGTTTAGAACCATCTGTCCTGAAACAATACCTTCGAAAATGTAGAACAAATTTTAAAACTCCTAAACCGTTGCAAGTCATTGATAGAATGATTTGAAAAAAATTACCTTAAATGTCATCATGTTGAACAATGAAATTTTGCCTCCTGATGCAGACATGACATATGAGTCATTCTTGGACAATGCAAAACATGGCACTGTTTCAACACAGTTACCCTCGGTAAGATGATTGGTCATCAATATGCCCGATGCTGGTTGCACTAGTTGAGGGGTAACCTTTGTTGTTGCCTACACCACAAATAGTTTGATGGAATGTAACCAAATCAAATGTTAGAATTCTTCTGTTCATTAGGCTCTTCAGATAGGTTAGCAGATTCACATGATATAGAGGCAATTGCTTTACCTTCCCACTTAAATTGAGGTCATTTCGTGGCCATTTCCACAGTAAATGAATGGCGTTAAATGCTAATGCCAAAATGGCATTACCTGAATTAGTATAAATCAATCTTCCGATCTGAAGCAAGTAACAAAAAGAAGCCTATGAGATATTTATGGCTACTACAGGAAAACTAACAGTTTCATTAGTTTCTGAGGAAAATACTAAGGCATAGTTCTGATGGTTGACTCCATCAGTATATTCAGATTTTACATCCAATTCTTTTAAAGTTGTCCCAAGCAATAAAGATATCAATAAAATTAGTAAAAGCAAACAGAAAAATAACTGAATTAAATGTATTGATAGTCAGTATCAACAGAATCATTCAAAGTGATAAACATTGATCTGGTGAAAATCATACCTTATCTGTTTGGAAATGAGCTGAGAGTTTGAGTGCACAAAATTGAGCGGGTGTGCTAATTTCAGTGAGCTGGCTTGCTCTTACTGGGTTTACTACTTCCGTTGATTTCGGTCTTGTATGCTCTGACTTTTTTGAGTCACCATTCTAGCAAATGCACCAAAAATAGACCAAGCTTCATTCATTAGAGAGTTGAGATGAGGATTTAAAGGCTGAAGTTCATTCGCTAGCAAAATTGTACAAGGTTGAGAAGGAAATGAACCTCAGATTACCGCTTTGGTAAAGCATTTTCCATGAACTATGCATAGACACTGTATGAATTCAATAAATTAGTTAATTACCTTTGCTGGAGCAGCAGATGAAGGTGGTCTTGGAGCAATATGGGAATGAGTTTCATATGTACGCATCAATCGAAGACCATCAACCGTTGCCAAAATTTTTATTTTATTCTCATTTGCGGAAACAGCCAATAAGGAACCCTCCTTGTTGAAGCGGATACGAGGACTTGCCTTGAAATCAGAAAAGTATCTCAGCACACTGAACCATGAACCTTACGGTGCAAAATATGTAATTTTCATTCAAGCATTTATCCACTACCTACATTAATAAAAATTAAAAGTAAACTAACCGGTAATCCTCCCTCAGCATCAACGGTCAACAGAAGAATGCAATTTTCCATAACCCAGAATTTAATTGAATAGTCATCACCAGCTGCCAAGAAACGATTCCTGGCAGTATCAAACTGCACAACTCCCAAAGAACGTTTGTGAAATCCTTGGTACGTTCTCTTCACAGTACCTTCATTTTCATTCCATTCAACCATGTGTGATTCCCCTTCTTTTGTGGTTCCACATGAGAACAACCTAGATATAGTTCACAAACGAACCCGGGTTTTCATTTTGTTCATAACACAGGAAAATGATGAAAATATCATTAGTGAAATATATCTTCCTATATATGAACCTTTTTCCGTCAGCGCTATAGGCCATTGTTGCACAAGAGCGACCAGGAGCATAGTAATCAACCCTGGATCCCATCATGTCATATAACCATGCCTTGATTTTTCCATCCATTGATGTTGAAAAGAAAAACTGAAGAGCGAAATCATAAGCCACACCATAGAAAGTAAGAAAATATCAATAAAAAAAACTGTGTATCAAGCAGAGGCCTTACATGGACATTTTCTTTGTAATGAGGACAGACAGAATGTACGGCAGCTTCATGACCTTCAAATGTGTACAATTTAGCGCCAGTACATACATCCCACACCTAAACTTGAGAAATCAGTATAGAAGATCTGCTTTTCTTATCAATGAAGAAATTACTATTCAATCATAACTAACCTTGATGGTCTTGTCATCACCACAAGTAATAACCGATAGTTGCTTAGAGGGGTTACAGAATGCTAGATCATTTACAGCACCAACATGAGAGTCAATCTAGAAATCGAATGTAATTTGTTATTAGAAAATTAAATACTAATAAACTTAACTAAAGCATAGGAAAAAGATATGAGAATACACCTCCAAATGTTGTCGAATATCATTCCCACCAAAACAAGTGTACAACTGCAACATATGTTTAGAATATGCAACTCCTGTTTGGAAAGAAAGCAACAACTTATGAAAAAATACTGCTACTAAATTGGTAAGCAATTTCAAACACTAAAGTGATTCCATATGTTCAATCTCACCAAACAAAGAACCATCAGGGCTCCATAGTATACGTCTTACTGAGACAGATGGATCTTTGATTAAAGCTGCCTGTGTTGCAAAAATAGTTTTTGAACTGAGATCATCTTGGAAAAATAGAGGACAGCTATAAAGTCGTTAGATTCTTTTACTTATTTTCAAAAGAAACATACCTTTAATGCCATTGAACTTGCTCCAATATCCCACACCTGAAAGTTTCTTGAAACTAACTTCTCTCTTGAACTAACTTCCCACAAACTTATGTCCCCAATGTTTGTTCCAGCTGATAGTAACATCATGCAAGGAAACGTTAGTCACTATGAAGCCAACCAAACAAAAAAATCATCTGAAATAACGATCATAAAAGTAAAACTAACCCAGAAGGAGAGTTTGTTGAAAAGGATGGAAGTCCATGCTTGTGGTAACTGATCCTTGGTTCAATGTGCGTGCAACAGTCTTAGGCAATTCTTCAGCCATGTTATATTGCAAACCATTCTGAGAGGGATTCATTCCTGGTGGCATTATCTGGCCAACATGAACAAAAAATTGAATATAAGTAGGTTATAACTGAAACAGAAGCGTAATGATGTACTTAGAGTTTAACTCACTCACCCTGTCAGGAACTGCAGAAACCCTTGCCATTGACATATCAGATCCTGAGAGACCCTTTGACACAGCAGCTAGACCTCATAATAGAACAGATATAGAAATCAGAAATTAAATGCACAACCTCTATTCATAGCTTGAAAATATAACTGATTGCTTACCGGGATTTGATGAGACACCAAGGCCAACTCCTCCAGAAACTACTGGGTGATTCATGATTGAAGGAGTTGTCACCCACACATTTGAAGGAACTTGAGCTGATGTTGATGCAAGTTGGAATGGCTTACAGAGGACAAAGAGTAGGAAAAAGTCTTTACTTTTTTTGGTGAAATTCAGCAAAAGATGCTCGAAAAACTAAGGCAAGGCAGTTGCTTATGCTTATTGCTTACCCCATTTGCACGCACTGGAATGAAGGCTTCTGTTTTTTGTGCAGAAACCATAAGCTGATTGTTTGCGGCTAGTTGTGTGTATGGATCAGTGGAGTTTCTACAACTGTGATCCACCAGAAGAGTTCTGATATCAGGATTTTGCCTAGGATTTGGACAAAGGGAGTGTTGCCAGTTTAAGCTGTCAGATGCAAATTGAAATTAGTTTGCCTTATTGATGAAGGTTTCTAGAAATCCAAAAAAAATTAACATTAATATCAGGGTACTGAGTGCTACTGTTTGAATCCTCACTCAACTCATCAGTAATTTTGATTTGATCAAAAAGAGAACAGTCTCATTCACTTTGATAATCTTCAAAGAGAAGTTTACCTTTGATTAACGAGCATACGTAACCTTGAACTTTTAATGTTAGGGAACTGCAACTTGTCACAAAAAAGAGGATTTGCCTCAATAAGCTTCTTGAGCTCAACCAACATTATCGATCTTGCTGTCTTTGCATCTCTATAACTTGCTAGTTGCTCATTCTCCCTGCAGAAACTGAGTAAGTTACTAAATTCCAAATGGGGGAAATGTACTAAGTGTTTTAACCAACGAGAAACATCGGAATTCGAAAGATGTCAACGGAACATATACCTAAAATTATCAAATGTCAAGAGCTGAGTGATTTCCTTGAATAAATCCTCATTAAAAGAGGAAAAAACTTTAAGATCATTGGTGAGGATTTCGAGAGCCTTGGCCCTATCAAGCCTGATCAACATAATACCATTAAAGCATAGAAAATATAATTAGGTGAAACTACAGCAAAAAGGATAATCGAACTGTACAACTAAAGAAGACTCTTGATTTTACTTGTCCAAGGCCTCTAAGTATTTTTGTTTGCGGATTTCAAAAAATATCTTCATGGAATAACGATTATCATCAATTTTAGTGAACCCATAAAGATATTTCTCAACCTCCTCCCATTTTCCGCCGAGGATCAGGTCCTCAAAGTGCTTCATGCTGAAAAACAGCCCTGATTCCTGCTGAAGTCTGTTCAAAACATTGAAGACTGCCATATTAAAGCAATAAAAACACTAAAATCAAAAATACCATTAATGTGTTTGGGTTCAAATTTTACTGGTAAACAGTTTCCTTCAACTTTTCTTCATCGAGGAACTGCATGATCAGGAAGATTAGATCTCTGCTAAGCGAAGTCGTCATTGAAACTAAACCTTCTTTATCTCTACAACTTTCAAATGAAAGTCAATTAGTTGAAATGAAAATAAGAGATTATCACTTAAGACAAATAAACATAACTGACAAAATGACAAAATAACAAAATGACCGCTTCTTTTTCTTTTTATTTATTCTTTTACAATATATAATCTAATGTGATTAGCAATGGATTCAAAGTTTGTTCTTTTTACTCTCAAATTCTTGGTTAAAATCCTGATAGAGACAAACTAACAAACACCAAATGGTGATGTCGTGTTGGCGTTTTAAAACAAAAGCAAAACATCAAAACTCGTTTTCAAAACACAATCAAGAATTCAGATTTCAGAAACCCAAGGTAATACTACTAATGAAAATCCCAGAGGTGAAAAAAAAACAAATTGGAAAGTGAAAAAGTACAGATTTACAAAACCATAATCCAAAAAAATATGGGTTTTTTAATAACCGATCAAAAACAGTAAAGTAACTTTAGTGTGTTGAAATTCAAGTTGCTGTAAAGTGAATGTATAGAAAAGAATATGTGAACACAACTTCATGTGGGAAAAAGAACAGAAAAAAGTGAAATGAAAAAACATGAACAAAGAGCTTACTTGCAGAAACAGAGAGAAAAGAAGAGAATTAACAGAGATCAAATTGAAGAAACGAGGACAAGTGCTTCCTCTCCTTGTTTTCGCCGATTATTGGGTTTCTAAAGGGACTCAGACAAAGGGGTTATATAGGGGGAGCAGCACTTTCGAGGATAAGTGTTTTGGCATATCACGATAAGGGCATTTCCCATGATAAGCACATTTTTAGTTCACAGGTGCTGAATCGTGGGTCCCTCTGACAAAGGCTCGGCTGACAGCTGTCTTAACTTTGTTTAAAGATGATAACAACAGTTGAATTTTAATTTACACCTCATTTTCAGCAAGTGAACAGCACTCGCGAGCAGTTTGCAAAATAAGATTTTTTTATTTTTAGTGAAGGAATAAAATTAAAAGGGTCAGTGCAAAATTAAACAAAACATAAAGGCATTTGCTAGTGGGTAAGTGAGTTCAGTGGCTGAGAAAGCGAGTGAGAATGGAGTCCACTTTGGTCATTGTGATGCATGACACTGAGGTGCGTACAAAATTAAAGTATTCTGCTTTTCTGTGTGGTCCACAGTCGAAAATAACGCATTAGTTTTGATGTCACGGACAGTGGCACCAAACTCTCGTCCCTCTAAGCGGGTTGGAACTAGGTGTGTGCAAAAAAATCTGATTTGATTGATCTGATCCGATTATTCTTTAATCTAATTTGAAATTTTAAATATCTGATTTGTTTTTTATTTTTTGAATAATTCGGATTGGATATTCAAAAATTTCGAATTGGATATGGATAGTTATTTCACATTCGAATACAGATATCTAAAAAATTAAATTTTTATAGGTATGTATTTTGTTATATTCGTTATTTTTACTTGTTATATATGAAAAAATTGAAATTTGCATGCATACAAATATTATTATATTCAATAATTTGTTGATTGTTATATTCGAAAACCTAAATATTTTATGAATAGGACCGTCAAATTAAAAAATAATCAAATAAAGTCATAAATTTCGGATATTTGTATATCCAATCCAAAAATTCAGATATTCAAATTTTAGGATATCTATTTTTTCGATCGGATACAGACCCCAATCCACCGTTGATTCTTTCTTAGACCTTGAAAAGGATTCAAATCCCATTTTTGATAACGACCCTAATCTTCTCAAACTCTCTCGGCTACTTTGCAGCCTCAAAAGCCTGCTTGAAAAGCTCAAAAAATATCAGGGTTATAGCCTGCCTCGAATCCTCAGGCGCCAAATCATCAACTACAGGATTTACCAAGTTGCTCATGCAATAGAGACTGAAATTCAAGCCTATTTTGATCGAGAAAGCGTTCAAAACCTTGTGGGAACTCTCGAAGAGTCAGTTCATGAGGATGAGAAAGTGAAGGTTTTGGTTGAGTTTGAGAAGCGTTTATCACGAGGTTTTGATATTCATTTTCAAGATTTAATTTTGAAAGCCAAAATATTCTCGATTCTCGAACATTTACTCTGCGACTCTTCATGCGCGATTAGAATTCGAGATGAGGTAGCACTGGTGATAGTTTCATCGGTTAGATTCAATAAAGATGTTTTTGTGGGATTGGTGCTAATGGGTCCAACTGTTCGAGCTTTAATATCAATCTCATCTTGTTGTTCGATTCGAGTTCTTTCTTTGCTGATCAAGTTTATTAGAATCCCGTTGGTTGATGAACTTGAAGCACATAAAGAAATCCCAAGAATTATATGCCTTTTAAGCTCAGAAAATGTGGAGATTCAAGCTGAAGCCATAGATTGCATACTTGGGATCGCGTATTATGGTAGAAGAGAAGCCATTGAAGCAATGCTTGAAGCAGGGTTGGTTGAGAAGCTGGTGAAGTTACAGGGATTGGAAAAGCAAGCCAATGTGGATGAAAATGGAACAGCTAATGAAGAATGCTCGAAATCAGACCCGAAAATGGAAAGCAGCGAAGAGGTTTGTGTGGGGAATTGTCCATTTGAAGGTTGTGTTGCAAGATTTGCGGTGCTATTAGAATCAGGGGAAATGTTAAGTAAAAAGGAGAAAACAGAATTTAAGTGGGAGATTTTGAGGAGAGTTAGAGAAGCCTCTGTTTCTGAGGCAGAGATAGCTTCCATTGTTGCAGAGGTACTATGGGGCTCCTCCCCTTGAAGTTAGATTTGAGGCTCAGTTAGAGTTCCTGCTGTAGAAATTTGTAATTCATATGGTTTAGTTATGAGCATGGTTGGAAGCAACAAGATAGGACTGTCGTTTTTAAGGTGCTGATGCATAAATGTAATCCTGAATGAGCTAATTCATACAAATGAGTAAGGAGAAGAGAATGACGCAGAGATTATAATAATGATGCTAGAACTGTATATTAGGAAATATCAAATAAGTCTGGTTTCCAGAAAGGTCACAATGTTCTCTACTCTAATTTAGACAAGACACCTTTAGTCCGTAACCGGAATCGGCCCATTCTAACTTCCCACTACACCATACCCCTAAACTCAGCAAGACAATAAATAACAAGAAGAGATTCAAGCTCATTTTCTCTTTTTAGCTGGTGGCTGAAGCTCTTTTTCCTCCTCCTCTTCCTCTTCTTCTTCACCATCATCGTCCTCATCGTCGTCGTCATCCTCGTCCTCATCATCCTCTTCTCCACTGCCACCTTCCCCGTTGGCCTCGGGTTCATCTTCGGGATCTCCTTCATCTTCACCAGAAGCATCCTCCTCCTCCTCGCCTGCATCTTCATCTTGATCATCTACTGCTTCTTCCTCATCGTCATTGTCATCATCATCAAAACACAGTAAAAGGAAAGAAAGAGAAGACAATCAACACACTGAAATTGTTCTTACAACTTAAAAAGTAGCAAATTCTTCTTTAACATCCTACTATACTTCTAGCTAACCTGTTAGGCAAATTAACAAAATCTAGAGTGTCTAAAAGATTACAACCAAAAACAGCATTGAATCTGAAAACTGCAAGCTGTTAGTTTCAATGACAAAGAAATCAAATTGTCAATTTCCATTAAATTCAAGGAAAAAAAGAGTTAAATCCTTATAAAGTATAAAAGCAACCACCACTCAAAACTATTAGCCTAGAAAATTAAATTGCAAGTTCACAAGTTAAGGTAAATTAAATAGAAAAAATAACAGAAAATTATACCATCGTGAGCAACCAAGCGACGGACTTTGTAACGATAATGGCAGTCTCGACAACCATAGCTTGCAGTGCAGAGCCCAATAACACATCGTTTCGGGTCAGACTTTCCATTGGCGTGACTTTTGACATACCCTGGACTGAGGCTACAAAGGAAGGAACCCCAATTGAAGAGAGAAAGTTAAAGACTGAATTAGGTTTTTGTAATTTTTGGGGTTTATGTTAGGGTTTTGGAGATATTATAGCATTCACAAATAACAAGATTCTTGCTTCTTAGAAAGAGTGCTTACAGCTTGATGTTAGATATAAAGAGACTGTCGGTCGTGGAGTTGTGGATAACAGCTAAGATCGAGACCGTCTGATTTCTTTGATCTGTCTTTATTTCCTTCTTTTTATAAGAATTTGATCAGTTTTATTACTTTTTATCCATGGACACAGTCATTATCTATATGATTTTGACTATAAAACGAGCATTATTGCCTTTGACTTAGCTAAAACATTATGCCTTTGACCATAATTTTTTGAGCATCTATTACACTTTTGTCGGGAATACATTGTTTAATCATGTGGAGGGGGCAACATCTTTTGCCCATAAAAGCGAACTGTAAAAACAACCCACTCACCTGTGGAGGGGGCCGATCGGCACCTTTTGCCCAAGGTCTGTTGCTTCCCGTTGCATCCGCCCTTCTGACTTGAAGTTTGGTGCGCTCTCGCATCGATCCTTCTTCCTCGAAAATCGGTGCTTTCCCTTGCGTCGATGCTTCTTATTTGAAGTCCTTCGCTCATTCATCGATTGTCTTGATGAGGGCAGCAAGGCGATTCTTCTCGGGACAACCCCTTATCACGTGGGATCATCGCAGAAGTAGTTGGGTCGTAACATTGGTGCGGGCATTCGACGATGGGGTTCCATTTGGGTCATCGGGCTTGCCAAGACCACCAAACTTGGTCCAACACTTGGAGAATGCTAGAGAGCCCGTCCACATTGATTCGGTAAACATGGCAGGAGATAACATATCCGAGGGGATTATGGAGAAATCTTGCCATATTTGGTGTGGAGACCTATCCGAGAAAAATTTCCTACTAATAGATATTTGTCACACTTATTTTTTATGTATTTTTTTTCAAATTTTGATTATAAAGCTCATTTTTTTAAATTATTTCATACTTATTGATTCATTTTTACAACTCTAATATTGCATATTTTTTAATAGATTATTATTTTATCTATATATTTACTTTTTTTTTATCAAATTATAACTTTAAAGATTTTATTTTCATAAATATTTATCCTAGTAAAATCATTAATATTTTAGATTAATAGTTTAGAGAATTTAAATCATTAATAATTTACCATTAAGTGTTTGGCAAACTTATGTCACAAGAGGTAGAATAAAAGTGTAATATTAAATATTATTTGAATTTTACTTTATTATACAGTTACATTTAATAGAATATACTTGAAAAAAGTACCATAATTACTCAATGTAACACCCTTATCTTATGTACTATGGTATACATTTACTAATAATGATAAGATAACATCTTAACTCAATCTCAAATTTGAATAAACTCACATGTACTCAATTTTACTCTCACTCAACGCAACAGTCTCGGGCTTTGCTGAAACTCTCTGAATGGAAAGCGACGGCGTGAGCGGAGGTAAGCGGTTTCAACCTTCTTTCAACGGTGGCTGGGTGGCTTTTGTTGATAATCTTAGCAGAAGAGTTCCAGGAGTGCTCTTTGGGAATTGTTTGGTCACTACGGCAAGGTTATTAAGGTCTTCATCCCGCACAACAACAACAAGCCGAAATATAAGAACTGCACATTTGCCTTTGTTCATCTGGCCAGCAGAAAGGATCTGGAAAAAGTCATTGACAGGGTAAATGAGACTATGATTGATGGCAGGAAGGTGAGCGTATCACAAGCGAAGTTTTCAAGACCTTTGAAGAATTCTCCGGGTGGAAGATCCTTCTACAGGAGGGTTGAGCAGGCGGCAGGGGTTGTTAAAAATCATCCGGTTAGAGCCTCAAACAATACTAACAACAGTAAATCATACAGGGATGCCCTTTTTAGCGATAAGATGGGTGTTCCGGTTGGGGAGCGAACTGAAAAAAATGGAGACAATGAGGGAGGTAAGAAGGATCAGGTGTTGGATTTTAATTTGTCTGCAGATGGAACTAACTGGATCGAAGTGTCGAGTATTGACATTTTGAGGAAGGGCTTCGACAGGGAGTTTGTGGAAAAAGCTTTGGCAAGTGATGGAATTTTCGTGAAGTTGGCGTTCTGGGGTAGGGCTAACAACGCTTGTTTAATCCGATTTAACTCTTTGAAGGAGAAAGAGGAGACTTGGGCTAGCAAAAAAGATGTTTTTGCTTTCTGGTTTGCTTGTCTAGAAGAACATATGATGGTGGAGGGTATTCCCCTGCAATATTGTGCTCTCTCTTTGCATGGGGTGCCTCTCCACGTTTGGTCTGAAGATTTCTTTGCGTCGATTATTAGCAACTGGGGTCGTTTAGTTATCATCTCCGAGAAGACGATTAAGAAAGTGGATCTTAACGTTGCAAGCTTCATCGTTAGAGTTGCCAGCCACATGGATATCCCAGATTCTTTCAGAATTAACGTCTTGGGTAGATCTTTCATCATCAAGATCACAACTGGAGATGCCGAGTGCGAGGATCCTTTTTCGGGGGAGTCGGTTGAGGAGGAAAATTTTGCCGACGTCTGGCCGGAGCAACAGCCGTCAGAGCAGATGAGGGAGGAGAACGAGCTAGGGACTTCGAACGTTAATCCGGGGCTGTGCCATAACAATTCTCAATCGTCTCCTAGGGAGGAGCAATTTCAGGAAGACGCTACATTGGATGCGTCAAATGAGGGGATTCCCAATCCAGATACTTTAAGGAATGTTGAAGCGGTTCCTCATTCCCAAGAGCAGTTGGCAGCTGATTTTCCAGTAGAAAGGGAATGCATACGAAGCAACGTGGATTTGGCTCACATGCCTCATTCGGGGTGGGTGATTTGAATGATGGACGTGCGTCTCATTCTGGGCCATTGAGGGTGGACCATTGCTCCTTGGGCCCGAATATTCTGGTGGAACAATCTAATGTTTGTGGAAAGGAGGATATGGACAAATTGATTGTTGAGGATTCCATGGAGTCGGCACATGGAGGTGGTTTTCAGTCCGCAGACCTTGAATACGTGTCTGATAGTCTTATCGAACGCGCAAATTCGTTGCAATCCTCATCTCCTATCCGTGTCAGGGAGGGTCTTTCCCTTGAACGAAATGCTTCGGTAATCCCACAGTCCCTAATTCGTACGAGTAATGTTAATTTCGGGGGGAATTTCTTTAAGGTGGATTACAGGAGAGCTATGAAGAGCTTCATCAGGGATTCGTTGGAACAGGGTTATAATGAATCGTTGCCGGAAGGGTCGGGGTTTTCTCATGAATCAGTTCATCTCAACCACATTGAAGAGGCGTTGGCGGTTTGGGGCGTTAGCACGGTGCTGGGTATTTCTTTCTCGGGGGGAAAATCGGCCCTTATCGAAAAGGTGGTCGAGATTGAATCAAAGTCTTCCTAAGGATCTTCCAGATTCTCCGGTATTCAGGTATTTTTAATTTATACTGTTATGGGTTTTTCATTAATTTCATGGAATGTTAGGGGTTTAGGGCGGGTTGAGAAATTAGGTGCTATTAGAAGTGTTCTTCGGAAACAAAGACCGAAAGTTATGTTTATCCAAGAAACCAAATTACCAATTTTCACTCCGGGGCTTTTTAGGAGTATGGGTTGTGGTAACAATTTTCGTAAGGAATTCTCTCCGTCGGTAGGAGCTTCCGGGGGTATTCTTAGTATTTGGGATCCAGATTTCTTTGTTGCTTCTAGTGTCTTCTCATATAGGAGGTTTATTGCTCTAGTTGGGAAGATTTCAGGTTCTGAGCTTGAATGTGGGCTAGTTAATGTGTATGGTCCGTCGTGCGATTCTGAAAAACCTGAATTTTTCCGTGAGTTATTGAATTTCATGAGCAATCATAATGTGGCTTAGTGTTTAGGGGGATTTTAATGCATTTCTATGTAGTGAGGAGAAACTTGGGTTGCACGTCAGCTTGGTTAACATGAATCTTTTCCGTTCATTTGTTAATGATGGCAATCTTATTGACTTACCCCTAAAGGGAGGGTCCTTTACATGGTCGAACTTTAGGGACAACCCTACTTTCGTTAGGTTAGACAAATTTCTGGTAGATGCAAATTTCCTTAGTGTTTTCCGGAATATTGAGCAACTCCTTCTCCCAAAATCTGTTTCAGATCATAATGCTATTTTGTTAGAAAATAAGGGGGTGGGTTGGGGTCCTAAGCCCTTCAAATTATTCAACTATGTCATGGACTTGGAGGGCTTTGATGATTTGGTTGTCAATTCGGTTGCTAAGCAGAAACAGGGCAACAACAGGTTGGGGGTATTTAGTCTTCTTAGGGGTACTAAGTCAGCAATTAAAGCGTGGTCTAAAGAAAATTTGGTGGATTCGAAAGGGGAGATCACCTTGCTGGAAAACAAAATTGCTGACATTGAAAAGGACATCGCTTTTGGTCGAGTTTCGTCAGCTGCGAGTAAATCCCTCGCCAATCTCAGGAGTGATCTTTGGTCTCTCCTCCGGAGAGAAGAAAGGATTTGGTTGCAAAACTCCAGGCTTAAATGGTTCAAGGAAGGTGATAGGAACACTCGCTTCTTTCACCTTACCGCATCCAATCGTAGAAGGACTAATTCGATCCCTTATGTCCAGTGTAAGGGTGTCAACATCTCCGATCTGGCGTTGGTCAAGCAGAGTATCTACGATTACTTCTACAGTGCATATAATTCCAAGAATGCGTTAGAAGTGGAGCAACTTTCTTTAGACTTCAGGAAAATTAGTTCGGAGGAGAGTGCTATGTTAGAAAGTTAATTCAGTGAGTCGGAGGTTTGGGCTGCAGTCAGTTCGATGGAAAGCTCTAAGGCCCCGGGCCCTGATGGTTTTAATATGAGGTTTTTCAAGAGGTACTGGAAGGTCATTAAGGAGGATGTGATGAGATTCTTCTCGGACTTATTTCATTGCCGCGACTGGAAAAGCGGGGTGAACCACTCCTTCATCACTCTCATCCCCAAAAAAATGGGGGCCTCCTCGCTCGATGACTTTAGGCCCATTAGTCTTGTGAGAAGGCTTTATAAGATCTTATCTAAAGTCTTGGCAAGACGTCTCAGGCACTGTTTGGATTCGGTTGTGAGTAAATCACAGTTTGCTTTCATTCCGGGGAGGCAAATTCTCGATTGCTCATTGATCGCTAATGAAGGAATTGACTTCATGTGTAGGTCTGGTCTTAAAGGGGCGGTTTTTAAGATAGACTTCAAGAAAGCCTATGATACGGTGGATTGGGCATTCTTAATTCGCATTTTGGGCGAAATGGGGTTCGGGGAGCTTTGGCAAAAGTGGATATTCAAATGTATTTCAACAGCTTCCATCTCGATCTTGGTAAATGGAGCCCCGACGGACTGTTTCCCTCTCGCGAGAGGGTTACGACAGGGTTGTTCTTTGTCCCCTCTTCTATTCAACTTAGTTGGGGAAGCCCTCCATCTCATGATCGAGAAAGCCACTTGTCGTGGTCTCTTCAATGGTTTTGTTATTGGGAGGAACGAAAACGCTTTCCATCTGTCACACCTTCAATTCGCAGATGATCTCATGATTTTCTGTGGAGCGTCCCTCAGGGAAGTTCTGAACGTGAAAAGGGTATTGAGGATCTTTGAGATTGCTTCGGGGCTTCAAATTAATCTGGCTAAGAGTAGGCTTTTTGGGATAAACACGAATGAAGGGTCACTGGAGTTTTGGGCCTCCAAGGTCGGTTGCATGAAAGGGATTTTCCCCTCAGAGTACCTTGGGCTCCCGTTAGGGGCTAAGAGGAACTCTTTATCCCTTTGGGACCCGATTTTGGAGAAGTTCTATCGTAATCTGGCTAAATGGAAAGGCAAGCATCTCTCTCCTAGCGGTAGACTTACTCTGATAAGATCGGTTCTCTCCTCGCTTCCGACATATTTTCTCTCAATGTTCCAAATTCCTACGGAAGTGGCTCGGAAGATCAACAGTATTGTTTCCAACTTTCTTTGGGTGAGGAGGAAGATAGGAAAAAAGTTCATTGGGTTAATTGGCCTACAGTTTGTCTGCCTTTAGAGTCAGATGGGTTGGGTATCCGAGATATCACTAGATTTAATAGGGCCCTCCTAGGTAAATGGGTGTGGAAGTTTGCGAATGATAGGGAGGGGGAGTGGCGCAAGGTGCTCTGCAGTAAATTGAGCATGGACCCTAACTCTATTTTCTTAGAGAATTCGAAGAACAAAATGGATTCATAGATTTCGCGGGGTATTAAGAACTCTTTTTCAAAAAATGATGACCCCGGAGAAGCCTTTAGACAGAATTGCCGACTTCAGATCGGAGATGGCAATTCTTTCCTATTTTGGTCTGACTGTTGGTTTTGTGAAGAACCCTTGCTGTCCCGTTTTCCTCGTATTTATGCATTATTGTGTAATAAAAGCGGGAGAATCAGTGAGTTCGGTAAGATCATTAACGGGAATTGGCAGTGGCAGATCATTCTTCGTAGAAATCTCTTTGATTGGGAAAGGGACCAATGGTCTCGCCTCTTGTTCAAGCTCTCAACTGTAAGTCCAGTGGTTTCTCTCACGATTGCCTTGTCTGGAAAGGTAATGGGGATGGTGTTTATTCGGTTAAATCGGGTTACGATAGCCTTCTTCCTAAATTCGTTTCTGGCTTTGATTGGAAAAAATTAATTTGGGCTGGGATGGCTCCCCTGAGAGTCGAATTTTTTCTTTGGCAAGTCGTGAATAGCAAACTTGTGGTTAGAGTGGAACTAGCTAAGAGAAGGTGTTCGTCGATCCCCTCGACCCTTTGCCCCTTGTGTAACGAAGGGGACGAAATGGTTAACCATCTCTTCTTACACTGCAATAAGGTCTGGGAACTTTGGTCTAGTTTTGTAGGTTTGTGGAATTTGAATTGGGTGATTCCTAACTCAGTCGGCTCTCTCCTTGTATATAGGATGGATCTTCTACCCATGAGGTCGCTGAAATCTATATGGATCCTTATTACATGTTGTGTCTTATGGTCTATTTGGTTGATGCGTAATGATATTGTGTTCAAAAATTGCCTTTTCGATAAATGGCAATTGTTGTTTCTAATGAAGTGCAGGTTGGCATCGTGGTTCAAAGCGAATTTTCCAGGTTCGTTGACCTCGACGGAGGATATTATTTCTAACCCTTGCATTGCAGAGAAATCGATTTGTTTTTCTAACAGGTTGGGCAAGGAGGTTCGTTGGCAACCCCCCCCCCCCCCGGTTGGTTTTGTTAAGCTTAACTCGGATGGGGCGGTATCGAGATCATGGGAGGCCGGGGGCATTGGGGCATTGTTCGGAACCATGAACGCGAGACCTTGCTATCTTTTTTGGACTCCATTGGCCCTGGCCCCCCGTTGGTAGCAGAACTTCTGGCAATTAAAATTGGACTGGCAAAAACGCTGGAGTATGTTGAAAACAGTCACGTTGGCATCATTGTGAAGTGCGACAATTTGGGGGCGGTTAACCTTATTTTGGATCCTTCGCAGTGCCCTCTGCTCTTTAGGCAATTGGTGGACGATATCATTGGCTTGGGCTCTCAGACACACTGTATTTTCAGGAGTATCCCTCGTATTTGTAATATTGAGGCAGACACCTTAGCTAAGAGGGGAATCGGGTAATGTCTTCGGGGTTGCTTTTGTTTCGTCTTTGTTTTGGTAGTGCTTCCCTTGTATGGGTTATTTGCCTTTGGTTGTAATGATTTTCGTGAACAGGTATCGTTTTAATAAAATTATGTGACACTTTTTTCCTCCTTCCGTTGTTAGCGTTTGCTTTTCGGTGCGAATGCTGATACGAAGGAGGTTTTTAACGAGGTCACCAATTCCTATAAAAAAATAAATAAACTCACATGTATTTACACATTGCGTTGCTAAAAACTAAATCGCATAAAAGATCAACGATATCATCTACCACTTAAACATAATTTTTAATCATTAGACCAATAAGTGAATCTCGAAATTTGTATTTTTAATATAAATTTGCGGATAAAATAATTCAAAAAAGAAAAAGGAAAGCAAATTAAAGAAAATCTTAATAACGATATTTATCAACCTAGCCTAGTGGGGGTTAGCATCGGAAAAACAATAGTAATGAGTGGACCCACTTATGGGACCCTCGTGCAACAGACATATATAATCGCCCACCATTTTACCTGAAGACGAGCCAAACCAAAATGGCTGAGCCGAGAGGTGGACCTTCTTAAGCCAACTGGATCGCCTTAAATTTCCCGGTGAGCCTTTTGGAAAATCCTCTTCTTCTTTTTTTTTCTTTATAAATCATCTTTAATTGTAATTTTTCTTTCTCTGGTTTCATTATTTTAAGCTCAATGTAACGGCTTCGATGGTCAACATCAGTTTGGATCCTTTTGGTAATTTAGGCGTTTCTTTTTGTCATTTTCTTCTTTATATCTGTTTTGAGTTTTGATCTTCATTTGATAAGTTTTTTCTGTTTGGTTAGTGGGGAAATGGACGGATCAATGTCGTACAAGACTAGAAGTAATTTTAATGATTTCTCTTCTCGATCGTTGCTTCATAGTTGATTTTAATCTACCGTCTTCTTTGATGGTGAGTGAACTCTTTTAATTAGACTAAGTTGAATCGTTTTTTGAAACTTTATTTTGTGAATGTTATACTGGCTAGGATTCAAGTCCTTATTGTCTTTTGAATTTTAAATTCTTTAAATCAAGTTGAAACGTAACTCCGTTTAGTTGACGGTAACCAAGGATTTTTTTTTATATTTTCAGAATTAATGATTTATCATTTAATAACTCAAATTTGTTATTCTCATACAAAGGAATTCAAACATGAGATAAAACTAAGTAGAAAGCTTTTCTTTATTGCTCGACCTTTTTGCCGGAGCCGAACATTGAGATAGAACTATGTTTGACTTGTGATCTGGCAGCCTGAACCGTCGGCATATTCAGTATAAATATCTCAGTCAAATCCTGATGTAGAAACACTCTTTGAGGATCATGTTTGCCGATGGCAACAGAGCCATGTTCATACAATCCACCGTTAAGAGAACGAAAAAGAATTTGGCATTCTTTCCTTCTTTCCAACAATTATGAAGCCGATGTTTATCTATATTGTGATTTATGATACTTGTGAAATGCGTTGTCATGTGTATCCTTCTCAAGATGCATCTTTGCTAGTTTTCCCAGCTAGCTGGATTTCAGGTTCATCTACTGTAACTCATTCTGTTTCTGTCCAACTGAAAAATCCTTTGTCCTCCACACTTTGAACCTTCCTATTAGCACAAGGTATATGGCTAATGGTGCATGCAGCAAATTCTCATTGGAAACCTGCAATCTCTTAACCTTCCTTTTACTTTTGCCTCTTCTGAAATTTAGAGTTCCTTGTTAACACTAGCAAACTCTTTTGAGAAAAAAAGATAGGTTAAGGATTAATTACATTATATTTGATATTTAGAGATCATAATTATCTACACATACTAATTAATTACATTACATATATAGGTTCATCCACTCCAGGCCATGAATATAACTGTCTTGTCCTATATAAAAAACATCCTGATCATATCCTTGGACTCCAAATTCCCCCAGGAAAGGTAGTGGATCCATGGCTTCCATTGAAAGAACCGATGACGAACATGGATTGTTACTCGAAACTCCGCCTACTCGTTCCGTTAGCCCCTGGATCTCTTTCTCCGCCTCTCGGAGCTGGTCCTTGAGCTTTAGAACCTGCTTAAAAAGATAGTAAATTTTGAGATTCAAATTTCGATCTAAAATCAAACGAATTATGTTAGGGTCCTAGGCCAAGTCCAGCGCCATCTAGCTTATACAAGACCATGAAGACCCTCAGACCCATGTTTTGATTGGAGATATTTCAAGTGGCAAGGTTTGATGTTCATTATGAATGCTTTTGTCACTTATTGCCAAAATTTCTTTGTAAAGTTTTTTAATGGCCTAACCCAACAATATGGCATAGTTTTCTTCGAGCCTAGAGCTCACACACGTTCCTAATATGGTGGGTCACCTCGTCTTTTTCAGAGGATAAAGCTTAAAGAGACAGCCACTTGCTTGATTTTCTTCGAACTTACGCTCTTAATTCTTTTGTTAATTAGTATAATTAGTGCTTAAAAATCATAAATTGTGGATTAATCTCCCATCATCCTTTATTTTATAATAAATATAAAATAATTCACGTTGGATAAAAACAAAAACATGTTAATGTGTAAGAAAGAACAGCCTGATAGTATTATTAGCATCTGTTTAGTTCCTGAGAAACCAGGAAAAAAGATTTTTTTTCAACTGGTGAATGATTTTTCTTTGTAAAATGTATGAACTAAGTTGGAGTTGAAATAATTATACCTCGGATTCAATTTGACATTTTTCAAGAACAACGCCTTCATGGACAGTCTTTAACTTGTTGTACTCCTCCTCAAGCTTCTTATTCTTCCAACGAGCCCTTTGGTTTTGGAACCAAACCGCCACCTGCCGAGGGTCGAGCCCCAACTCCGAAGCAAGCCGGTCTTTACGTTCCGACTCAAGCTTATGTTCATTCCCGAAATTAAGTTCAATAAGATGAACTCAAAACCCTCTTTTCGATTTTGAACCCTCTTTTCGATTTTGATTCGAGATCTAAAAAGGAAAAAGAAAAAAATATGCTTTGATTCCAAAATTGAAAAACCCTTTGGCTTTTGATTTTGAAACAAGATTCGAAGAAAGATTTTTGATTTTTTTTGAAACTAGCTTCTTTGCATGCAATCAGAAACTAAAAAGAAAGAATACATTGAAATTTTTTTTGCCTTTTTTTTATTCGATTTTCTCTGGAAATTGCCGGGGGCTTACAATGGTTTTGGGGTTCGGTTTTTATAACCGAAGTTACAACAATAGAGAAAAAAAAACCAAAAGTGGCTTGCTGGATTATGATATTTGTCGAGTTGACTTCGCTCTGATACCATGTTGAAAACTATAATTGAGGAAGAAGGGTTGATAATTTCATTCATGCTTTTACAGGGTGAGGGTTACACTATATATAAGGATTTTACATCTGATAAACCCTAATGGCAACAATACCAGCTTGCATGACAGCTAGGCTATTTCATAACAACCTGCTAACCAATTACAGCTCACGCAAAGTTGTATTCTCATGTTGGATCATTCTTTCATGCGTACGATGCATGGCATGCATAGCATGCATTGTTTCTGCATACGTCAACATTGTTCATCACTAAGCTTCCTTTTCTTAGCTTCCGATGCAGAGCCGCTTTCCCCACCCTTGTTCTTCCTCCGTCTTCGTCGAGCCTTCGGTTTGTCTGCTCATTAAAAAAAGGACCCGTTAAAGCTGTCAAGACTATTAGAAATTAGGCATAGAAAAGATTATGAGTTATAGTTTTAGTGAACAAACTATTACCTTGCTGCGGTACAACATGAGTGTAGAGGCCAGGGTACATTTAGGAGATAAGTGCCATGTGATTTTCAAGCTCTTTGGTTTGGGTCGTCATGATTCTTTGCTAATTAGTGAAGGGTGATTATCTATTATGGTGGAGAAGTGGATATGTTGGGAAGAAACCTTGTTTATTTATAGGGTCGAGTAGGACTTAAGCACTTGTTTCTTGCCTTAAAGAGTAGCTTATAAAAGATTGGACTTCTTTGCTTCATTAATAACAACATTGCCATTATATGTTATATTAATTTGAGACATTAGAAATTACAAACCCTGGACTTCATCTTATCTTAGATTCTCTACCTACATTTAAGTAAAATGATTTGGCTAATAATATCATCCATTATCGTAACTACATGTGCTGAATCGTAACTACATTTGAGTCATTATATGTTATATTAAAAGAATCTAACTACAGGTGTTGAATCGTGGCCGACAGCTGGTAGACAACTTTGTTAAAAGATGACAACTTTGTTAAAAGATGAACAACACTCGCGAGGAGTTGATTCATACAAAAGAAGAAAAAACTTAACTTTCAGGGTCAGTTGAGATGAGTTTCAACGCGCCCCACGCGCTTTCCCGACTTCGCTCTGATACCATGTTGAAAATTATAATTGAGGAAGAAGGATTAATAATTTCATTCATGCTTTTACAGGGTGAGGGTTACACTATATATAAGGATTTTACATCTGATAAACCCTAATGGCAACAATGCCAGCTTGCATGACAGCTAGGCTATTTCATAACAACCTGCTAACCAACTACAACTCACGCAGAGTTGTATTCTCATGTTGGATCATTCCTTCATGCGTACGATGCATGGCATGCACACCATGCATATCATGCATTGTTTCTTCATACGTCAACATTGTTCATCACTAAGCTTCATTTTCTTAGCTTCCGATGCAGAGCCGCTTTCCCCACCCTTGTTCTTCCTCCGTCTCTGTCGAGCCTTCGGTTTGTCTGCTCATTAAAAAAAGGACTCGTTAAAGCTGCCAAGACTATTGGAAATTAGGCATAAAAAAGATTTTGAGTTATAGTTTTAGTGAACAAACTATTACCTTGCTGCGGTACAACATGAGTGTAGAGGCCATGGTACATTTGGGAGATAAGTGTCATGTGATCTTCAAGCTCTTTGGTTTGGGTCGTCATGATTCTTTGCTAATTAGTGAAAGGTGATTATCTGTTATGGTGGAGAAGTGGATATGTTAGGAAGAAACCTTGTTTATTTATAGGGTCAAGTAGGACTTAAGCACTTGTTTCTTGCCTTAAAGAGTAGCTTATCAAAGATTGGACTTCTTTGCTTCATGAATAACAACATTGTCATTATATGTTATATTAATTTGAGACATTAGAAATTAGAAACCCTGGACTTCATCTTATCTTAGATTCTCTACCCATATTTGAGTAAAATGATGTGGCTAATAATATCATCCATTATCGTAACTACAGGTGCTGAATCGTAACTACATTTGAGCCATTATATGTTATATTAAAAGAATCTAACTACAGGTGTTGAATCGTGGCCGACAGCTGGTAGACAACTTTGTTAAAAGATGAATAGCACTCGCGAGGAGTTGATTCATATAAAAGAAGAAAAAACTTAACTTTCAGGGTCGGTTGAGATGAGTTTCAACGCGCCCCACGCGCTTTTCCGACTATCTTCCCCTCCAAATCCCTTGACCCTCGGTCAGTCGTCTGCTCTTCATGTTTCGGTCATCTCGAGTGGTGCTGCACGAGGGTGGAATTCCCCCTCAGAAGGCCGCCGGTTACCGGTTTTACGGAGGTCGAGTCCAGTCGGTGGCTTGGTCCTGAGGCGCGGAGCGGGCTTGAGTCGGAACGCCTGGAAGGAAACTATCTCTGGGCATGGTTTAGTGTCTCTCACGCTGCTTCGTCTACAGCCCCGCCGGAGCTATGGTGTTTACAACTTCGGTTTCGCCGGTGGTCAGTGGTTCTTGGAAATGGAAGGATATTGCCTGAAACTTCCTTTCTGTTTGCGCCGGTCTACCTCGTCCTGCTGGGTTGCTCCTCCTCGCTGGCGGTGCTGGAATGAGAATGTTAAATGGTATAGGGCACCGGGTAAAGAAGGCTCTCCGATTTGGTTATGTCGGTTGATTCACTTCAGCAGCGGACTTCGTGGCTCTCTGCTGGCTCCGAACAACATACCTTTCGCCGCAATTAGCTTGGAAAACAGTCGTTGCTCAGTTGGAAGGGGAGGGGCATTTTCGGCCATTCCCACAACTGCCAGCTTTCTGGCTAAGGTAGAACATATTATGGTCCTTTGTTCAAGACTTTCCCGTTTAGCTATAGAAGCATGTGGGAAGAGTCTTGTTGCTTGCTTTTTGTCAACTCTCCCATGCTTAGTCTTGTCGCTTGGGGCCCACCTCTTACCCCTTTGGTGACATCTTTGGTTTGTGTTATCCAGCTTTTGATTTTTCATCTTTGTCTCGACGTTTTGGAAAACCCTCTGCCAAAGAGCGGTGCTGGAACAATTAATTTCAAGAGTCATGAAGCTGGGTTATTTGAGCTTTGGGAGGATCCGTTTGGGGTAAAGTTAACTATGAAGCTTTCTTTGGACGTGAATGATAATTTTATACTAAACGAAGAGATCTTCTTTAGCGTCAGGGATGAACCAGGTCCAGCCTCGAGTGCAACTAAGATCTGGGCTTACGTTTCGGATAACTCTTGGAGGAGTTATCCGACAACACCATGATTCGATTCGGCAAAGGCACCAATGTTTGGGAGGCTCATTGGTGTCTGTGGCATCGCTCACCTCCATTTTCTGTGGTTGGCTTCTCGTTAGTTTTATGGTTTTCCTCTCTGTTAGATCAATTCCTTTTTTGTTATGGTTTTGTTATGTTTGATGTCGCGGAGGTTGCAGATTGGAAGTTGCTGGGGTCTGGGTTTTCTGATCTGAGTTTGGATGAGAACCATTGTGCTGTTTGCCTTGATAAGGGCCGTTACCGACGTAACAGAAGCCTGTCTCTGGATAGAGCTCTCAGGCGAAGACATGGTGATGTTGTTTTACTAGGCTCGGTAGAAGATTCGTTTTGTCACCAGCATAAATCTTTCAAGCTTGTCTTGGTTTGTCGGTATTTTCCCACTGCAGTTGGCGGACACGGCTGTTTGGTCCTTTGGCAAGGATGGTTGTCCTATATTAGTGTTTGTTTTCTTGTGGTGTTTCTGGCCACTTTCTTTTGGTCTTTTGTTATTATGTTTGTTTCCCTGTTCGTTTGTATGGTTGTATGTTTGTGGTGGTTTTTTTTTGCTGGTTATCGAGTCTGTATTGTGTCTTTGTTTTAGTAATGAAAGTTATCCTTTGAACAAAAAAAAGAACAGCACTCGCGAGCAGTTTGCAAAATGAGGTTTATTTCTTCTTAGTGAAGGAATAAAATTAAAAGGCTCAGTGCAAAATAACGCATTAGTTCTGATGTCACGGACAGTGGCACCAAACTTTCATCCCTCTAAGCGGGTTGGAACTAGGGGTGTGCAAAAAAATTTGATTTGACTGATCCGATCCGATTATCCGTTGATTTAATTTGAAATTTCGGATATTTGATTCGTTTGTTTATTTATTGGAGAATTTGGATTGGATATTCGAAAATTTCAATTCGGATACGGATATCCGGATATTTAATTTTTTTATAAGTATGTATTTTGTTATATTCGATATTTTTACTTGTTATATATGAAAAATTAAAATTTGCATGCATACAAATATTATTATATTCAATAATTTGTTGATTGTTATATTCGAAAACCTAAATATTTCATGGATATGACCGTCAAATTAAAAAATAATCAAATAAAGTCATAAATTTCGGATATTCGTATATCCGAATATCCGATCCGAAAATTCAGATATTCGAATTTTGGAATATTCAATTTTTTCATATCGGATACGAATTACTATTTAGGTGATCCAATTTTTTTAGATATCTGAAATTTTGGATCAGATCAAATCCGATATCCGAAAATGAACACCACCCCTACTTAGAACTTGGAAAGATGCACTTTAAATTTTAAATTAAATATAAAAATGCTTAATGCGTTTTCTTTTAGGGTAATTGTTCTATACACAAGCGCTTGTGGAGTTTTTTTTTTACACAAACGTCTTAATTTTAGGGGTTAGGGACTTCGTTTAGGGTTTAAAATTTAGGGGTATAAGTGTAGTAGTTTTGAATTTAGGGATTGATGATAGAATTTTGGGTTTAGGGTTAAAATTTAGGGTTTATAAGTTAAATCCTAAATCCCTACCCATATTACCCTAAAACTAAACCCTAACCCTAAACCCTAAATTATAACCCTAAATCCTAAATTCTAAACATGAACCCTAAATTCTAAACATTTACACTAAACCCCCTAAACTGTAAACCCTAAGCCCTAACCCTAAACCCTATAATTGAGGCGCTTGTGGAAACAAAAAATTTCCACCGCCAGTGTATAGGATATTAATCCTTTCTTTTAATGTGTTGAGAGATTTGACACTAAAAATAATGATGTGAGATATTACATTTAATTTTTTGTTGTGTTTTTAATTAATTATAGGTTTAGTTTTAATTCATTGTATATGAATATTATAAAAAAATATACATGAAAGTATAATTATAACTAATAATTATATAAGAGTATAGTTATAAAAAATTCTAATTCATTAGATATATTTGGCTGATAAAGTATGATTGATTTAATATGTTAAATAGAACTAGAATACAATTTCTTAAGTCTATAATTAATATTATTAACATGTTACTATTAACATTAAATATTCTAAATTTCAGACTTAATCTAATACTTTAAAATTTTAAAGTATATAATTAATTGTGTAATTATATTAATCTTCGTCTCTCCCAATAAAAATAGAGTTTCATTAATTTAACTTAAGTTAAATGTGAGGCGAAATTCTAAAAATAAACGGATGGTTGAAACCCTTTCAAACTCTTTGACTAGAAAGTGTCACGGCTCATAGAGTTTCACACCGTCGGGCACGTGCGGCTTTAGACGCCTTTGACGCTACTTGATTGATTCTTGCGCCTAAGTCAGCCTTAACCACGCCTTGTGAGTACTCTTGCTCGACAACGGCTCGAACAAGCCCTCAAGACTTCGATGAATGCGAAAGCGTTTTAAGCACTAAGGACAAGAACAATTGGAAGGGACAAGAGAAAGTAAAGTAAATGCCAAGAGCTTTATTACTCTTTTCAAGAGAGAATGGATGGAATGAGATGATACAAATGAAGGTGAGAGACTCTCTATTTATAGTTGAGCTCTCTCCCAATCAATGGTCTAGATCGATTTACACAGATGGCCAGGATTGGCTCAAATATTTACAAAATCACCTATTTATGGAAATAGTATCAAAATCCTATCTAATTACATCCATTAGTAGGAAACTTTCCTCGGGTAGGTCTCCACACCGAATATGGCAAGATTCCTCCACAATCCTCTCGGATATGTTGTCTCATGTCATGTTTACCGAATCAATGTGGATGGGCTCTATAACATTCTCCAAGTGTTGGCCCAAGTCTGGTGGTCTTGGTAAGCCTGGTGTCCCAAATGGAACCTCCTCATTGGATGATCGCGCCACTGTCTCGGACCGAGAATTTTGGGTCGTGGCATTCTCCCCCACTGAACTCAGCGATGCTCTCGTCGCTGCACTAGAACGATCCTGAGTAGGGCTACTTTGGATGATGCTACTTGTTGCCTCGGCTTGGTGCGGTTATCCCATACGAACTGCTTGCCTCGAATTTTGCCGCCATGTAACTCTTTGATCCTGTACACCATTCCTCACATCATCTTGGTGGCTACTCAATGTCTCGGCTTGCTCCCAACTCGAAATCGAGCAACAATGTCCTCCCACAATGACGGCTCTCTTTGACTCTTTTCGCCAAGTGATGTCGCGTGCTAAGACGCCTCTAGGTACATCACTACCATATGAGCTTTCTCCTATACTCGTCGAAGATGACGAATTAGACTAAAAAATAATTGAGTTGAGCCCAAGATGTACCTCGCTCTTGGTGGCGTTTACTCTAAAATGGGTCCGCCCTTCTTTCTTCTTGAAGTATGGCCCCCTTCGCATCGAAGCTTCTTTACCGAAGTTCTTTGCACGCATCGGCACCTTTTGCCCAAGGTCTGTTGCTTCCCGTTGCATCCGCCCTTCTGACTTGAAGTTTGGTGCGCTCTCGCATCGATCCTTCTTCCTCGAAAATCGGTGCTTTCCCCTGCGTCGATGCTTCTTATTTGAAGTCCTTCGCTCATTCATCGATTGTCTTGATGAGGGCAGCAAGGCGATTCTTCTCGGGACAACCCCTTATCACGTGGGGATCATCGCAGAAGTAGTTGGGTCGTAACATTGGTGCGGGCATTCGACGATGAGGTTCCATTTGGGTCATCGGGCTTGCCAAGACCACCAGACTTGGCCCAACACTTGGAGAATGCTAGAGAGCCCGTCCACATTGATTCGGTAAACACGGCAGGAGATAACATATTCGAGGGGATTATGGAGAAATCTTGCCATATTTGGTGTGGAGACCTATCCGAGAAAAATTTCCTACTAATAGATATTTGTCACACTTATTTTTTATGTATTTTTTTTCAAATTTTGATTATAAAGCTCATTTTTAAAATTATTTCATACTTATTGATTCATTTTTACAACTCTAATATTGCATATTTTTTAATAAATTATTATTTTATCTATATATTTACTTTTTTTTTTATCAAATTATAACTTTAAAGATTTTATTTTCATAAATATTTATCCTAGTAAAATCATTAATATTTTAGATTAATAGTTTAGAGAATTTAAATCATTAATAATTTACCATTAAGTGTTTGGCAAACTTATGTCACAAGAGGTAGAATAAAAGTGTAATATTAGATATTATTTGAATTTTACTTTATTATACAGTTACATTTAATAGAATATACTTGAAAAAAGTACCATAATTACTCAATGTAACACCCTTATCTTATGTATTATGGTATATGTTTACTAATAATGATAAGATAACATTTTAACTAAATCTCAAATTTGAATAAACTCACATGTATTTACACATTGCGTTGCTCAAAACTAAATCGCATAAAAGATCAATGATATCATCTACCACTTAAACATAATTTTTAATCATTAAACCAATAAGTGAATCTCGAAATTTGTATTTTTAATATAAATTTGCCGATAAAATAATTTAAAAAAGAAAAAGGAAAGCAAATTAAAGAAAATCTTAATAACGATATTTATCAGCCTAGCCTAGTAGGGGTTAGCATCGGAAAAACAATAGTAATGAGTGGACCCACTTATGGGACCCTTGTGCAACAGACATATATAACCGCCCACCATTTTACCTGAAGACAAGCCAAACCAAAATGGTCGAGCCGAGAGGTGGACCTTCTTAAGCCAACTGGATCGCCTTAAATTTCCCGGTGAGCCTTTTGGAAAATCCTCTTCTTCTTTTTTTTCTTTATAAATCATCTTTAATTGTAATTTTTCTTTCTCTGGTTTCATTATTTTAAGCTCAATGTAACGGCTTCGATGGTCAACATCAGTTTGGATCCTTTTGGTAATTTAAGCGTTTTTTTTTTGTCATTTTCTTTTTTATATATGTTTTAAGTTTTGATCTTCATTTGATAATTTTTTTTTGTTTGATTAGTGGGAAAATGGACGGATCAATGTCGTACAAGACTAGAAGTAATTTTAATGCTTTCTCTTATCCGTCGTTGCTTCATAGTTGCCTTTAATCTACCGTCTACTTTGATGGTGAGTGAACTCTTTTAATTAGACTAAGTTGAATCGTTTTTTAAAACTTTATTTTGTGAATGTTATACTGGCTAGGATTCAAGTCCTTATTGTCTTTTGAATTTTGAATTCTTTAAATCAAGTTGAAACGTAGCTCCGTTTAGTTGACGGTAACTAAGAATTTTTTTTTATATTTTCAGAATTAATGATTTATCATTTGTTAACTCAAATTTGTTATTCTCCTACAAAGGAATTCAAACATGAGATAGAACTAAGTAGAAAACTTTTCTTTATTGCTCGACCTCTTTGCCGGAGCTGGACATTGAGATAGAACTATGTTTGACTTGTGATCTGGCAGCCTGAACCGTCGGCACATTCAGTATAAATATCTCAGTCAAATCCTGATGTAGAAACACTCTTTGAGGATCATGTTTGTCGATGGCAACAGAGCCATGTTCATACAATCCACCGTTAAGAAAACGAAAAAGAATTTGGCATTCTTTCCTTCTTTCCAACAATTATGAAACCGGTGTTTATCTATATTGTGATTTATGATACTTGTGAAATGCGTTGTCATGTGTATCCTTCTCAAGATGCATCTTTGCTAGTTTTCCCAGCTAGCTAGATTTCAGGTTCATCTACTGTAACTCATTCTGTTTCTGTCCAACTGAAAAAAAACTCTATCCTCCCCACTTTAAAACCTTCCTATTAGCACAAGGTATATGGCTAATGGTGCATGCAGCAAATTCTCATTGGAAACCTGCAATCTCTTAACCTTCCTTTTACTTTTGCCTCTTCTGAAATTTCACGCATATTTCTGGTCAGTGGCAAAGCACCTCCGACTGGCTTATAATCGAGTTCTCAAACAAAAACAAAAGTAGCAAAGAAACTTGGAATGATACTTGCTCATGAAGCTGGGTTTTGTCAAGACCCGGGCCTCTAACACAAGCCATCTTCAAGATCACATCACAAGGAAATGCTTTCTAAATAACTTCATAATAGGGAAAGATTCAAGTCATCATATTGCCCAAAGCTCCAAACACCTAAGACGAATTAAAAAGTACGGAATATAACATCGAAACAAAAGCAAATAAGCAATTTGCAGAAACATGTAGCATTATTAGTCTCAATCTATGAGCAAGTAACCCACCAATTGATGGGTCTTTGCAAAATGCATGTAATTAAGTTATATGTTACAGATTAAATCAAACGAGTTGGGACTGCCAGAAGTTCTCCCAACAGACATAACATTTTATTTATTTATTTATTTATTTATTTCACATCTTCAAGCATCCACCTTTGCAGCTGCAGATGCATAACTCACACTACTGTCTCTGGTTGTTTTGCACTGACTAGATTGCTCATATCGGAGGAATTTGATCTTTATTCTTGTTGAGTTGTTCCTTAGCATCTGAAATGATCAAAGATAAGTATGACTGATTAAAAAAATGAAAAATCAGGAAACTGAAATGTAAGCCATTCTGCTAGTAGGCTAATGGATTGTTTTCAAAGGGTTGAATCATGAATGCTTCCTTTCTATATATATATATAACACTTACAGAGCTTTGAAGGAAGCTTCTCGAGGCACTTACATGAAGGAAAACACTGATTGGATGGCGTCCACAGATAGTGTTGTCATACTCTGAAAGATATTCTTTGAATGCATCTGCATCTCCTGTTTCTATTATATCCATGCCCATCTTGTCTAAGGCTTCTATTGATTTATGTATGGCACCGTACTTCTTGTCATAGTGCATGTAATTAAACCTGCCACCAAAAGAAAAAGCTAAATGTTAGTGACAGCCATAATCAATGTCAGTAAATAAAACCATCTATGAATCAGCTGAACAAGTAGTGTTTGAAAGTAAAAGTAACATTTCATATAACCGGGATCATATAACAGTCTACATCACACAGCTTCCCTTCTACGGGTTTAGGAGTGAGGAAAGAAAGACTGAATCCAACATACCGAGAACCCCAGTGACAAAAATCTGATGATACAGAGAAGAAATTTTGAGGATCATCTATATACTTGGCCAGCAACTTTCCATACATTGCTTCATTTTCAGCATTAAGAGCACCAACCAAAATTGGTACAACTTTCACCGGATGCCTATATCACCATCACCCGGCCAAAATCAGCTTCAATTAGAACCAAGTGTAGAGCATTACTTAATTATATGTTTAAAAATTACCCCTCAAATACTTTTGCAAGATAAGGCAAGTGCATTTCCATGCTATGCTCAGCTTCATCAACTCGAAGATTCATCAATTCAAATTTTCCTGTAGCCTTCAGCTCTTCGATGACTGAAAGATGAAACAAATGACTACTAAGAGACTTACGGATTGGGGAGGGGGTGACACAAGTCATTCATTAATGGAAAAGAATTACCAAAACCAAAAACCTCAGTCAATCAGCTCAATAAAATATATGAAATTTTACTGGACTTGTAAATGGACATCACTTCACCTTCCAAATCAATAGGTAAGTCCCCTATTGGTGTCTTGTACACCGTAGCAGTTGACAGAGCACATTTTGGAGTGTAATAATGGTGGGATGGACCGAGAAGGAATACCCGAGAACTGTGATCGTAGATTTCCTTGAACATCAGTCAAATTTAATAATAAATGAAGCAGACGAAGTAATCAGTATTCACTCAAACATTACAATCTTCACATAGCCAGTACAAAACATCTGAACAAAACTTGGCTTAAGATATGATTAATGATTAAAGAAAAGCATATTTCCCGTGAATCGAGATACAGACACAGTATGCAATGTTAAACTATAGCAATCAAAGAGAAGTATAACGAAAGGCGCACATGTTTGTGGGGTCAATATTTCCGAAAGCGTAGGCCGCAGCACGTCCTGAATATGAATAGCCTGCATGCCTGAATTTCCCAAACCACCGTCAAACCAGAGACGAGAGAATACATTAAAACTTTCATAACAAACAACGAGGAGACAGAACAACTTACGGAGCTATTACACCTCTTACATCAGAAGATTTAGGCAAGCCAGCTGCCATAAGCCATCCATCTAGCTCTTCCGCTAGTTCTTTTGCTGAGAAAATTGCATACATTTATATATAAAAACATTTTTTAAAAAAAATTGGACAGCTCTAAGATATTTGATAATAATAAATTATTTTCACTATAATTTTTCTTAGAAGTTTGAATTACAAAGGTAATAAGCTACACCTAAGGCATAAATAATGAATTACCTAAAGCCTTCTAGTACAAGTTGAAACCATCAGTATTTTCAACTTCAGATCAGTTCAATGAATACTATTGGAATTCAACACTTAGATTTTTAAAAAGAATTTAATTTATTCCAGATTTACTTAACAGAAGACAAATACATTCAAGAAATAACACTATCTTAATTGACTCTTCGAAATTACTTAGCTTAGTTCCTAAATCCACATTGTTTTATTTTTTAATTTTCACGAAAGTAACGATAATTTTTTGCAAGACCTGATCATTCGCAAAAAAGAAAGCAAAAAGCATGAATCGGAATTAATTACGAAAATCGTTAGATGTTTGGAGGAGCAAAAGAGCATTTGAAGGACTTACGGTTATCAGTGTACCAAGATCCAGCATGAGAAGCTCTTCTGATTCTTTCCATTGAGAATCGAGTGAAATCCCTAATCTAATCTTTCGGTGGAAATTTGGATTCAGACTCAGAAACGCTTTAGCGATCGTCAAAAGAAAGATGAACAAAGAAACAATTTTCTATATAATAAGTTAAGAAATCACTCTCTCTACTCTACTGGTTCTGGGAATTGATGCAAAGTGTAAAGAGAGACTTCAACACGTTAACTTAAGCTGCTCCAGGAATTGTTACTCTATGCTTCAGCTCCATTGCTCCCCATGGTCCTCTTGCTTTTTTCTACTATACTATGTGAAAGGCTTAAATGAAAAAGTAACCCTTTAAATTATATATTTTGCTTTTTCCCCCTTAAATTATTTTTGGATCAAAATAAGTACTTAAATTATTATTTTTTAATTTAAGTACCTAAATTATTTTTGGTTAAAATAAATACTTAAATTATTGATCAAAATTTTTTTGTGATTGTCAAAATTTTATTAGTCAAAATATTTTTTTGACTTAGTGCCAATTTGACACGGCTTTTAAAAATTACTTTTAAAAGTACTGTAAGAAAATAATTTTAAAAGTAATTTTAAAAAATTATTTTTAAAATTTTAGTGTTTGGCATTGATGTTAAAAATGTTTTGAAAAAATAAAATATCCAATTTAGACTTTATAATATAAAGTAAAAATAAATAAACATAAATAATGTTTAAATTCTTTATCATAAAATTTATTAATATTATTATATATAAAAAATTAACTTAAATAATAAAATATAAAAACCATGACAATTCATTAATAATTTTTTATATATAAAACATAAATTTTAAATATATTTAAATAATTAATATAAAATTATAAAAAAATAGTCTTTAAAGTCTAAACTATACATTTTTATATTAGGGTAAACTACTGCAGGGGTCACTTACGTTTAGCGTCTGTACAGAGTTAGTCACCACTTTTGAAAAGTGCATATTAGTAGTCCTCTACGTTTTCGATGTGTAAATACTTGGTCACTCTGACGTTAACTCCGTTAGTCCCCTAACGGATTGCTGATGTGGCGAAAGGATAAATTACTGCAATAGCCATTAAAATTTATCTCATGTACATTTTTTCTCTTCAATTTAAAAAACTAAACATTATAGTCACTAATAAAAATGTTTCTTTATAATTTCACCCTTAAATTTTTAAAAATTCATTTTTCAATCCTAAAATTTTACAATCAATTAACACAATAATATTATAAATGTTTAGATGAAAAATAGGTGCCCAAAGTCGAGTGTTGCACTTCCCTACATATTATTTGAATTTTTGAGTCGAGTTTATGAAATTATGAGTTGAGTATTTTCACATCAAACCTAAAAATTTAATTTTTTCGAATCAAGTCGAGTTATTGAAATTTCTATTTTATAGTTCAAACTTTATTTTGAATTTTTGAGTCGAGTTTATGAAATTATGAGTCGAGTATTTTCACATCAAACCAAAAAATTTAATTTTTTCGAGTCAAGTCGAGTTATTGGAATTTCTATTTTATAATTCAAACTTTATTTTGAATTTTTGAGTCGAGTTTATGAAATTATGAGTCGAGTATTTTCACATCAAACCAAAAAATTTAATTTTTTCGAGTCAAGTCGAGTTATTGGAATTTCTATTTTATAATTCAAACTTTATTTTGAATTTTTGAGTCGAGTTTATGAAATTATGAGTCGAGTATTTTCACATCAAACCAAAAAATTTAATTTTTTCGAGTCAAGTCGAGTTATTGGAATTTCTATTTTATAATTCAAACTTTATTTTGAATTTTTGAGTCAAGTTTATGAAATTATGAGTCGAGTATTTTCACATCAAACCAAAAAATTTAATTTTTTCGAGTCAAGTCGAGTTATTGGAATTTCTATTTTATAATTCAAACTTTATTTTGAATTTTTGAGTCGAGTTTATGAAATTATGAGTCGAGTATTTTCACATCAAACCAAAAAATTTAATTTTTTCGAGTCAAGTCGAGTTATTGGAATTTCTATTTTATAATTCAAACTTTATTTTGAATTTTTTAGTCAAGTTTATGAAATTATGAGTCGAGTATTTTCACATCAAACCAAAAAAATTAATTTTTTCGAGTCAAGTCGAGTTATTGGAATTTCTATTTTATAATTCAAACTTTATTTTGAATTTTTGAGTCGAGTTTATGAAATTATGAGTCGAGTATTTTCACATCAAACCAAAAAATTTAATTTTTTCGAGTCAAGTCGAGTTATTGGAATTTCTATTTTATAATTCAAACTTTATTTTGAATTTTTGAGTCGAGTTTATGAAATTATGAGTCGAGTATTTTCACATCAAACCAAAAAAATTAATTTTTTTGAATCAAGTCAAGTGTTGCACTTCCCTACATATAATTTTTAATTTTAATCCGAAGTTTTTCTTGGGACAAACACGGATTAAAATTAAAAATTATATGTAGGGAAGTGCAACACTCGACTTGATTCGAAAAATTAAATTTTTAGGTTTGATGTGAAAATACTCAACTCATAATTTCATAAACTCGACTCAAAAATTCAAAATAATATGTAGGGAAGTGCAACACTCGACTTTGGGCACCTATTTTTCATCTAAGCATTTATAATATTATTGTGTTAATTGATTGTAAAATTTTAGGATTGAAAAATGAATTTTTAAAAATTTAAGGCTGAAATTATAAAGAAACATTTTTATTAGTGACTATAATGTTTAGTTTTTTAAATTGAGGAGAAAAAATGTACATGAGATAAATTTTAATGGCTATTGCAGTAATTTATCCTTTCGCCACATCAGCAATCCCTTAGGGCACTAACGGAGTTAACGTCGGAGTGACCAAGTATTTACACATCGAAAACGTAGAGGACTACTAATATGCACTTTTCAAAAGTGGTGACTAACTCTGTACAGACGCTAAACGTAAGTGACCCCTGCAGTAGTTTACCCTTTATATTATTGTAATATAACTAAACATTAATTCACTATAACTAAATATTATTGTAATTAGCTTAAATTTAATTTTTGGGGTTAGGTGAAATATCACTTTTTAAGTAATTTTTCACACAAATTTAAAAATGTTTAGCATTGTTTATGAGTGAAAGGTAACTTTTTTAAACAAAAACTCTTTTTTAAGCCTTGCCAAATGGGCCCTTAAATAACTACTAAATTTAAAGTGACTAGAAAAAATAATTTAGAGACTTATTTTAACTAAAAGCAAATAAAATGTACAGGTTAAGGGTTATTTTTTATTTAAGCCTATGTGAAAATAGGGATTCAAAATCTGAATGGTCTAATGGATTCCTAATTGAATCGAATTTGTGGCAGGATAGGGTGGAGTTTTTTAACAGCGGGTATTTCCATGTGACATTTTCATATATTTTTTTCTACATAAACCCTGAACCTAATACTATGTGTCAATAATATTTGAAAAATAATTAGTTCTTATTGAGTGATTTTAATAATAATATTGTTTTTTTTTCAGATGATCCATGTAAATTTACAACTATATATGAGTTTATTTAAATTTAAAATCAGATAAAAATTATATTATTTTTAATTTAATTAAATTAAATTCTACCTCTCAGTCATATTACCTTCAATCCAATTGATGATTCTTCAAAAAAAAATGTCTGATTTGTGCAGTTTTAGCAAATTTTAAACAAAAGTAACCAAATTCTCACCCGATAAAAAACCCACAACATTGATAAAATGATTTACCATAATCATATCCCAAATTGATGAAATGGAATCTGAAATATAACGAATACACGAAAACAACGTATCAAGATCGATATATACTGTGAATACCAAAATGTTACACAAGCCACAAACAAATAGAAATTTACAACCAAGGCTTATTAGACAAATTGATACTTAAACTTGACAGTTTTTTCAAATTGATATCTAAACTTTATTTTATCTCAAATTGGCATATGATTTTTTTTTTGACTTGGCATCAACCAATCAAGCTGTTGGCATCAAAATGATGACATAAATGTCACATGTCTCAACTTGATTAGTTGTTGAAATGCCACATTAGCACCATGTATATATATTTTTTCAAGTTTAGGTACCAATTTGAGATTTCTTTCCTATTTTAGGTACCAATTGAGACACAAAAATCAGGTTCCAATTTAAGAAAAGTTGGCAAGTCAAGGTGCCGATTTGTATAATAATAAGCCTACTACAAAATGATGGCATATACTTTCTATATGAAAAACCAACAACATGGTTTTACAGATTACAACCAACAATTATTATATGATGATGAACCAATCAAATCATATATCACTTTGCAAATTGCAGTGTGAAAAAAAATAGTAATCCCAATTGACAAAATGAATGACTGAACTAGGCTTCATGCCCAGTCACAAACTGCACCTTTCAATATCAAACTCACACTTCACAACACAAGCTTTTGTTCTTTGCTGCCATAGCAAACAACAGTCCATGGACAAAAACAGACCTGCAATAACACATAACATCAAACACCATTAGTGATCTTCGGTCGGTCCGATCAGGCACTAATACATGGACTGAAAGAAATCATAAAGCAAACAAGATAAACGGCCACATAATCTAGGGAAAAGAAATATTGGCTAAACGATTGACTAGAATCCGGAACCACTTCAGAACCAAATTATGGTTTCGGTTTCTGATCGATGAAAACGACTTTTCATTCATGCGGTGCTAAAAAGAGTCCCTATTTTATAGATAGGTAGATCACACCTAAAAATGATTAACAACTATAAGATAAAAGGTCATCATGGCAATTGCAGATAAAAGAAGCTGAAGAGTACTAAGTTTTACCTATCTTAGTAGCACACAAACATTGATCTTGGAAAAAGAATTAAATAGAACTGAAGCACTTGATAAATGACCCGAAAGAACGCCCGATGAACAGAAAATTTAAAGATTCTCCAAGAGAGAAAGAAGCTTTGGAGCCCCGCGACGGAACAACGGCTCTAGCCGGAATGATGGAACACCAGTCTGCCACCTTTTAACGTCATACATCTCATTCCATGCCTGTATAATCTCGTCAATTTTAAATCCTAAACCTGCAATAAAATTGGGACAAAAGATCCTCATAAACAAAACTTTCCTAACAAGACAATCAAAATTTACAGAGGATTCTTTGTAGATACCTTCTGAAGCGTTCTGGTTCGAACAGTGGTTCTTAATCATAACAGCTAGATCTGTAGTAGAAGCTCCAGCAAGTTCAAATTTCTCAACTGCAACCTCCAAACATTCTTCCCAAGTTGGTAACCCAATCTTGTATTCCACAACAGAACGCTCATAAAGTAAGGTGCCCCATAACAGGTATATCTGTGAACTCATGTTTGCAGCCTGCTCAGCAGCTTCTTCAGGGGAGACATCTTTAAACAGACCATCTAGCCCCATTTTCTGCAACTGGGTCTTATACTTATCAAATTTGGAGAGTCCATTTAACCTCCGCTCCTCCGTTTCCTCCCAAATCTGCATGCCCTTCTCCATGCTGTCCTCTGCCTTGTTAAAAAGCTTCAAGACCTCTTCTGAAGGCCCGGTCTCTAAATCAATCTTGCAAGCAATTGCATGGTACCAACAGAGTTTTGCTTGCTCAAATTGCTTTTGCCCCAATGCAAGAAGACCTTCATAAAAATCAGGTTTAATCTTCAAAGCTTCCTCATACCTCTTTGCTGCCAATAAATATTCTTTCTGTGCCCACTCATATGCAATCTTAATCTGGGCTAGCATAGATTCCGTTGAACCATCTTCGGTCAAGCTGACATGCTGCTTCCTTGCCCTGGACATGTGAACATTTCCCCAGTTGAACAATGCCAGAGCAGCCATCTCTTGGAACTTATCTGCAGCGATTTCAAACAGCTCCTGCGCGTCTTCACTTGTCACAGTATCTTCCATTGCTTCCGAATATAATTTCATCCCCAGTTCATGAAGATCCAAGTACGAATCAGAATCAAACCCAACATGGTTCTTAAAAAGTAGTGCAAACTGGACAATCCAATCCTCCATGCTTGTTCCCTTTATAGCTTCACCATTCTCAACAACATCATTCAATTTCTCTTCCCTCTTGACCACTTCCTCTTTACTTACTCCTTCATAAGCTGGTTCCTGGTCCGGACTAACTTCAACAATATAAAATCTAAGCGATCCTCCTGATACACCACCAACTGATTCGGCTAGCCTAAGATCATCTGTTGAAGTCATTGTAACCAAATCACCCTCTGGATCCTTGTATTTCACAAGAATGCCCTGCAGCCCTGGAAACCTATCTCGAATGATATCCAGCACCAAATTAATAGTACAATTCACAGGTAATTGTGCCCACCTAATATCCTCCCCCAACACCAACTTCACCGTCTTTGTAATCGCCTTTTTCTCCTCAACAGCCTTCTTCTCTTGCTCGACGAACTTCACAAGAACTACTTCATCTTTAACCTCCTTGGCAAGACTAACCTTCTCCTCCACAACTGCCTTATCCTCCACCGCCTTCTCTTCTGTAAGGATATCGGCAGTCTTTTTGTTTATCTCAACATTCTTTCCTTTGTTTTTCTTCTTCTTCAACTTCTCTTTCACCGCTTTTCGCAACGGTGTAGCCCCAGAAGGCTCACTATCAAACAAACCAAGCTCATTTTCATTAACAGCAATACCCTTCTCATCCATAGCCTTTTTGACACAGTCTAAAAGCTCCAAAGCAGACGAATTATTGGGTTCAATAGTTAGAACATTATAAACATCCCTATAAGCTAAATCCAATCTATTCAAAGCTTCATAACATTTAGCTCTTCTCAACAAAGCTTTGCTGTATTTAGGAGAAACCTCTAAAGCCAAATTACACTCATTGATGGCGCGAGGGTACTCACCGAGACCCAATTGCATATAGCAAGCAGACATGTTGCTGCGCAAATAAGCGACATCGATATGGTTCTTAGGCAAAAGGTTAAGGGCTTTTTCGTACTTTAACATCGCGCCTTCATGGTCGCGTTTCAGGAAGAGTCGGTTACCTTCTTCTTTGAGCTCTAGAGACATGTTGATGAAGATCGCCGTGTCCTCGTCGAAGGCTTTGGAAGTTCGTTCGGCGGCGGCGCCCTTGTTCTGCTTGTTGGCGTCCATGACTTTCTTGCCTGTTTCTTGAAACTTCTTCTTCCCAGTTGGCTTCCCCATTCTGTTGGATTGAGGGAATCCCCAAACGAAGAGATCAACAAATAACAAAGAGAAACAATCCGACAATAAGAATAGTAACAGTAATTTTTCGGAACTTGTAATATAACAGGGGAATATTCTATTTTCTGTTCTATGAACGGCTGAAGCCGAAATGAAATGAAAGAAAATTCTTAGTATTACTTTCCGCTTTTAATCTTTGTTTTTTCTTTGCCTGATTAGGGTTTCGTTGTCAGAGCACTGGGTCAACGTTGTTTTTGCAGGCCGATAAGCAGCTCTAGTCAACGAGCTTTGAATGTTTTATTTTTGTCCTAACAACTTTGTATATTGTTGTATACAGGCTTGGTTTTATTTTCATTTTGGAAGGAGCCTTTGTTCTATTAGGCCCACTTTCTTAAATAAATCCAAGATCATACTGTTCACATTGGATTTTATTTTTTCGGCTTAGTGGTTTATAAGATTCTTGTATTTTTTGAAGAAAAAAAATCAATATTATTTAACTTATTTTACATTTATATAGCCCTCGACATGAGCCGATGTTCACGTAATAATTCACATCAAAATAATATTCATGATTTTTAATGAAGTAAATTGAACACCATTGAAAGTATATGATTTATTTTCAAGATGAAAATAAACTAGCACTATTGAATTACTTCTGTGTGATTTATTTTCGAGGTAAAAATTGAATAATAGACGTGGAATTATTATTCTTAAAAAAGACACGAAACCAAATATCATGGCAAATTGACATAAACTTTTGTTTCAGCTGGTGCCTAAGGAAGGTCCTAAATATTCGAGAGTACGCTTTCCCTATTTTTAGTTCAGTGAGTGATTGATATTGATCGACACCACTTGAATTTGATCTGAGCTTAGAGTAAAGGGTGTTGTTGTCCCTTGGCATAGCTTAGAGTAGGCTTTCCCTAATGAAGTAAATTGAACACCGTTGAAAACATATGATTTATTTTCGAGATGAAAATAAACTATCACTATTGAACTACATCCGTGTGATTTATTTTCGAGGTAAAAATTGATTAATTGACGTGGAATCATTATTTTTAAAAAGGACACGAAACCAAACATCATGGCAAATTGACATAAACTTTTGTTTCAGCTGGTGCCTAAGGAAGGTCCTGAATATTCGAGAGTAGGTTTTCCCTATTTTTAGTTCAGTGAGTGATTGATATTGATCGACACCACTTGAATTTGGTCTGAGCTTAGAGTAAAGGGTGTTGTTGTCCCTTGGCATAGATTAGTTTTGATGCCCCTTGCAGATTCCCAGGCATACTATTATTACTTGGGCTTGTCATTTTGAATAGACTCTCCACCAAGGATCGCTTCCTCAAATGGGCGTCAGGGTGGACGAAAATTATTTTTTTTGTCGTGTTTTTGAATGCAGGGATCATTTATTCTATATTTGTCTTTCGAAGAAAATTTAGAGAGGTGTTTTGCGTTTATGTAACCTGACTAGACAGGTCATGAATTGGGATCATGAGCTCTTGTGGGCTTCTTCTCTCCTAAAGGGCAAAACGTTGTTTGTTAGTATTTTTCGTGTGGCTTGAAGTGCTCATCTATATTTTGTGTGGATTGAAAGAAAATTTAAGAATTTTAAAGATTGTGTTAGTTCTATTGAGGCAACTCTGGACCTTATTAAAATAGTGATTCGTCTTTAATTTAATAAGAAGAATATTAATATGCTTGATGCTGTTAGTTCTAAGCTTTGTAATGCTTGGGACATTCTGCCCTGAGCTGCTGGATTAGTTTTTTGTTCTTTGTAAACTGTAGTAGTTTTCACGGATTCTTTGAGTAATAAAATCAAATTTATCAACAAAAAAAAACATCATGGCAAAGCAAATGTAACCAGAAAAAAAAATCCCCCAACACAAATCCTTTCATCTGATTATGCAAATCTCTTAACATTATAACATACAAATCCCACACGTGAAATCTAACAGCCATTGTCGGACTCATTCACTGTCTAGGAATAGACTATAGAGGGCCACCAGATTCTAGCACATGTAGGTCCACTCCATAGAAAACCCCGGAAATTTGGAACACCACCATTTAACGAACCTGGATTCTTTCATTAATGGCGAGGAATGGTTACGAACCACAGTAAAACGTTGTTTTTCAAGAGTCTTTGTCTGTTTCAGGACCGTCGCTCGTATGCTTCGTGTAAAGGCGATGGCGTCTCTCTCGTCCGTATATTACCCAGAAGATTAATGAAAGCATAACTGCAGTTGAGACCATTACCAGCCCTATATAAACCCATCTGCTATATCGACGTAGACCAGGGCAGTGTTCTACATAAACCCCTGTGAAAGTTTCCCTCACAAATGTGCAGTCTTGTAACTGAACCAGGAATGGAGCATAATTGTACAATGCCGAGCCTACGTTTACGGCTGCTGTCATTTGGTCGTAGAAGGCCGGAGTTATTCGTCCGGTTGTGATGCATATTCCGGTTGCAGAGACCTGACAGACATAATTCCTCCATACCTGTCGTAAATCATAATCTCTTTGAAATACATAAACGTCCCAATGATTGTTTGCAGGTTAATAATGCTTGGATGTTGCAGGGTCCAATTAATTTGATTACCTCGGTTGCATTATCTGCATTCACTTCACCGGGAGTGCAAATTCGCTCGGTAAGGTCGGCAAAAAAGGGATTGCATAGTACCGGCACCAATGGACCGGATTGATTGAAGTACATGGTTGGAAAGTTTGGTGAAAAATTGATGTTCGAGACGTTGGTTATGACCTGGTTGATTACTTCAACGAGCTGAGAAGTAACTTCCCTGCTTTTCATCAATGTTTCTTGGGTTGTAGCATTGTCGACGCAAGGCAGTATGTCGTCCAAAGCTGTATGAGCAGTGGGGTTTTCGATCCATTCGTGCATTGCAACACAAGTATCTGCTGCCACGCTAGCACATGAAACAAAACATCGGTCAGGTTTCGGAATCCAAAGAAGTAAGTCGTGGAGATATAGAGATAAAGCTATGTTCGAACTTACTTATGGAGAACAAGGAATGTACCACAAAGTATGAATGTTCCAGTGACAAGCAACCATCCTAATATCACCAGGCTGAAACATAATAGTTTTAAAAGATCCACGTTTGAATCCAACTAATATCAGACAAAACACCGGGAATCGAAATTTCAATTTACACATCAGTAACTTACATGTAAACAAGAAGCTGCATCCCAAAAATTGAAAATACTGAAACAAAAAGAAGATTTGCATTTATAAATTAACAACAAACTTTCTAAATTCGGGGGGGAGGGGGGGGGGGGGGAAGAAGAAGAAATTCTGAACCATGGGAACTTACAGAACCCAAGAAATGTCAAAAGAAGCATGATAGCAGCTGTTACAATAAGAGCCACTCTCCTGTAAGAACATTGAAATACAGCTTTAATTAATGAACAAAGCTTTTCATAAGAACATTAGCATATACATAGGTGAATTCCAGAATCCTTTACTTACACAGAATCTAGAAGATCTCGAATATCTTCTGAATTATCCACTGTTTTGTCAGCTAGAGTGCCAGCAGAAGAATTAATTTTCGTTCCTATCTCATCGATATCAGTTTGGACATTAGACGGTAGAAATACTTTATCGACTCCGACCTGCTTAGCCGTTGCAAGAGAATCGGACACATCCTTTAGTTTCCTGACGGTCATATCTGCTTGATTTACAACATATTGTAATGTTTTAGTAGTGCTAGTATGAAACCTCTCCTGACCAACATACAGTACAATGCAGCCAAGCCTGAAACCAAAGCACAAAGCATTAACACCTAGGAACTAGTATGTTGTTAATTTTCAACATGAAAATGACACGAGAAAAAGATTCATTTACACTGCAGCAACTGCGAACAACACAAGGAAGATGAGAGAGATTGCATAAGCAATTCGGGAATATCCATACGGTCGCCTTTTACAGCAGAAATAAAAGATTAAAATGAGCAATAAGCAGATCCCAAAGCCAACAAACCAGATTGCAGCAATTGCAAACAGGGGAACTGCAGTATAAGTCACAGACTGCACTTAAACAAAATCGGAAATGATTAGTCAGGACATAAATCTTAAACCGATACTTACAGGTGCAATACAGTCAATTACATATAATCCAACTGCTAGGACATGAAAGTGGATAACAGGGTGGGCAGCATTCAGAAAACCTTAGTGCAAAACAAGAGCTAGAACCAAGTACAAAGTAAAGGATCTATGCAGATTGCAGCACCAAACTTATTGGTAGAGATCATGTTCATCAATCAACTTATTTGTGCAGATGTTTGCCACGTAGCTAACTACTTAAAAGTTAAACCAATAGCTGAAACCACGTGCAGGATATTTGTCTTTATTATCTGCAAGTGTTTGGTAGCACTAATTACTGGTGTAAATCTTGCTTGTTATATATAGAAATTGGCCATGCATTGGTAAGTGCTGCTAAATGCAGTGAATTTTCCAACTCTCTAATTATCTAATTAGACTACCATTTGCTATAAACATAAAACTGAAGGGAAAAAAAGAAGGGGGTGGTGGGAATGGGGGACCCTAAGTCCTAACTCCTAACCAGAATGTTTGATAAGTATACCCCACGAGTCAAAGGACCTAAATGTAAAATCACCCACATGACAACATTGAAACTGCGAACCAGAACCAAGGGTCCAATAGTAATCATATGCAGGCAAGTGGAAAATAACTGGTATGAAGAGCGTGACCATGTCCGAAAAGTAGAAAAAAAAATGGTTCATCTTGACTCTCGGGTTTCGGTAAACTTACAGCCCAGTAATGGCGCTCCCTAATGCTCCACCCTCCTGTGTATCTCTTGAACCCATTAAGCGGATCTTTTCTGTAAGTCCTCTGAGCAGCCAAAGCAAGGGATGAAGTAGTAGTGGTGACCTCCAATGGCGGCAGAGGTTCACCAACCGGCACCTCCACCGCTGACCTCCGAGTATCCCCCCATGAAAACTCCGCCTCAGTCTTTGCCTCACTTCCGTTTGCTTTCCCTGAAAAATGAACCCATTGCTTACGTGCATGTACTGTTTGTAGTAAGTTTCTTTTCCCTTGGAAACCAGACAAAAATGGAGGAGAAAAAGACAGGGGAGCGGACAGAGAAGAGAACAAGTGAAGTACCTGAAGTGAGTTGTACGAGGGGAGTGGGAGAGAGAACAGAAACTCCATGGGAGAATGTTGAGAGGAAGAGAAATGTGATCACCACAACAGAAAATGGCAGTGAATTCCGAGAAAAATCCATCACCATTGTAACTCGAAAACAGGAAGAAACTAATAACGGAAAGCCACAGAAAAAAAATCAGAAAAAATTAAAGGGAGTGGAGTAGGAAGTAGTGAACAATCAAGTGTTGTTGGGGATGAAAAAGGCATTGGATTCTTCACAATCACAAAGAACAATGGCAGACATTTTTACAGATTTACCACATTGTACTGTCATTCTTCATTCATTGTAATTGAAAAAGCTTTCGAGACAGAAATACCCTCGTGTACTAATAAATCATATGAAAATGTGCTAATAAATTACGGTTCAGACAGCACTAACTAGTAACCTTGAATACTAAAAAAAACAAAAGGCGCTAATGCTGTATAGCTGCGCCTGCATAATTATTTTCATCTAAAACATAAGGCGATTGCTTTGCATGAATGTGAAATCTGGTATAAAAGTCAAGGAAAGAAGAAACTGGAGTGGACCCAATAAGCGCGTAAGAAGTGAGAAGAGCTCGCTGCCCAAGGAAAAGGGATTAGCCTTTGGGCTTTGAGACTTTGAGTTTGTCCATGGCGAGTACATGCATATTTTAGTTTTTGGATTCCAACTAAGGCAAAAACACCATAATTTCCGCTTCTCCCAGCTTTTATGCATGTTCGTGTTCCCCGCCTTTTTGTTTTGCAACATATTATATCAAAATCTTAAAATTTCGGTGGTAAAAGACATTTTATTTTTTTTTAAATTATAGAAGTTAAAACAATTACAACACATTTGTGAAGAAAAATAACGGGATAATATATCAAAATCTTGCAACCCAAAAATAAAGAAAAGTGGATACTTCTGTAAAAATTAGTATAGCATCAAAAATTCAGAAGTTTTCTTGAATTTTATTGTCTCTATCTAATCGATACGCATAACGGGTGAAAAAAGAGCGGTGGGCGACCAAAACTATCAGGAAGAAAGTTTTGCTACCCAACAATGATTACATTGGCAACCAACCATCAACTGAGTGGGGATCCGTCTTTGCAAGACCACCGACAGAATCATAATAAAATATTAGTGTCGTGAAGATCTTTGTGCGAGTAACAACCGGTCGCTAAAGTATGCTGAAATCATGCTACAAAAAACAGATGAAACAAATCACAAAAATAATAAAAAGCGTGTCACAAAAATAAAAAATATGTGCCAAAAAAGTAAAAAATTTTATTAAAATATAAAAATATAAAAAAGAAAAAGACACCAACGATCGATAATTAAAAATTAATTAATTACTGAATGTCGGCTAATGAAAAAAAATACATCAACGACTTAACAATTTGAAAGAAAAAAAACTAGGGCTAAAAAGAGTGAAGAAAAGACATTTTTAAGTTTGAATTTTGAAGACATACAAATTCTGAATAAATTTTAAAAAGAATTACAAAATGCCTTATCAAAAAGTAATGATTGTAATGGGTAGTTCTAGAAACAACACTTTAAATACAGACTAAAAAAATCATGTACTAAATTTGTTATGAAAATTCGTAAGAAATTTTGTACATGTACCAAATTTGTTTAAAAAATAGTAAAAAATTCGATATGTACATAATTTCTCACGATTTTTTTGCACATATCGAATTTCTTACAAAAATTGTAAGAAAATATGTACATACCTTAAGTTTCACGATTTTTTGTAAGAATTTTGTACATGTATCAAAATTCTTACAAAAGTAGTAAGAAATTATGTACATTGTAAGAATTTCGGCACATTATACAAAATTTCTTACGATTTTTGTAACAAATTCGGTACATACTTTTTTAGCCCGTATTTAAGGTGTTGTTTTTTTAGAACTTCCCGTTGTAATGCGTTTTAGTATATATTTTTTCTCTCAAATAATCTAGCCGCATAGTGATTACTTTTATCCTTTTTTCTCTTTTTTAAACGACAGTGGCGACACTAGTTTTAATATTGGTCGTCGATCGTTGGGATCTAACGTTTCGTTTGTTTTGTTTCTTTAATTTTTAATAGTTATTTTGCTCTTGTTGCATGATTTATTCTATCTCTTGGTACGTTTTTATCGGCCTTTATCACACTTTTCTCTTTTTTATTTTGGTTTTCTATTAGGGTTGGATCTGACGACGCCACGACTGATTAAAATGACGCTCTTTTCATTATGCTGTTGATCTCCCGACTCGGACCTTTGAACTGAATTTGAATACGCGACTACAGTCGTCATTCATTTTTTTCGCGATTGAGTTGTGATAACGACCTTGTTGTCAACGTACCTCATTGTATATGCATTTTTATGTTTTTTGTTGATGTTTTACCTTTCGTCGTCGATCTACGTTGATGTTTGTATCTATATTATGTTTTGAATTTTTTGGTTAGATTTTCACCTTTTCCTTGTATAGTCCTCTTATACGCTATTTTTGTTTATTAAAAATATGTCTGAATTAGGTGTTTTATTTACTAAATTATAAATTTTGATTGTAATTTTAGTTATATCCTTGATTCAATTAAAAATAATAATGATTGTAATAAAAAATTGACCAATTGCCTGCCTAATGATTGATAAGTATATAATTCAATAGATAATAAAATACAAATTAAATAGAAAGTTGAAATTTAACAAGTATTGAAAGAGTAGCCGTTTGTTTCAAGGGGCTTACTACCTTGGGCTGTATTTTTGGGCGAACTTTCAAAATTCGTTTAAGGCCCATATATTTTCATTTAGCCGGGCTCCTTGTTTCTATATTTATAATAAATTAATAAATTATATTTTAATACATAACAAGCGTAAAAAATTACTTAACTCTTTTTATTTCAACTATACATTATAAAATTTAAATATCATTTTAAACCCTAAATTTGGTAAACATGGGTAAACTTTAATTATTGTGCTGGGTTGAGAGTCCAATAGGCCCAAAACTGAACAAAGATCCAATAGAACAATGAGATAAACATATACATTCCTCAATTGATTTGAAGTTTCCAATTCATTTTAATCCCTACTGAAAGCAAAGAACAACAGAAACGAGAAATACCTTCAAGAATACTTTACATTACATGCGCCATTTTTGCTGCAAATATTAGTATATGCATTAGAGTACCAAAAAGCTAAAATAATCTTAGAATAACTGTAATTATATGCCAAAGTTTATTATACTCACAATATCTTACCATCCTTATTCACAGATATGAAGAAGCAAAAATCATAATCTAAACAGTGTTGCTTGGCCTGCATAAAGCACCGGATTGGCGAGCCTCAAACTACATTGTACCCGCGAAAATGGCACAAATTCGGTTAATCGATTTTAACCGATCACCATTGAGAATATACATTCGATGAAGATATATGATGTTGTGATTGATCTGGATGGTCTTCCATTAACCCGAACCGATCACCATTACTTTTTCCGCTTGTTCTTCGAGACGGTTGAAGTGGATGGATTGCTATGCCAGTTCCTCTTCCTCTGATTGATGAACCAATTGTTTATTTGCTTTAATTGTAAACCTGTTTCCCGAACCAACCTTTCTTTATCTTCCTCCTGCAAGTTTGTTACGCAAGAAATCAAGCTCGGACGCTATTGTTCAGGGTTTAGAAGTTATTCATGGTGGCCTACAACTTACAGTCGGGTATGGCCACTTGGAATGCGACTGCCACCAAGCTTTTAAAACTGATGTGGTGTCACCGGGAAGTTTTCCCGCCCTTCTCTTGCGCAAAATTTCTTCCCTAATGTCCACAATCTTCTCCTTGTAACCCTGTAAAGGATTCGATAAAGTTTGTAAATTGTAACCATAATTCTCAACAAAATCGACATGTTTCAACTTTCATGGATGGTAATAAATTACCTGTTTGAGTTCATGTTTGAGTTCTTGCCTCACACGCTCCATCAAAGACCGTTCACTCTCTGTTGGGACCAGAGGCCCGAATCCCATTGAATCTGGACCATCCAAACTGGCATCAAACAAGTTGGCATCACTGTCTACTCGGTCATCATCATCATCCGACATTGTTGCACCTGTACCTTCTCCCGGAGATACTCCTGTTTATGCGCAGAAAGCATATGGTATATTTGGAAGTATTAGAACATTATGCAGATTATAGGGAAACTCAAAAATCAATAATTGGAATAATGGAGCCTTCACTGTTGAAGCAACTAGGGAAAATTTCCAAAACTTCGTCTGCTACATATATGTAGACCGTACCTGTTAAGCTCTGTAAGGATTGCTCAATCTCCCAACAAGCCATAACCGCTTCCATTGCATGGACCCGAACATGTTGTTGCAATTGCTCTTTAAATGAACATAGCAACATAACATAATGCGTCTACATTACAAGGAAAAATAAATGTTCAAATTATATATGTTTGAAAAAAAGCTTTGGTTCAGACATTAAATTACCGAATTGCCATGCAGATTTTTCCATGAAAAAACAAAACTACTATAGGAACAGTTTGCAATAGAACTGGTTCTGAATGAGCATACCATGAATTGATCAAGTTCTTTCTCACCGCCGACAAAACCTTGGGCCCCACCACCGAGAGCCGAGTACTTGGCCACCACTTGCTGCGACTGAGCCAGCTGAGCGTCGATCCTCGGAAGCTGATCCACTGGCGTGGCGATCCTCAGACACGACACGTGTGCAGACAATAGCTGCTCGTACAAAGGGTGGGATAGTATCTCCGCCTTGTACCTTGCATTCTGCCAATTCACAGCCCCATCGCCCCCTCCTCCGATTTCCACTGCAATACCTTCGCTCTCGTTGTTATTCAACTCGCTCTTCCTTCTCTTCAATTCTCCGGATTCCACGGCGACCATGGATTCCCTATCAACTCCTCCTCCGGCTGTCGCCGCCGCCTCTGCCATGTCATCGACGTCGTCACCGTGGTTATGTAGAAGAAGCGAAGATGATGAACGGGAGAGCCACTGGTTGGGAGCTTGGGAAGCCGAGGTTGACTCGGAAGCATTTATAGTATGACTATGGAGGTTAAGGAAGTTAGGGTCTGGGAAGTGAGCATGGGGTTGCGGTGGCTGAGGCTGCTGGGAACGGAGGAGAGCTGTATTCAACCAGTTAGGAGCTGAGGTTTCCGCCAGTTGGTTCGCCTCTTGTTGGTCGGTAAAGTGATGAAGAGGAAGGTCCTGAGAAAGATGGTTGGGTTGAAACGCCATGTATTTTCCTATGAAAACTTATTCGACAGAAAGATTACGATGATTATGAGGCCATGGTTTGATTGAGAGAGAGAGAAAGGAAACAGACGATGGAAAACAAGGGGTTTTGTTATGAAAGTTGGGTTAAAGATATAGTTTTTGCATTGGTGAGGGATTTAAGGATGTTAATATAAAGAGTTAAGATAAACGAGAGAGAAGCTTAGTATAAGTAGGTGTAAAAAACGTGGTAAAGATATAAAGCGATAGACAGAGAAACTAATAGCAAAGGAGGAGACGGGGAGTTTGTTTTCAGCTGAAAAATATCTGGTTTTATTTATGAACTTGGTGATATAGTGCGGTAGAGGAGGTTTATTATTATGGCCGGAAAGAGCCGGTTGGGGAGGGGACCATTTCCATTTAATTTTTATATAATATCCAAACATTTACTCTAAAAATATATAGTACTATTTTTAAATTCAAAATTTTAAGATTTTTCGAATATGTTTTATAATCCATGTTTATTCTTTATAATGACATTGTCTTTAAAATTTTAATATAAGTACACGTACATTGTATCCTATACTTGTTGAAAAAAATAATATTCGTTATAATTAAAAAAATATTTAACTCATAATTGTTAAAATTAATATTTTATGCGTAATTATGTGATACACTAACGATAGAAATTAAGTGTTTTTACCAGCGTTTTAGTTTTAGGGTTTAGGGATTTAGTTTATGGTGTATGGTTTAGGAGTTTAAGTGTAGGAGTTTAGAATTTAGGGATAGTAGTCAAAATCTAGAGTTTGGGGTTATAATTTACGTTTTATAAGTTTAAACCTAAATCCTCATCATATTACCTTAAAAATTAAACTCTAATCTTTAAACCCTAAATTCTACCCATAAATCCAAAATTCGAACAATCATATCTAAATTCCAAATACCTACACCTAAATCTTGTACCCTAGGCTAAACTCCTAAACCTTAAAACTAAGGAGTTTGTGGAAACATTTTGTTTCCACCGCATGCATATAGGATAAATCCATGTTTTATTATGAATTACATTTCAAAGAAGGATTAATATTTGATACATTGCCAGTGTAAAAAAAATTCACATAAGCATGTCTATTTTCAAGCCTAAATCTAAAATCTAAGTTTCTAATCTTAAAACCCTAAATTCTAACCCTAAATCCTAAATTCTAAATTCAATAGCCTAAATCCCTAACCTCTAAACCCTTAATTAACCTCGCTTGTGAAAACTTTATTTTCCACCGCCGGTGTATAGAATAATAATCCTTGAAAGAATGGCGTTGACCTTCCTAAATGGTTGGTTGATGAATTTTTCCAGATTAGTTTCTAATGAATGCATTGCTTGTATAATAAATAGAAATCAACGGTAACTCCTAATCAAGTCTGACAGAAACGAAAATGGATACTAAATTCTTATTTTCTTAGTTATAGGATTTCATTTTCTCCCTTCCGCGTACTGAAAGAGATAAACTCGTACGCGTGAAGCGTAGCGTACCATGTTCGTAAAAGTGTTTACAGCAACAAAGAACCTGGTCGTATCTAGAGACTAGAAACACACATTTGTATATATTGTGTGGTGAGCAACGGTAAGCCTGTATCTTCGAACAGTGCGCGAGTTTTCCTTGCCACTCGGTGTTGCGTAACCAATGTTGGAAGCCGTCATTAAGGAAGAAAACTCGATGTCTATTGTCTTGTAGTGGAATTGATATTTCAGAATTTATTCGGGGTTTTTTTTTTAATGAGTTACGTGAGTGAGTCAGCGAGTAAAGCCCCATTGGATAAACAGTGTGGGCGCTCGTCGAGACGATCGAAGCATATTGGACCACAAATGGTCCCCAGGTTTAAGCACGCTCCCGGGTTAAAGAGTATATTGTCTCTGTTTGGTTTCGATTTAGATAAATTTACCACATTTACAGATTACACAACTTAAATTTTGATCAGTTAAAAATAATATAATTTTTTATCACTAAAATCACACTAAGTTATAAAAAATATAAATTACAACATGTATATTTTACCACATGTATGTGGAGCCATGAAAATTGAAACAATATAATCGTTGACCAGAGTTTGTTTTTAACAGTTGAGATAAAAAATAATAAGAAAAACACATTTTTCAATCCTCTAAAAAGTGGACAATTTTTGCACAAACCAACTTGCCTCATTGGTCAAATGAATGTTTGTTGTTTCTAGAGGTCACAGGTTTGAACACCAGTATCTACATTAGAGTGATTGAGCATGCATTCTCAAATGGTTGAAATTATATACCTTATAAATTTAAAATTGCAATCTTGATCCATGTAATCTAAGAATAATATACGAAATTAAACTAGAGACTAAAAACTAAATCTACAACTTACAATAAAATTTAACGTATTTCACAGCTGCTATTTGGATAATTATTAAAATTTCAAAATAAAAAATTAAAAGTAACCAATTAAAATAAAGTGACTAAATCGGCCACTAATGTATAAGAGAATGATTAAAGTTTCAAAATTTAAAAAAGTATTTGAGGAATACGTGTCGAGCTCCAAACTCATAGAAACTTGACCAATCCAGAGAGCCGCGGCCTAAGTTTCGTGGAGCATCCGATACGATTGATGGTTACCCAGCCAACCCAAACTTGCAATTGGCAGATATGTCAGTCACAAGGACCACCACACGTTTTTTTAGATAAAACGGCAATGTTGTTTCGACTCATATGAATTTGTTAAATTTCCTGGTTATGGTTCAGGCTAAGGGCTCCTTGTGTTGTGTCCACTGTCCAATGGCTATAGATATTGTTTTAGGTGAACTTTTAAGGGATAACTATATTTTTAATAACCTACTTTTACTCATTTTCCTATTTTGGTATCTTATCTATTTCTTTGATAAAATAATACATAACGTTACGATTTGTTTCTATTTTGATACCCTCGCCGTTAAAAACTTAAAGGAAGGTTGACTAGGAGAGAGAAAATCACACGTGGCATGCTACCACGTCATTTTCTCTCTCCTAGTCACCATGCCACGTGTGTTTTTTCATGATTTTTGTTGACGTGGCATGCTGACTAGGAGAGAGAAAATGATGTGGTAGCATGCCACATGTGATTTTATCTTTCCTAGTCAACCTTCCGTTAAGTTTTTAACGGTGGGATACCAAAATAGAAACAAAATGCAACGTTAGGTACTATTTTACTAAAAAAATAAGTAGGGTACCAAAATAAGAAAACGAGTAAAGGCGAAGTACTAAAAATATAGTTATCCTAACTTTTAATGACAATAAGATTTTTATTAAAAGAATTTGAAACATGTTATTAATTAAAAGCAAAAACGTTACTTAGAACTTTGAATCAAACAATTTTTTTTAGATGAATCTGGTTATATATTGATGAAAGGCTGGATTACAAAGATTGAAAATAAGGCTTACATTCAGCCTCACTACAGCCGTACAAACCAGTTCTAAACTTATAAAAGAGTCGGAGTGCATCCAAATGCATATAGTTAATGACCGACAAAATAAATAACAGGATTCAATAAATTTCCTTGGAGGCGTTGTCTTTTAACCTCAGCAGCAGCCATTACTGAGGGAGGAGCTTCTTCTATCCAGAACTGAGGGCATTGGATATTCCTCCCTTCACGAGCCAGTAGGTGAGCAACATTGTTTGCTTCCCTCCTGATAAACTTGTAGGATACTGAAGAGAGATTCTTTGAAGCTTCTTTGATGTCAAAGATAATCGGGCTAATGGTTGAGTTATCTCGAACTGTGACTCTCAATTTTTTTATTACTGTTAGCGAGTCTCCTTCTACCAGAATGTTTGTGAACCCTATCACGATTGCCATCAGAACAGCATGGTAGCACGCCTGTGCTTCTGCTACAAAAGCATCAACTATCTGATCGTGGTGTACTATATATGCTGCCATTATTAATCCCTCACTATTCCTGAATATCATAGATGAGTAGGAGTCCTTCGATCCTTGGTTGTAAGCTGCATCAAAGTTGACTTTAGTTGTGCCTTCCACTGGAGCTTCCCATTTAATCTGAGCTTTATCATTATGGAGAGTAGGAGTAATTCCACCAGTATCGATCTCCTTCAGTTTAGAAATCACAAAAGAGTTTGCATCTTTGATGGGCCAATATTTTCATGCACGACTTTGTTTCGTGTAAACCACACTGCCCAGAATGAAAGCAATAGTATTTCCTTCTGTCTGGCACGTAGCATGGTGAACCACGAGGCCAACCAGACCAACCATGATTCTTCATGATGAGTGTTACGCAATGGTAGGCCATGTGCTTCTAGTAGCTGATTGATAAAGTGACAATCACGCATGATATGTTCAACACTTTCAGCATCTTGTTGACAGAGAGGGCATGAGTTACTAACCGCAATGTGTCTAATCTGGAGATTGGAGAGTGTTGGTAAGAAGTTGTTTGCCACCCTCCACATATGGACTTTCATCTTAGCTGGTACATTGACTTCCCATAGTTCAGAGAAGAATTTCTCAATTGACAGCGAAGCATGTGGTTCATCGTCATTTTCAGCATTTGTTGACATATTCAGTAGCTTATAACCACTATGCACCGTGTATTCTCCTGATTTGTCCACTCTCCAAACAACTGAATCTGGGCATCCTAGTCTTGATAATGGAATCTTCATGATTTTCTGCACTTGGTTCGGCTCAAATAAATCTTGTAAAACCTCCATTTCCAAGCTGCATTATTGGAGTCAATGAGATCCGCAACTTTAGTATAGTTGATGTTAATGGTCTGGACTTTAACCCTCCCATCATCCGTTTCTGGCAGCCAAACCTCGTTCCATATATTGTTGTCATGCCCCGATCCAACACGCCGGCCAATACCCTTCTCCATTAGACCCCTTGCAGAGCAAATGCTTCTCCATATGTATGATGGATTGGAGCCTATATTTGTGCTGAGAAAGTCAGAGTTTGGGTAATATCTTGCCTTTAATACTCTCGCAAGAAGGGAATGAGGCTTTGTGATTAGTTTCCAGCATTGTTTAGCTAGCATAGCTATGTTAAATGCTGCTACTCTTCGAAAACCAATTCCCCCAAGATGCTTAGGACGTGACAATTGTGTCCACGAGCACCAATGGATTCCATTCCTGGTACCAGAGTGCCTCCACCAAAATTTGTTCATTAGTTTCTCCATGGATGAGCAAAGAGAGGTCGACAGCAAGAAGCATTGCATTGCGTATGTAGGTAGGGCTTGCAAGACACTCTTTATCATCACCTCTTTGCTTCCCATCGATAAAAAAACATGTGCTCCAATTGTCTGTTTTCTTATTAAACCTATCAAAGTAGTAATTGAAAGCCTCTCGTTTGTTTCTTCCAACCACTGTGGGCAGACCTAAATACTTTTTTGGGCTAGATGATATCCTGACTCCCAGGATTGTTCCAATACGATCTCGAAGTGTAGCTTCCACATTAGAACTGAAGAAAATGAGAGATTTTTCAAAGTTCACACGCTGACCTGAGGTATTGCCAAACTCAGTCAAAATCTCCTTTAAATGCATTGCTCCTTGATCCAATCCTTCACTGAATAATATACTATCATCCGCAAATAGAAGGTGGCCAACTTCTAAACGTTGTCTACCAATTGTTACCTCCCTTACAACCTTCATTTGGTTTGCATAGTTCAGCATTGCAGAGAGACCCTCAGCACAAATAATAAAAAGGTAAGGGCTCCATGGACACCCTTGCCTTATTCCACGTGTAGGCTTGAAGTTTTCACCTAGAGCACCATTTAGGCTCACATTGTAGGAGACACTGGTCACACACTGCATAATGCGATTCACCCATGTTGCATTAAATCTGAGTGTTAGCATCATGCCCTCCAGAAAACACCACTCCACACGATCGTAGGCTTTACTAAGGTCAGCCTTTAAAGCAAACGATCCTGATTTTCCATAGTGTTTTTGTCGCATTGAATGTAGCAACTCGTATGCAATGATGATATTATCAGATATATGCCTACCTTGGATGAATGCACCTTGGGATGGATCAATACAATCGTCTAGGACCTGCGAGAATCTGATTGCCAAGGCCTTTGAGATGATCTTGTACAGCACATTACATAGGCTGATTGGCCTAAACTGTGTCATATCTTGTGGAGTTTGAGTTTTAGGGACTAACACTATTTGAGTGTTGTTAATTTCCTCAAGATTCAAGTTGCCATTGAGTGCTTGCTGATTGCCAGTACTTTTGATAGAATAAAGCTGGAAATCCATCTATACTTGATGCCTTCATTGGAGCCATCTGTTTGATGGCCTCACTTATATCCTCGGGCGTGAATGGAGCAAGTAGGTATGCATTCATTGAGCTTGTAACTCTCGTTGATACTTTGCCAAAAACTAAGTCTCCATCAGTAGGATTGGATGTGCTGAATAAGTTCTTGAAGTAATCAGTAGCCACATTCATCAAGCTGCGATCATCTTCTATCCAATTCCCGTGCATATCGTATAAGTCTTTTATCGTGGTTTTCTTCCTTCTATATGATGCAAAGCTGTGAAAAAACGCAGTGTTTTTATCACCATGCCTTAGCCAATTTGATCTCGCTCTTTGTTCCCAGAATATTTCTTCTTTGTCTGCCTCGAGGTTCAATCCCAACTTGACTTCAGTTAGCTCCAGGAGATTAGCATCGTCTGGATCCATTGTAGCTAGATCTTTAAGGCGTTTTTGTAATTTCCTTTTGTTGTAGGAATTAGCCATACGCCTTTGTTTACCCCAATTCAACAGGTTGCGTCCCAATTCCATAAGCTTTGTTGGAGTTGAATCCTCATATGTGTCCCAGAAATTGATTATTGTTTGTTCCAAGTCACCTTCAAGAAGCCAGTTTGCATCGAATCTAAATAAGGTTCCCACCTCCCTTATATTACCCTTTTTGCTTCCGTCTGTCTTAATTAGTAAAGGGTAATGATCAGATATGGTGTGGCTTAAATGGGATACAGAGTAGTCAGGGAATCTTTCCCACCAGCTTGGATTAGCAACTGCTCGATCAATTCTCTCCCTAACATTGTTTTCAGCAAACCTTCCACGCTCCCATGTGTACTAGGTACCTATGAAGCCCAAGTCGGCCAGGTCACAATCGTTTAAGGTATCCCGAAACAAGGACATGTTACGCTCTATTCTTTGCCTGCCACCTTTCTTCTCAAAAGAGTAGGTTACTTCGTTGAAGTCACCAGCAACGATCCAGGGTAGTGATTGGTCCGATGCAAATTGCCGCAGCAGATTCCATGAAGATGATCTTAAGTGCTCAACTGGATTCCCGTAGAAACCAGTGAATCTCCATGGACCATTATCATCATCCATTATCTCAACGTCAATGTGAAAGCGGGAATAGCTTCTCAAACTCACCTTTGAATCTGGCTTCCACCCAAAAGACAAACCTCCACTCGAACCTTCAGCTTCAACGTCTATACCGAAATTAAAACCACACTTATGTCTTACCTTCTCCATCCTCCTAGCATTTAGTTTAGTTTCAATGAGAAACATAAACTGGGGATGATTACCCCTCAGTTGATTTCTAAGGCGGTTCACCGCCCGTGGCTTCCCCAGTCCACGGACATTCCAGCATAAAATACTCATGGCTGCCGGCTGCTCTGTTGCACAGAGCCAGCCGAAAGGTTAGAGTCTTCATTAGGAGCAGTGGAATCAAATTCACTTGAAACCTTCAACCCCTCACCAATCATCCATTGCCTTTTCTTCCCATCAACGGGTGCTAGTGGATTATCTTCTGCATCCATAGCCATGTCCACGTGTCCCTCTGTCATAGGGTCATCAGTAATATAAAGTGGTTTATTACGTGTTGTATAACCACGTGGGGAATTAGTTTGTAAAGGCAGTTTTTCCTGAGCACGTAACTGTCCATGCACGTCGGATGTATCCGAGTCAGACGGGGCAGTTGCACCTTCTCCTTCCACACGCAGCCATCTGCTTGGTACCGGCGGTCCCCTCCGCGACACGGCTCTGATAGACAAATCCCAACCGTAAACGATGTCTTTTGGATCAATCGTTAGTCTCATGGGGCAAAAGTTTTCACCATGACCAAGCCTCCCACAGATGAAGCAAAAGAGGGAGAGCTTTTCATATTGAAATAAAACGTAGATGCTTCGATCTTTTCCAAGAAGGATCTTCTTCTTTCTCTTTAGGGGAAGTTTAACATCCAGATTAACTATTATCCTCATGTACTGTTTTCTACCACTTATTGCTAATTTTGAATCATACTCAACGAATTCACCGAAAAAATTACCTAGTTGTCGAAGCCATCTGCATTGACATTAAACCAGGAGTGAGTTCATGTATTTGTACCCAAAAGGTTGCAAGGTCCAGAGGGACTTCATTAAGATCTTCTCCTTTCTTCAGACGGTGTAGTAGTAGAAGGTGACCATTAAAGAACCAAGGACTACCGTTGATGACCCTTTCGAGATCCACTTCATGATAGAATCTAAAGCAAAAGCGGTTTTGACCAATGTCTGTAATTGATATTCCTCTGAGTGGGTGCCAAACATCTGCAATGGTGTTTCTCATCGCAAGGAAGTGTATAACGCTGGAAGTGAGAAATCGGCCCACCAAGCACAGTTCATATTCAAATGCAGATTCAACTATATCAGATGGTATCTCAATTGCCTCTTCCTCCCCATCTTCTATAGATAAGTTGGCTAGGTTTGTATCCATTGATAATCAGAAAACTCAGGTTTGAATTCTTAGAAAAACCAGTAGAAGTTGAAATTAGCGTGCAAAAATGCAGACAAAAGCGTGCAAAACTGCAGACTCTTAGTTTAAGAATACTCGGTATATAAAATAAAAAAAATATATGTTTTTTCAAGGATTTGATCATGTATACTATCACTTTGAATCAAACAATTTTTAAAGTAATGTAAACAATTTAACAAAATGTATCGTTTATTAATATCTGAAAGTTAAAATTAACTACTACTAAAACATGTGGAATGATCTCAGTGGTAAAAGATGATGTATTTCATCCAGGTGACCCGAGTTCGAGAATCATGTGTGCACGGAGTATGTTATTAAATGACTTAAAAAAATTGAACAAATACTATATTGTAATCACACTAACATATTTAAATATATACGTGTGTATATAGTGTTCTAGGATTTGATGTAATTTTCGCGATTCTCTTGTAATTTGTTGTTGGTATAATGAATTTCTCTTGTATAGTCGTGGTTTTTATATTTAGAGATTTTCATTTAAATTATGTGTCTCGTTTTATTGAGCAATATTTTATTTACACCTTGATATTTATATTGTAACAATGATGTTAGAAATATCCGTAAGATTCCAATTTGATAAGAGGAATTGTGTAGTATTTGGACCACTTGCAGTGAAAACGAAAGTACTTGAGTGCTGCAATCTGAATTTTTTCAAACAATTCATATAGTTTTAATTCGAATTCTATTAATCACTGTCCGTAAACAATTTAATTGTAATATGAATTTTTTAGTTGCTGGAGCCTGCGTTTCTCAAAATGGTTTTATAAAAGAAATTCCCGAGAAAAGAAAAAAGTTACCAACCAATGAGCCTAACACATTGATGGATAGGTTGAATTGAATCATGGGTTAACTTCAAGCTTGACTAAAAACCTCATTTTCAAGTGAAGGGGCCAAATAGAAGCAAGCATGGTTGGCTTTTTCACCACTCTGCACAAAGCACTACAATAGACAAACAGTTTAAATCACCGACTTTCGCTGCACAAAATTTATTTATTTATTGCCTATCAAGTGGGATAAAAATACTATGTTCTAACGTTAAAAAAATATTAAAAAAAATAAATTCCAAGCCATAACCTTAAGTTTTAAATCTTAAACTCTACATTATATACTCTAAAAATACACTATACCCTAAAATTTTCAAACCTTAACTACAAATCATAAACTCTAAACCTAATTTTTAGTATGTCGGTATAAATAAGGGCACCGAAAAGCTGTATATGATTTCTATTCTAATAAATGACACCTCCTAACATATGTAAGTTGTATAAAGTTCAATTATATTTGGTTGATTGGCCAAGCTGCTCACTTTTTTTCTTTAAGTTATAGGTTTCAAACCCATTAGGAGCACCCTTCCTTTCTCTAGAGTCCCCTCCTCCAAGTAAGATTAGGATTAGGATTTTTTAAATATATATAATATAAAATTTTTCAACATTATTTTTTTCGGTCCATGAGATTTAAATAATAATTTTTTTAGAAGATATATTAAATGTTTTATCTCTACTTTTAACATGTTACTAACATAAAATGAGTAATCTCAATAGAAAAAAAGATTAAGTTCATCATAAAAAACTCGAGCTCAAACAATTTTGTATGTAAAAAATATGTGCCGTACTAAAGGAATAAAAAGATATTAACAATATACTATATTGTAATCATCTTAAAACTATTAAAATTTAGAAGAAAAAATCTACAAGTACATTTCTTTTTACTATTGGATCAAAGAAAGAAAGAAAAGAGGAACTGTCAAAGTCCGTTGCGCGTGACAAAGGTTATTGTGTTTGCCCCACCAAACCGATATGATTCGCCTTATCCGTAATCATGAAAGGGTTAATGTTGGATGTAGAAAACTTATTAGTTTTGCACTTGTCATCCAAACAATCGTGCAATGTCGAAAGCACAATGGCTATCTGATTTGGGCTAAAGAAAAAACAGGTTCGATTCTTCCAAGAAAAATGCTCGACGTTAATCATTAACATGGGCAAGTAAGCAGCTGTTTCCGATTGAACAAAATGCCCTTTTTCTTTATCTATAATCATTATTATATTTTATTGCGTGGCTTTTGAATCAAATGTTTGTGAAGATTGATGAGTTGAAACATGAAATGACAAGATCCGAGGGTAGTTTTATCATGTTTTTTTTTTTTTGGCTTTATTGAAATGTTGAGATTTTGGAAGGGCTTTGAATTGATGTTGATGATAGAGTGAGTAAACTTGGATGAGTTTGTCATTTGTGGCATGCTTTCAGAAAATGTTCCCTTAGCCAATTGTCGCCCCCACTCCCTCGAAATTAGGCTTTGCTCCCTCATGGTCTTGGACCACAAACATAAAGCTAATGTCAAGGTCAACAAGCCACTTGCACCTCCACTCTTCTCTCAATCAATACCCCAGAATCTCTCAGCTAACAACAATACTTATTATATCTTCTTTTTGGGGTTTGCTGAATCTTACTGCTCCTCAATATCAATCTAAAGGTACAAGTTTTTCTATGTAATTTCGTTTTCCGATTTTTCTTCATATAAACATGCTTTTTGTTTTTCGAATTGGAAGGCCTAAGCCGTGGCACTAAATGGGAACATCCGAACATGTATCGGACATTGGCATTTTGGGGATGCGATTTGCGAGCATGTTGCACTTAGGGCGGTAAATTAGATAAGACGGATCGCGAGCTACTCGAGCTCGACTCGGTTAAAGCTCGACTCGATTAGACTTGACTCGAGCTCAAACTCCGCTCAAGTTCTTGACGAGCAGAGCCAAACTACTTGATACCCGACTCAAAAAGCTCACGAGCTACTCGAAAATATAATATACTAAACATAACTATTAAACCCTAAAATCTAAATCCTAAATTCTAAACCCAACAACCTAAACCTCTAAACTCTAAACTAACACCATAAACCCTAAAATTAACAAACTTGAGTTTACACAACTTGTGTATCAAAAAAAATTCTTCATAGGACTTTAAATGAGACGTGACAGATGAAGAGTTACTCGAGTCCAATGCAGTCAAAGATCGGTCAACATTTGACTCAATTGGGCTCAAATCAAGCTCGAACTCGACTCGAGTTCTAAATGAGCCGAGTCGAGCTTAGATTTCACAAGCTCGTTAGAAATTACTCAAGCTCGAACTCGACTCGAAATCTTAACGAGTCGAGCCGAGCCGAGCCAAGCTTAACACTACTCGAGCTCGACTCCGCTCGTTTACACCCCTAAATTTGCACTCCCTAGGCCCGAACAAGCGAGAACGAACTTGGCACAGTATCAACGTCCTCAATGAGTTTAACCATTGTAGAGCAATATAAACATGCTTTTAACGATATATTCGTTGATGTTGATGTAACCAGGCAAAGTCACCCACATGGAAAAACCATGGATGGACAGAGATTGAATAACAACCGTGGATTTTTTGCTCTTCTTTTTTTCCCTAATAAGTATTTTTCTTTTATTACTAAAACAATGCAAGTTTTACGTCTTATTTCATTGTCTTGTTAGGGTATCATATATAATTTCAAAAAGATCGCCTTTATTGTAAAATTATTCTTATAATATTTTTGTTGTTATTAACAATGATCGTTTGGGTAATGTTAATTATAACCGCTAGCTTAACATTAACAATCTTTTAAATTTTGATTGTAATACACTTAGTTTTTTATTACGAATAAAATTTTAAAATTAAAAAGTAATAAAAATATACCTGGCATTGATGGATAAAGTCGTAAATTATATTTTATGGGTTCGGAAAATTTCATATATTTCATGACAGATATTGTAGATTCGTCATTGACAACGAATATGAGATAAAAAAAAATGAATAATGGTTTGTGGACTAACAAGAGAAGAGTCCAACATTGTCAAAAATCAAAATATATGAAGTTATGATGGCAATGCAATTGATGAAACAATTAAAAACACGTGGTAACTAAAGTCGATGTCAGGTTTGTTGGGAAGAGGAGATTCCATCAAAGAAGGTTAAACACGAGGACTAAATATTCGAATCTGTTAATAACATAACATCCCTTTCTCCCTAATAAATCTTTTATAATTTCTCTCTCTGTATGTCCAAAGGTGTTTCAATCGTCTTCATACACGATTTTCAGGCTTTTTGGAGTCAGCTTTCTGGGTTCATTTTCAAGCTTTGTCCGCATATGGCATTAGATTTATACTCACTGGCCAACAACCAAGAGCCCCACTTTCTATCAGACATGCGGGTATTAGAGAATACAGTATAATTATACGTATGCTTGCTGTGCATGCTTTGCTGAGCTGTGCGTAAAAGCTGGCTGTTGTTAGGTTGTTACAACAGCTGGCAATCAGGAAAATTCCATGCTCTCTAGAATTGTGTACTAGGGTTAGCTACAACACTCCTCTATATATTTGCTGTAAAAATGACGATAAGATATCAATCTTCTCCTTCTTCCTCTATCAGAAACATTCAGTATAAACTTCATTTTAACATGGTATCAGTAGTTCTCTAGGTTCGATTCTGTGTGTAATCATGGTGCAACCCGATTCTGATGAAGCTTCTTCCGCTGCGGACTCCCTCTGCAATGCGTTTTCCAACAAACGTATTAGCATCAGTTTGGATGAAACCAATTTCCTACTATGGAAACAACAGGTCATCCTTATGATGCGTGGCCAAGGACTTGAATCGTATCTCGATGGCACTGTGGTTGTTCCACCGAAGACGATTCCTGGTGATGCTGGTATCCCTACTTCCAACCCTGCTTACTTACGCTTCATTAAGCAGGATAGTGCCATCGCTTCCTGGCTCTTATCGACGGTAAGCTCTGACATCTTACCTCAACTAGTGGGTGTTGAGACCACTGCAACTATCTGGACCACAGTTGTTCGCCTCTACTCTCAACTTTCCACCACCCGCATCATGCATCTTCATTGCCGGTTACGCTCCATCAAGAAGGCCTCCCTCACCATGCGAGCCTATACCATGCAGATCAAAGAGATCTGTGATCTCCTTGCCTCATGTGGTAGCCCAGCTTCATCTATTGAGCATATTGCCACCATACTCAATGGCCTTCCCTCGGAGTATGATCCATTCGTCGCTGTGATTTCTGCTAGTCGTGAGCCTTACTCTGTTGACGGTGCAGTCTCCATTCTCATTGATGCTGAGTCACGTGTCTCTGATCCGTTGCGTTACCCAATTGGAGTAAACAACACCAATCTCGTTGAATCCCCATCTTCCTATGGCTCAACTGATCCAGCTTATCAACGTCGTGGCCCCAATCAATTTTCTGGTGGACGGTTCAGAGGTAGACCACGCCCTCAGTGCCAGTTGTGTGGCAAGCTTGGCCACCTTGTTGATCGGTGCTGGCACAGGTTCGATCAAAGCTTCAAAGGCATTTCCTCCATGCCTTCTCCTACTCCTGCAGCCACTCAAGCAAATGCCTGCTCCTTCACTGCTGAGCCTGTTGAGATCTCCTACGATCCCTGTATCAGTGCAACACCTCCTGGTGATCATCCACCCACAGATGAACCTCAAGTCAACTCTCTTACTGCTACCGATCTTTCAACCATGAGCTGGTTCCCTGATTTTGGTGCCACCCACCATGTCACTGCTGAAAGTTCTACCATGTCCACCTCCTCCCCTTATACTGGTAAGGGTCATGTTCATCTAGGTGATGGTTCCTCTCTACATATCTCTCATATTGGCCATTCTTATTTCTCTACACCAACAAAGGATCTGCATATTAATCACTTGTTACATGTGCCTAAAATCAACAAGAATCTGCTGTCTGTTTCGAAATTCACAAGTGATAACAATGTCTTTATTGAATTTCATGCTGATTCTTGTTGCATTAAGGATGAAAGCACAGGACAGATACTAGCTCATGGCTCTCAAGTGAATGGTCTATACAGTCTCTCTTCTCCCATGTCTCCTCCACCAATTGAAGCTCACAACACAACTGTTACTTCAGATGCTCAATATCATCTATGGCACCAACGTCTTGGACATCCTGTCAAAGACATAGTTTTCCTTGCTTTGAATAAGAAACTTGTAACTACTGATCAAACACTTTGTCGAGCTTGTCAAATGGGCAAGAGTCATGCTCTCCCATGCAAAGAATCTGATACAGTGTATACAAGTCCATTTCAGTTGATTGAAATTGATCTATGGGGTCCTTCTCCTATGCTTTCAAATGGTTTTCGATATTACATATCCTTTGTAGACATGTACACTCGACATTGTTGGCTATTTCTACTCAAATCTAAGTCTGAAGCAACCAATGCTTTCACAGTATTTCAAGCCTTAGTTACAAATCAATTCAAGACTAATATATTGGCTGTTCAAGTTGATGGTGGAGGTGAATTCCAATTTCTTCATACCACTCTATCTCAGGCTGGGATTCAACTAAGGATCACGTGTCCACATTCCTCCCAACAGAATGGTGTAGTTGAGAGGAAACATCGCCATCTCATTGAGACTGCTCTTACACTCATGGCCCAAGCTTCTCTCCCTCTCAAGTTCTGGTCGTATGCAGTTCTTCATGCAGTACACTTGATAAATCGTCTTCCTTCGAAGCAATTGGGAAACAAGTCCCCATTTGAGCTCTTGTATGCCAAAGCTCCTGATTACACTCTCTTACGAGTGTTTGGCTGTGAATGCTACCCACACACAAGGCCCTTCAATCATCACAAATTGGACTTTCGATCCAAACCTTGCTTATTTCTTGGCTTCTCTCCCAAGCATCAAGGGTATCACTGCCTTGATGATCAAGGCCGTGTCTTTGTGTCACGAAATGTTCGGTTCAATGAACACATTTTTCCTTGGGCCTCCACCAATGGTCGATCCCACCTCCCTTCTCCACACATATTATCCCAACCATTACCCATCATCACTGACCCAACACAAACATCTCCATCCCCTACTACTCAGTCACCACCAGATGAGCCTTCCCCACATCCTATGCCTTCCTCCTCTTCCCCAGCAACTACCACCACACATATCTCCCCACCTGAACCTATACTCCCAACACCTACTTCACACTCCCAAGATTTACATCACCAACCTCCCGACACCATTATCCCCAACACTACTACAAACACAGAACCTATTCCCATCTCTCATCCCATGATCACTCGAAGTAAAGCTGGCATCTTCAAACCAAAACTTTACAATGTCCAATACATTCCTACACCTAAAACCATTCAAGAAGCCCTTGATGATCCTCAGTGGCACAAAGCTACCATGGCTGAATACAATGCCTTGCTCGACAACAATACATGGACTCTCACTGACTTACCACCTGGAAAAAAAAGGCCATTGGTTGCAAATGGCTTTTCAGGGTAAAGTACAATGCTGATGGCACTCTAGACCGTTACAAAGCACGGCTAGTAGCAAAGGGTTACACACAAATTCCAGGTTAGGACTTTCTAGATACGTTCAGCCCTGTCATTCGATTGTTCACAGTCAATGTATTGCTTTCAGTTGCAGTTTCTCATTGCTGGCAAATACATCATGTTGATGTTAATAATGCCTTCGTAAATGGCACATTATCAGAGGACATTTACATGCAGCAACCTGCTGGCTTTGTTCAACAGTCTAGTCATGGCAAACACTTAGTGTGCAAACTCAATAAAGCTATATATGGGCTTCGCTAGGCACCAAGAAATTGGTTCATTCGATTACAGACCTATCTTCACACCATTGGTTTCACCAACTCCTCTGCCGACACATCTCTCTTTGTCAAAGTTAATGCTACTGTAAGGCTCTATCTTGTGGTATATGTCGATGATATCCTTATCACAGGAAGCTCAGACACTCTAGTTCAGGAGGTTATCACAGCTCTACACGCTCAATTTTCTCTCAAGAATCTAGGCCATCTGCATTCCTTCCTTGGCATCGAGGCACAACATATCGGCAATGGCCTATTTCTTAATCAGAGACAGTACATCTATGAACTGTTGCAACGAACAAACATGCTTGATTCTAAGGTGGCTAACACACCTATGGTTCCCTATCCAAAACTGAGCAAACATGATGGTGAGACACTTCAGGATGCATTCAACTATAGAAGTGTAATTGGAGCTTTACAGTACATCTGCCATACCCGTCCAGACATAGCATTTGCAGTGAACAAAGCGTCTCAATTTATGCAGACTCCTTCAGACACACACTGGCAAGCAGTTCTTCGAATCCTACGCTATCTCAAAAACACAATCTCTCATGGTCTATGGTTCTGTCCACAGTCTCCATCCTCTCTGCAACTCAAGGTCTTTACCGATGCAGACTGGGGAAGCGATGTAGATGATCGTCGATCAATTTCAGGCTTCTACATCTGCCTTGGCAATCACCTGGTAAGTTGGAGCTCTAAGAAACAACGAGCAGTGTCACGCTCCACAGCAGAGGCTGAATACAGGAGCCTTGCCGATGCTACATCTGACCTGACCTGGATCACCTCCATCCTTCAGGATATGCAAATGCCTCACTTTGACACTCCCACAGTATGGTGTGACAACTCCAGCACCGTATCTATGGCTGCAAATCCTGTACATCATTCCAAAATCAAGCATGTTGAACTTGATCTTCACTTTGTGCGTGAGAAAATAATGGCCGGCACACTCCAAGTCAACTACATACCTGCACGACATCAACTCGCAGATATCTTCACCAAACCTGTGCCTGTTCAGCTCTTTGAGAAATTCAGACACAAACTTCATATCTTAGACTCAGAAAAGATACAAAAAGCAGTAGGGGAAATATTAGAGAATACAGTATAATTATACGTATGCATGCTGTGCATGCTTTGCTGAGCTGTGCGTAAAAGCTGGCTGTTGTTAGGTTGTTACAACGGCTGGCAATCAGGAAAATTCCATGCTCTCTAGAATTGTGTACTAGGGTTAGCTACAACACTCCTCTATATATTTGCTGTAAAAATGACGATAAGATATCAATCTTCTCCTTCTTCCTCTATGAGAAACATTCAGTATAAACTTCATTTTAACAGCGGGGATGGGACTAGGATCGAATATTAGGAGGTTCCATTACAACGTAGCATTTTAATAAGATGCTGGTCGGAAAAAACTCGAAAATATCCGGTTAGTTCATATAGTCATTCCTAAGAGATAATATTTAATACATTTGGAGCTCTAATTTCTCTAGAAGAAAAGAAGCTATAGCAGGAAATCCAAGAATTCTGTTCAAACAATCAACAATATATTCGTACATTTTAGTTGTCTAGAAATATAAATAGTGGAGGGATTCCCTGCGTTTGCCATTAATCCCTCGATGTTGGTCCAACAGGATCCAGAAGTGAGTGCAGTGGCCACCCTGCTAGCCCTGGCGATGTTCAATTGTTTGCAAGCTAGTTGGCTTAGCTAAGTATCTTTGTCTTGTAGGCCAGGTAAGGTAATTCTTGTGCTTCAACCCTGTTCACTTGGGCTGGTATAACAATGGGTTTCTCTAATATCTTTCTCATTCTTTTTTGGGACTCTAAACCCGAGAATTCGATGATAATGTAAGAACAATGTTTAAATAACAGACTTTGTAAGCACAAGGTTTTATGAAGTTTTAAACAATCAGATCTGATCGTGGGTACAATAAATGGTTTGTCATAGATCCCGGTTCCGTACACCGTCTAAGAATTGCCGGCTCCATAATTCGATAGTTTCTGTATGTCTGAGCCAGTGGAGTTCTAAATGGTGCCCTGTTCACCACATTGCTCTTCATTTTGGCTGGGATGGCAAATAAAACTCCAAAAAAACTGACTACACTGGACAATTGGCAATTAGCAATAGCTTTGTGAGAGGCATCATAGTGGAGTAATGGTCCACTTGTATTGAAACATTCATTATAACATGGATTCATCATGCTTGATACTTGGGGAACTCCCCACAACAATTAACCATATTCCTTACTGTGTGGGGTTGGCCCTGAGAAACTCCCACTTGCTGTTGAAGCTTTTGTCATAGCCTATCACCATCTCTTTGTCATCAACCGTTGAGTTTGTTAGGACTTATTAATCAATCATGTCCTCATCATCAATCTAGTTTTTCATGTACGTATATCCTACTTTGCTCCCAACTTCTCCCTTTCTCCGATGATGAATATGTTAATTTCTCGACTAAATAAAAAATCATTACATTCTTATGTCGAGATTTAAACGTCAATTAATGAATCTCTATTTCTATTATTTTTTTATTTATATAAAAAAAGAAATTGCATTTTTCTTTCTAGCGGCAAAAGGGGGTATATATGGGGAATCAATGGGCTTATGAATTATGAAATGCACAGTGGCCAAATTGTCTCGATGCCTTGTATGTGTTCTCTCCTCTAACCTGGAAAGCATTTATTAAAGACAAAGAGGTGATAATGCGACAGATACTATATAAACCGTAATGTATAATCCGACAAATACTACTTGTCGTACCAAAGTGAAAAGGATAAAAAAAACAAAAAGCAGGTGTGCACAATTTTATTTCGCTTAATTTAATGGCCTCGTTTTTGACCGAAGCTCTTGTAGCTGTGGTTCCTTTTTCAAAGATTGGAAATTTCAATCATCAGGTAAGAAACTTTTGACACAGTCAAAGGAACATCACTGCCAAAAGCTACTTAGTAGCTACCTGCAAAACCAAACACGAACTCTAGGTGTAGGAATCCAGGTAAGACTAAGAGTCAAATATACAAAGCATATGGTCCAGTCGGTGAAAATTTGAACAGCTTGAGAAATTTCACTAGCCATGAAAATTGTAGAGAAACAGTATCAATCCTTCCTGAAATTCCTCCCCCGAATTGAGAAGGAGGGCTGAAAAGTGAAAACAGAGTTTGTAACAACAAAATTCTGAAATTAGATTTCAAGCCAAGCCATCAAGTTCCACCTACAAAGAATCACAGTTTTTTCGATTTAAATTCGTAAATACGCAGTGACAAAGGGTTTACCCCAACGAATATCGGAGGAAAGTAGGAGCCTGCACCATGACAAGAATCATTTCCATCTACAGGCTTGGATTTCTACTACTTGTGTAATCTTCTGCCTTTTAAAGGGTTAGCAACTGGAGCAAGCTCAAACTTTGATATTTGTTGCTTCACCTGAGTTTCAGTAAAGTTAATCAGCAAGTAGCTCATTGCCTTGGCCAGTTTCTCACAACCTTCGGCTGTGAGCAGGGTTTAAGTACTCGAATATAGAATATTCAGGTGGCATTATATAAAGTCTCGGTGACGGAATCATCTTCAACAGGCATCATATTTAGATCAGGCAGTACAGCCTTCCCCGCACTGGAAGAATCTAATAGTTCTTTACGATCTTCAACAGCGTGTGAGGGTACTCTCTGACGGGGTTGAGAAGGAAGTACTTCCTCGGAATCATTTTTTGCTATTTGCAAGTTCAAATCAAGCTGCAATAACAGACGTTTACATTAAAAAAAGGGCAGCAGAAGAATATTTCTCAAAAATAAATGCAGGTTTCTTAATAAACACTTAATATTGGCCAATTATATCAGTACAATCAAGTTTCTAACGAAGCATTTTGCTGACCTTCATTCTTTTCAAGTCCTCATTCCTGGCTCTCTGTTCTTTGCACGTAGCACGCATGGATGCTATCTCCTGTTCAACGAAAAAGAACACGACTGTAAGGTTATCTAGAAGTAATCAAGGAGGCATTAGTAATCCAATTCAACACACCTTTTTCAAACTAACCCTTTCCTTCAAAAGCATATTTTCCTCCTCCTTAAGTTCAGCAAAAGTCTGAAAATAAGACAAATTCTTCCGAGTTTATATATATACATGAATCATCTTCGGATGTTTCTTGCGTACAAAACATTTCCCAGAAAAAAGATGATCAGTAAAGATCAATTACTTTACCTTCTTCCTTCTCAATCTCTTGGTAGTTGTGCTAGTGGTTTCATTACCAGCATTACCCTGCAATATACATCAACCAATCATTAAATTTAACCCGAGGCAAGAACCAACAGGTTTTCTGAAGTGGGTTAATTACAGAGATGGACCGAGTGGTGCTGGTGGGCCCCTCTAAAAATTTATAAGTTTGCCCCTAACCTAAAGTTCTAGGTCCGTCCCTGGATAATTATACTCGACCAAAGCCAGGGAAGTTGGATCAACTAAAACCCTCAAAACAATTAAAACCTAACATTGATAATAAGCTTTCAAGACTGCTCCAACGGCGGATTTGGAGATCATCTCGGAGGACAGCAGCGTTGAAATTGGGAAGGCAATGCCGCTCCTTTCCCGCACAAGTGAACCAATAGCAACACGCCACGTCATATTAACAAGGATGTTAGACACATGAATGAATTTAATGCTGTATGGCTGCCTATATCTATAGTATTTCTACGTGTATAATTTATAAGCCTACGTTTCCCAGCACCTAATAAATATTTTCCACAAATCTGACGGTTCAAGATGCACCCGATGATAGGGAAGTGTGGGCCCAAACTCAAAAAGATATCCCCATCTCGGAAAAAGCAAAAGCCTAAGGTAGAAAGATAAACACGAGAGAAAAACCCGATAACAGATACAAGTACAGTTTTAACCGTACACGCGTCAAGTTGATCATTCCTCTCCTGGCAACTCAAATAAAAATGCTCCCATCCCATCCGCCTCTTAACAACATTACACCAAACCCCCCACCCCTTTTCAGTGGACCCTACTTATTTTATTATGACCAAAATGCCCTTAGAGAAGATCCTCTACGGGGAAGTTTCCTAATTCATACGGTGGGGAGGTGGATGGGCCCAGGGAAAGCTATTTCCATCTCCTGACAAAATTGTTCGGCCCGGTGAGTAGAATCCAGAGGGGGTTAAAAGGGTGATTTAGTAAATCTAAAAATAGCCAACAATAGAATGACAGGTGACCGAGAACGAGGCGAGAAGAAAACGTCAAACGAGTTCCAATCTGCTTACAGTGTTGTCCTCGCGTGTAAACTGTAAATATCCTTATAACGGCAGGGTATTTTAGTCCAAACGGGAAAAAGACGGCACTGCTTGTTTAATGGTTTATTCGTTTTGTTATTAATGTTATCCTGTTAAACCGATGGTCGGAGAGATCAAAACCAAACTGAAAAGTTGAAGATAACGAGAAACGTATAACAAAGGACAGATTAAGCCCCGGCGAGTTCTTGTACGGGAAGTTTCGTCGGCTGAAGACGGAAAGGAAAAGAAATAATACAATCGAGATTCCAGAAAACCAAGAAGTATTAGTTTACATGACACGGAAAGAAAGAGGAACGAGTAAATAAGGAGATTAAAGAAGGGTTTAATGGTCATTTGACATGAAGACTAGGGAGTTTTAACAACAACAAAAAAGAAGTTATCCGGTTGAAAAAGAATGTTTCGTCGACGAGATACAAAGGAAGACGATAGTAAGCGGCACGTAATTTGACATGCGATAGAGGGACATTTCCGTCAACCCTGACAACCGCATGACACGCCGAAAGATCAGGTGTTGAGAATGAGAGATAAGTGAAAACAAACCTTGGATCTGGAAAGTGCGGCTGGTGGGAAGCGAGAGACTTGTTTACTGGTCTCTTCAAAGCCGTCGGCGGCGGAAGGAGAGGCAGCACCGCCGCCACCGCTCCAAGAAAGAGGCGTTGTAGGGCTACGTCTAGTGCTGGCGTTGAAATCTCCGTCTCTCTTGGCGTCGCATCGCATCGACATAGGTTTAGACCTCGGCTGACGTATCCCCCATTTGAGTGCAACCGCCGCAGATTTCGGAGCCGGTGGTGCAGCCTGCGCTTGTTTGAGCCTTACCAGCAACTCCACCACCACGTTGTCGTCCGTCATCGCCGCCCGAACCCACTCATCTTTCACCGTCATCGTCACCATCGTCACCAAAAACCAACACCAAACGGAACAAGAAGAAAAAGAAGAAGAGACCAGATGGTGACAAAGAGTGGATATGAAGAAAAGGATAATACAAGGGGTTTGCAAGAGGGAAAGAGAGAAGAAGATATTAGGGGTGGCGAGGAATAAGAGAAAATGAAAAGAGTTAAAAATGTGGAAGAAAGTGAAGGAGATGGGTGTGGGCAATGTATACATATACGAGGCTGCCTTTTTCTTTTCCCTTTATTGTTTTAGGGTATTTATTTATTTTGTTTTTAATTGCAACATTTTTCTAAAAAAAAATTGAAAATGTTTGGGAGGTTGTTTGTGTGGTGAAGTAGATTCCAGTTATTCGGTTCGGTTTCTTTCTCGTTTGCTTATTTATATAAACAACACTTGACGCCTCTTTTTATATCTCGTTGTTGCTAAAAGCCTAAAGGGGGCCGCGCTTGAACGCGAGAAAGAAGAGAACGATGTGTGTGAGTCTGACTCTGACCTTTATTTTCTATCTTTTTCATTTATTCTAGTTGAGGAAAAAAAATAGTAAGAAAGAAAGTAGGGTCCAGTGATGACATGTGGAGCTGACATGTTTCAAAATTCAATTGTTGTAGGGTTATAGGGCTTCGGAAACTGATATCCCACCGCCGTTCATTCCCCTTTTCATATGACCTATCTGTATACTGTATACATACATGTATGATAATGGAAATTAAAGAAAAGCGGTACTACACATTTTTTCCTATATTTTTTTATCCATCTAATTTTTAGGTTTAATATGTGGTAAGTTTTCAGTGTTGAATCTTTTATTTATTATGAATGGCGAAAAATTTAATGTTACGTTTCGATCTTTTTAACGGATAATCTACCAAAAAAAAGTTTTATAAACATAAGAGTCAAATATTAATATAAGAGATTGAAAAAAGAAATCAATATGAAAAATAGTTTTATAAACATAAGAGTCAAATATCGATCTTTTGCTATTTTGGTGTACTTTATTATTCGGGTTAATTATTGGATGATCATTTATGTTTTTTTTTCACTATAGAAATGATCATTGATTCTGAAAAACGACATGTAAAGTTACTTATGTTTTCGGGATGTAAATATCTAGTCACTCAGTCATTTGTTGACGTTAAATGTTAATGAGAGGTTGACCTGAGATAATAAAAAAGGATAAATTACGTAGATAGTCTCTAAACAATTACTTCCCTCTTATTTTGACTACCAAAATAAAAATAATTTGTATAATTACACATTTAATACTTCACATTTACATTTTTTTTATTTTTTCTCTCCTCCATCATCTTCCATATTCTTCTTCAGCTAACTCAATCTTTAATTTTATATTATATTAATCTTTAATTCACATTGTATATTATAATCCATCATAATATATATATATATATATATATGTTTCAAATAATGTTTGTAATTCTTAATATGGTTTAGTACAAAATAATGCCCAATTTTACGTGCAACAATATTTACATAGCATATTAGAAAGGCTTAAATGAAAATAGGTGTCCAACTTTAGGTGCCTAAAGTTTTTTTTTTTGTAAAAATATGTGCCAGAGTTTGAACCGTTATAATTTCAGGTGCTAGACCGTTAAAGGGTGTTAAAAAAATTATCAACCAACCAATGCTGACATGTGGTACTATTTTTATTTTTAAAAATCAATCTAATAGAAAAACTCAAATTTTGTAATCTTTAATCCAAAAATTTTCAAAAAAAAAAAATAAAAACAATCCTCAATTTCCAAAAATTAACCAAACTCAGATCCCCAATTCGTTGTTGCTTTTGCCGCCGATCGCCGGAGCATGACTGCCATTTCACCCAACACGGCGTCACCGAAAATAGTGAACAGCGTACTAGCCGAACGTCAATTTCACGTTTGATGTTACGTCGTTCGTCGTTTTCAGTGACAACGTGTTGGGAGAAATGACCGCCACGCTCCAGCGACCAAAAGGGTGTAGTTAATGGTGGCAATCGACGGCAAAAGCGGAAACGATTTGGGGGTTTGGGTAATTTTAGGGATTTGAAGAGTACTTTGTAAATTTTCTAAAATTTTCGAGATTTTTTGAAAGATTAAAAATTCTGAGTTGAGGATTACAACATAATTTGAAACATGGATATGTACGGTGATGGATTATAATATAGGGTGTAAATTGAGGATTAATATAGTAAAAAATTAGAGATTGAGTTAGATGAAGAATAAATAAAAAATTGTAAATATGGAGGATTAAATGTGAAATTATAGAAATTATTTTTATTTTGGTGGTCAAAATAGAAAGGAGTAATAGTTTAGGGATTGTCTATGTAATTTATCCTTATTTTTTTGTTTCAAATCAACCTCTCGTCAAAGGTTTACGACAACAAACAACTAAGTAACCAAAAGTTTATGCCCGAAAACGTAAATGACCTTACTAGTTGTTTTTTAAAATCGATGACCAACTCTGTACTGAGAAACATAAGTGACTATCTCAGTAGTTAACTCTTATTATTACCATGTGTGACTTTTTTCTTTCATTTAGAGTTAAGGTAGTTTTTCACGAAGCACATGGTAATAATCTACTTTTTTCATAAAAAAAATAATATAAGAGAATGAAAGTTAGTCAATAACTTTTTTTAATGGTCTAAAGGTGATTATAAAGTAGTATTCGTTCATAGACAATCTTAACCTTTTGACAATGCGCATACACCTTGTAGACAAATCGATTTGAACTCATGTCTTCTAGAATGAATATCATCCACTTTTTCATAATGGGGTTCTAGATATACACGATATGAGCGACCACATAAAGTCCCCAAGAGAGTGGCCCAAAATAGAATGTAAATTAAATTAAATACTTGTAAAAAAATATAAATTTATACATATATAATTATGTGTATGTATATATAACAATGATATAAAACTTAAAACATGAAAAAAGAATGACACTCTTGAAGTGAAAATGTTTGATTTTTAGATGTTTATAAGTCAATTTTTTTATTTGCTCAATTAGATATTCTAATAATATTTAGATCATAAATTAAGGGTCTCATTTTAATAAATTGTATAGGACCCCTTAAATCTTTGAATCTCCCCTGCTTTTTTACTATGACATTTGTTGAGTTCAAAGTTAATCAATAATTAATTGGTTTAGTAAATGGTGTTAGATCTTTAAGTAAGATTAGAAATTCAAATTATAATATTATGAGTAACAAAACGGTAATTAAATCTCGATAATACGCGTTCATCAATTAGTTGAAACAATAATTTTATATATATAACAAGAGTCAAGGTATAAGATTAATGACCTAAGAGGTCAATTCAACTTAAATGTGAGTGGATGAGTGTAGGATGATTGTGTGTTTTTGGGCATCCACGATCCAACCATCAACTTGAACAATGCCATGTTTGTGTAGAATCCCTTTCGTAGCCGTAGTTCTAATGGTGATGCAACTATCGCACCCAACATCAATCCCATTTGACTTTTTTTTAGTTATAAATCCCATTTGACTTTACACTATTTCCCATTCATCTAGAGTTCATAGCCTGGAGTTGGGTAAAAAACAAAAGAATATCTCCAACTCTAGATATATGGAAAATAGTGTGAAGGTGTATTTTTGTTTAATTCCATTTGACTTTAAATTTAATCAAAGGTTTTATTAAATATATATTAATACAAATGTGTACTTTTAATTTTAAAATTTTATAATTTAATTTGTTTAAGCTTAATTAACATAAATGAAATCTTTTTATCATGAACGTATAATTTATTGATAGAAAATCTTACAAATGAAAATTAGTAGAAGCCTCATTAAAACTCTCATAAACTTAAATAGGGAAAAGAATACTCATGTTAATCTATAAACATCAAACATGAGCAAACACCGCACAATTAAAGAACAAAATTACAATTCTTGAAAAAACCAAACTCGCATCAGTCATAAAGTGTGGTCACGCCTTATCAAAAACACCCTACTGCTCATATCAATAATAGTAAACACCACACAAACAAACAAAAAAACTCCCAGCCATTAGGAATACCAGACTTGCATCGTTCACAAATCATGGTCACGCCTTTATCAAAAATATCATTCTACCCGTATCAATGAGCAAACATCACACTAACTAAAAGACAAACGAACATTGAGCATCACAAACGCAAAGGCTACCCATTATCGAACATAGCACCCACATAAATGAGATTTAATTTGACTTATGTCAAAATTACTCCAAAATTTGGGATATTTTGGAGATAATCCATTTTGGATTATTAATTAGGGATATAGGAGAGTTTGGGAGATATTTTGGCATCTAGGTCAAAATCTACAGGACCTCGCCACCTCCTTATGGCGAGGTCACTTTTTAGCACAACCTCGCCACCTCCTTATGGCGAGGTCACATGGACCATGCAACTCACGTACCTTACATGATTCAAGTGGATGTTACTTGGCTATATAGGTACGTGGTCCATGTGACCTCGCCATAAGGAGGTGGCGAGGTTGTGCTAAAAAGTGACCTCGCCATAAAGAGGTGGCGAGGTTGTGCTAAAAAGTGACCACGCCATAAGGGGGTGGCGTGGTCCTGTAGATTTTGGCCTAGATGCTAAAATATCCCCCAAACTCCCCTATATCCCTAATTAATAATCCAAAATAAATTATCCCCCTGAATTACCCCCAAAATTTTATTGTTTTCATATATTAAAAGGTCTCACACTGATATGACATGTTATATTCATTTCATACGAATATAATGCAGTGTTGGTTCTTATTGTTGGTTTTAACGAAACATAAATTTAGTTTACTTTTTAATATAATCATCGATATTTAATTTACTAAAAAAATTCAAATAGAATAATTATCTTTTACCACTTACTCCTACATTAGTTTAAGTTCAACAAATATTGATTACAAATAACGCAATGTACAGGGATAGACCGAGGAGGGTGCTAGGGGGGACAGTCATACTCTTTAAAATTTTTAAATTCTTATATAATTTAAATATATATATTTTATTGACAATTAATTTCACATCCTCTATAATTTTATGTTTTTACACTTCTTATATTTTTAATATAATTTTTTAATAATTTGTACCCTCGCACAAAACGCAACATATGTTCCTAATGATACATCTTGTAAAATGAATTTGTTGGCAAGTTGTATCCCACAATTATATTGTTATTAGGTTTTCAATCAACAAAGAAAAGTTATAATTATTATTTTAAAAAGATTTAATGTTAAAATAAATACTTAAATTATCATATTTTTCTTTTTTAAGTGTCTAAACTATCATATTTTTCTTTTTTAAGTGCTTAAAATAATTTTTTCTTTTTTAGGTGCCTAATGTCACGGACCGTTCGTCGTGACACGCGGGACTGCGCCAGATGCTTGCTGGTTGTGCTTAATGTAGGATGTGTGGGATAGCATTAAGGGTGTAGTACGTGCCATACAGCCGTCTAGTCCTCGGACTGGCGCGTTGGTAGGCACCACACTGGTCGGGAGCTATTCCCGCTTCCCTGATGAGCCCATGGGAGGGCGAAACCAGTGAGCATCGGAGATGGAAAAGGCTTAGCCCTTGGCTGGTAATAGCCCTGGGTTGCCGCACGGGTAGATGTCCCTGCGCCAAGACTCTGACCCCGTGACAAGTGGTATCAGAGCCAGACTGTGTGCTAGCTGTGAGTTTGCCAAGCGCCTCAATGCTGCGTAAGCGAGTCAACCGGACGAGCGTGTGTAGCTCGCACTCCGAGTGTAGGGGTGTTCGCGAGCGGGTCAAGTGGACGAGCGTGTGTAGCTCGCACTCCGAGTGTAGGGATGTCTGCGAGTGGGTCCTCTATAAAGAGATTGAGACGAGGACGGGTAGGCAGGAAGCCGCATCGAAAGTTCGCCAAGCACTCGTATCCGTAAGTGTCGGAGCCTCAAGTGAAAGAGGGCGAGCAGGCAGGGAATTGCACACTAGTTCCGGGCCAATCAAAAGAGGGAAAGAGCTTTCTCCCCATGCACGAGGGCGTGCATGAATCGGGTGGGGGAGAATGTCACGGACCGTTCGTCGTGACACGCGGGACTGCGCGAGATGCTTGCTGGTTGTGCTTAATGTAGGATGTGTGGGATAGCATTAAGAGTGTAGTACGTGTCGTACAACCGTCTAGTCCTTGGACTGGCGCGTTGGTAGGCACCACACTGGTCGGGAGCTATTCCCGCTTTCCTGATGAGCCCATGAGAGGGCGAAACCAGTGAGCATCGGAGATGGAAAAGGCTTAGCCCTTGGCTGGTAATAGCCCTGGGTTGCCGCACGGGTAGATGTCCCTGCGCCAAGACTCTGACCCCGTGACACTAAACTATCTTATTTCTGTCTTTTAAGTGCCTAATTTTTTTTTGCTCCTTTTAGGTGTCCAAACGATCATTTTTGTCCCTTTTAAGAACAAACTGAGACACCTATTTTGTACAAAAAATGATAGTTTTAGCACTTATTTTGGCAAAATATGATAGCTTAGAACTTAAAAAGACAAAAAAAATGACACCTAATAAGACAAACGAAATAATTTAGGCACTTAAAAGAGATAAAAAATAGTTTAAACACTTAAAAAACGAGATAGTTAAGTACTTATTTTAATAGTATACCTTTTTAATATAGTGTCACAACTCTCGTCCAACCAATTATAGGCGATGAGAACAAATAGTAAAAGCAAGTAATATAACGATATGATTAAGGGAAGGGAAGTTAAGGTTAGCGTGGGCGACAAGACTGTTTTACGGCGTTGATCTTTCGGCGAATGCACGTCTTAGGCGCTCTCTGTTCTTTTACCACTCTTCTCTTTGCCTCTTGTCGGCGTATCGCAACTCTAACACTTGCATTGCATCAACCACTTCCATTATTCATTCTACCTTTGCTTTTATATACAAAAATATATTTTATGCAGATTTATTGTTACAAAATATTTTGTATTCCAAAATAAACAGTCCGAATATCATTTTATAAGTATTAAAAATATTAATTTTAGACTAATTAGTTGGTCAAGTTGTAAGTAACAAAAAATATTAATTTTTAATAGTTTAAAGGTAATCACAACATTTAGTAGATTAGAATATAAAAATTAAACCTAATAACGAGGTAATGGTGATTACCCTCGCTATTAGTTTTTGGCCTGCGGGTGATCATTGAATAACAACATTTAGTAGGGAGCATTTGTCTATATCCCATAACCGGTGGAAGTTTTGGACATGTGCGAGGTGAGCACTCGTATAGGGTCCCAAAAAAAGAGAGGTTTCAACTAAATTGAATTAAATGTTTGTAGGAAGAAAACAAAAGATTTTAATTTATTAAATTACAAGAAAAAATAAAAAAGAATGAAGGCTTCATAAATATTTTTTACTAAGATAAAAAAATATCTTTTAAAAAAGCTTTTATACCCCTTTGAAATTATAAATTAAAAGATTTCGTTTTAATAAGTTGTACAAAACCCGTAATCCTTTGAACCGTTCCTGCCCATAACCCACCCCAGTTATAAATTGCTCGGCTCCCGGCGAAGTTGGTGAACCTTAAAATGTAGACATCCTTTCAATTTATTCCGCAATAAGGAACCCCGTTTCGGGGACCAATGCCATGATTTTTTTTTCAATCGGGTCAGCCATACAAATGGATGCTTCCTGTTTCTTAAGCACCCGGACTGTGGAAATCATTGCCTACACCAGAAATGATCATTTAATAGTTAGCCCAAAAGAACAGAACAGAGGTTGTTCGGTCCATATGAATATACAATTTCGTTGGGCCTGGTTTCGACAAATATGTTAACATTCGGTTTTCTGTTGAAAACGTGGGCTTATGCATGTTCAAGGAATCAAAAATTTGAGACCCACTTGCAAGCCATGATTTATTTAATCTTTAGACAAATCCCGATACTTTTCTGATGATGTTTCCAATTTGTTTTATCTCCGTATTTAATCAATATTAGTGTCAGATTTAGGTACCTCAAGGGGGGAAAAACAATGGACTGTTCCTATATTCATTTCTGGTTTTCATAACTCAAATGGCGTCTAGAAAAAGTTGAATATTTTTTTAAATACATTGTTTACTTTTCTATAAAATTTCTAAGTCTCATGAAAATTAATTTAATTTTTTTTCAAGTATACGTTGTATTAATATGTAATTGAAAATCGAAAAAAGTAATATTATAAATTACTCTGTTAACGGTTTTGTATACAACAAACTATCGCAAAAGAGAAGTTAATCATATTAAACATTTGTCCTTTCTTGATTAGAGAGTGCGTTGAGATTATTGTTACATGAGTTTTAGTCTCTGATTAGAGAATGTGTCGTGATGATAGTTATACAAACACCAAACTAATTTTCAGGAGTCATGAAACTCAACGCGCCTCACGCGCCCAAAGTTTTCTCCCACCAAATGCTCCCCGGGCCTCAGACGACTATTTTGATCTACCGGAGTCGGCCTTTTTGCGTGGTCTCTGCACGGAGGACTTCGTCGCCGTCAGATGGTCACCAGATCGTCGACATCTTAGGGGACGAGGTTGACTGTTGGTTTGCTCGGAGGTTTCTTGACGGTGGTTGTTGCCGTAAAACTTGCTGGTAATCGTCCTGCTTTGATGCTGTGTTTCGAATGGACGAACCTTTCCGGCTGCGTTAGGATGGTTGCCATTGGAGGTTCCGAATGGACGTCTGGTGTTGTCGCCTCCAGGTATCCGCTCCTCACCCGGTGTCGCCGTCTGTTCTGCTCACCGTTTTGGGTCTCATCGCGCCGGCGTCAGGCCTCCAATCTCCCCTATGCGTTGTCTCGACTCCTTCTCTATGGGCGGTTCGCTATTCCAGGTTGGAGTGGCCGGAATAAAGATGATGAAGACAATTGTTTTTCGGTAGGCGGCGCACTCTTGGAACCAAGCTTTTCCTCCGTTGCCGGAAAATGTTTGGAAACAAGGGAAGAGATTTTCCGATCTATACCAGCTGGTGCTATGTCTATTTTTTGGCATACCGTGAGAGAGCTCATCTCTTCACGTATTTTCATTCCTAGGAATTACAGGCTGGGCAATTGGTTGGCATGTGCTCATAAAGTCAACTATTGGTGGCTTTTCAAGGATTTCTGGGGCCCACCTTACTTTCTTTATTTGAGATTCAAATCTCTTCCATGCTTCTTTAATTGCCGAGCCTTTGCAGTGGGTGTCGGCCCCACCTTGACATCAAGCTTTATCCTTTTAGTTTATTGGAGCCTTTGCTCGATCCAGATTCATTTTGAGCAGGTTTTTGCGGATAACTCCGGTGAGAGTTATCCGATCACACCATGAGTTCCTGTGGTTCGGGCACCAAGATTGAGGAGGTGCTTGGGTGCCTTTTGATTTGCTCACCTCCACCATGTAGTGTCTGTTTCTTTTGGTGTTTTAGTTATGTTTTTAGGTCTGTTTCGTATGTTGTTTTAGTGTGGTTCGGGTCTTCAGTGGATGCTCTTGGAGAGCAACAGATGCCCTGGTTTTCGAATCGACGTTTGGACGATAATCACTGTACCGCTTATCGTGATAAGGACCGTTACCGATGGAACAGAAGCCTGCCTCTGGATAGAGCTCTCCGACAAAGGAATGGTGGTGCCGATTGTCTTTGCCCGATGAAAAAGTCGTTTTGGCATCTGAGTAAGTCTCTCGAGCATGTCTCGGTTAGCCGTTGGATCCTCTCTGAGGTTGATGGATACGGCCAGTTCCTGCTTTGCTGTGGTGGGCTGTTTGATAGTGGCTCTTATGGCCCTTTGGAGTTTGTTTTATCGTTAAGCTTAGTGTTGCTTTGTTTGGTTGTTTCTGTCCCTGTCCGGTGGCCTAGAAGGCTGGGTTCAGGAGTGTCGTTTTTTGTTTCTATCGAGTCTGTTATCCTTTTGCTTTGGTAATGAAAGTTCTCTTTGATCAAAAAAAATACAAACACCAAACTACCATATAATAGACAAAAATCGTGACACGAAGCAGACGAACAAACACAACAAAAAATGTAAAATAAATTAAAATATTATATAAAATTAAAAACAAATAAAAATAAACACAAAATTGAAAGAAAGATGAATCAAGCTCATAAATCATTTGTCACCCAATATTCAAAGTAAGCCGACCCAACTGCTACACTTAGTGATCACATAATCCAATATAATCTAAACAACACTTTCTTAATCATCTACGTTTAATTATACTAAACGTTGATGGGTAGATGGATTTAAGTTTTGACTAAAAATGCACAAAATTCCGAATATATATACGTTCATGTTTACGAAAATCTTTACCATCCAAGTTCAAACCTCGCAAGATCAAATGTGTCTTTTGTTAGCAATCTATTATGGATGTGCAATTTTCCTTTTTTTTTACAAGATTTTATTTTCAATTATCTTTGTAAATTTCGACGTGATAATATTAATTATCCACGTGATTCATTTGTGTTTGATTTTAATACTCAAAACCTTGTCGGCACAACTTGTTATATATTTTATATGGAAGAGATGAATTTGTTGGAAGGCGAAATAAAGTTATTATACCTTAAGAACCTTACAATCAAATGATCCAAAAAAGAAAATAAATTAAAGCTCAAAGTCTTTTTATCAAATGTAGCTATAAAAGTAGGGTCATTCAGTTAGTGTGATATGTTTCTAGGAATTAAAGTTCATGTCTAACCAGCAAATGTTGTTTAGACAATTCATAATATAGCCATGTGCCAACTTATATTATTTAGATTAATTATTGTTAGGAGTAGAAACAGATCTTCAATGGCGATTTTTTCTATATGAAATTTCATTTAAATCATATAGAATGATCTTAAATTGTGTTATTCAGATGCATAAAAAATCTTTAATAACTAAGGGAATGGGAGGGGAGATTCTACGGGAAGAAAATGTTCCCGATTGGTCTTAAAACCGAAATCTAAGAGGAAGGAAAATGGAGTGTTGAGCAGCTCTGACCACCCGGCCATCGACGCTTGCTTTTGAAAGTTAATAATAATTGCATGAAATTAATTTAAATCCAACTTCTATTCATATTTTGCTTACGTAGTACTTAAATTCTTCAAAAGTTAATAGTAGTCTCTGAAAACAATTTGACAATTTGATTCCGAGAAATAAATACTAGTCTCTGAAAACAAAAAAGAAAAACTGTATTCGAAATTCAAAATTGATAATTTTTTTAGAAAGCAATTTGACAACAACGTCCATGAAAACGAAGAACCCTGAAAATGATCACTCGCTTTCATTTTGTTTGAATTATTATTATTTTAATAGTCTCAACTTTTCAAATTCTCTGTCCCTTGGCATGATTTTTAACAAGAAGCAAAACCCAGAATTTTGTTTTGTTTTTGTTGCTGATGAGAGAAATTTGAAAATCTGATCATGCAAGTGGAGCAGAGTAAGAAAAACTGGGACTATGAGCAGCAGCTTGGTGACAGTAGATCAATGGTATTATTTTAAAAAAGCTGCCCACTTGATTGTTTTGTGTGAGCTTTTCCCCCACTCCCAACATAAACAAAACAACTTTCCTCTGTGATTCCTTTTTGCTTTTCCTACTTTTAAAACATAAAAAGCCAATTAAAAGAAGAGCAACCCAAAGCCTAGAAACTAATAGCCTACAAGTCTACCATATCCAAATTCCAAAACACAGGTTTTCTCTTTCTCTGTCAGTCATTTTTGAATTGAACCCACAATTCCATAAATTCAAAGCTTGGGACTTTGCCTAATATCATATCCCTTTCTTCATGTTTTGAAGAAATTTTCCCTCTTACTAGGAACAGTGAAAAAGTGTTATTATTGTCTGAAAAGAAACAAGCGATGAAGAAGCTTCTGACTCTGTTTCTTTTCCTTGTTTCTACTCATGAAACCATTATTGTTTCAGCCGTGCAAGGCCCTCTTGTTCCTTCTTTATCCCCTGTTTCGTCACCCTTTTCCACTCCCCTCTCTGCTTCAATGTCTGCATTCTCTCCAGGTAGAACTGCTTCAAATTTTAGTAATGAAATGAAACTGCCAATTCCCAGTTTTGTTTTTGTTTCTACTCTGTTAACTAGTGGACATAAAGCACTTGTTTTTTTTCCCCGGCTGGCTGGGTTGTTTCTGGTTAGACTTTAAAGACAGTCTTATCTAAAGTTCAAATTTCCATTCGGTGCATTTAATATTTGGAATGTGGACAGTGTTCGTTTTGCTTCTTGGAAATCTTAGCTATTTTAATATGTTGTCTTGTTTTATCTCTTTGTTTGATTCTAAAATTACTTAATCTCTTCAGATTTCTAAAAACCGTAAAGCATTTTGCTTGGAGGAGGAAGTTTTCATTTTTCCTTTTTATGCTAAAAAAAGGTATGCTTTTGACTGTATGAAGTGGTTGATATTGCAGGATTTCAACTGGAAAGTGAGGAACACAAAAGGAAGGATCCACCCAAGAAAATGTTAATAGCTCTCATTCTTGCCTGCTCTTCTTTGGCTGCAATTATCTCCTCGTTGTTTTGTTTATGGATTTATTACAGTAAGAATTCACACAAATCCACCAGAAATGATGGTAAGAGTTCAGGTATATTCTTTTCAGCTCATAATATTTCTGGGATTTTGAGAGTTTGGGTTTAGAACTGATGCTTCCTTCCCTACGTTTCCCCTTCTTTTTGTGGTTTTGAATTTGAAGATGCTGAAAAGGGGACTGGTTTGGCACCATTTTTTGGTAAATTCAAGCCTACGAGGACAGTTTCTAAGGAGGGCAATGCTTCATTTATGGATTATAAGATGCTTGAAAAATCTACGGACAAGTTTCATCAAGGTAATATTCTGGGTGAGGGTGGATTTGGGTGCGTTTACAAGGCTCAATTCGATGACGGTTCTTTTGCTGCTGTAAAGAAGTTGGACTGTAAAAACCAGGATGCAGAAAAAGAATTTCAGGTATTTCCTTTCTTTCTTTTTATCAGTCCATATGCGTTTTCCAGGATTCCTATCTTTTTTACGTTGAATAATTGTATGGAATTGCAGAATGAGGTGGATTTGCTACGTAAATTTAAGCATCCCAACATAATTTCACTGTTGGGTTTCAGCAGTGAAAACGAGACAAGGTTTATTGTTTATGAATTAATGCAAAATGGTTCCTTGGAAACTCAGATACATGGTAAGTACTCTCTCAGAAATGAACAATATAAACAAATGTGTTAACTTTTGTTTTTGGAAAATTCTAAATTATAATTTATATCTCAGGACCTTCTCAGGGTTCATCATTAACTTGGGATAGAAGGATGAAAATTGCTTTGGATACAGCAAGGTAATGCTTTTGTTTTCATTTTTACTTATTCCTCTTAGTTAATGAATAATATTTAAAAAATAACAATTGTTGACCAGAGGATTGGAATATCTGCATGAACATTGCAACCCACCAGTCATCCATAGAGATCTGAAATCATCTAATATTCTTTTGGATTCAAACTTCAATGCAAAGGTACATTCTTTATTAATGTCTTGTATGAAGTCTATTGAATCTCACTTTCTATCCATTTTGTCTCGATCCAGCTTTCGGATTTCGGTCTTGCAGTAACTGATGCAGCCCATAACAAGAATAATTTGAAGCTTTCGGGCACTTTAGGTTATGTTGCCCCAGAATACCTTTTAGATGGTATGTAAATTAAATCTGAATTATATGTCATGTTCTGCAAATTATCTGAAAGTGAAGTTCATATACAAGGAGCCTAAATGTATTATCTGTTTTTTTAAGGTAAACTTACAGATAAGAGCGATGTGTATGCATTTGGTGTTGTGCTGCTGGAACTTCTATTGGGAAGAAAGCCTGTGGAAAAACTGGCACCAGCTCAGTGCCAATCTATTGTCACATGGGTATGTATGCCTTGCTCTTATGTTAGTTCACGTAAAAAAATGAAGGATTGTTTCGAAACTCGATGCCATATCTATTATTGAATGCAGGCCATGCCTCAGCTTACTGACAGATCTAAACTCCCAGTCATCGTAGATCCGGTAATACGAAATACAATGGATCTAAAGCACTTGTATCAGGTTGGTGAGCTACTAATGACAAAAGCACTTGGGAAAATGTCTTTGTTTTATAAAATTGCCTTCTTTGTCAGAGAAGTTTCACTGGTTATGGTTAGGTTAGGTAGGAATGAGTGAGCTTAGAACCCATTTATTCACTTTGCAGACTGATTTTCTTTGTCTTGCTTGATTTCAATCTATTCCCTCTGTTACTGGTTTGGTAATTAAAAAGTGGAATTGTACTAAACAGGTCGCTGCTGTTGCGGTGCTATGTGTGCAACCCGAACCGAGTTATCGTCCATTGATAACCGATGTTCTCCACTCGCTTATCCCTCTTGTTCCTATGGAGCTTGGAGGGACTCTGAGAGTTACACAAGCTGCAGCCCCTTGACACCGAAAACTACCCCATGCGCGTTTGACATGTCTCCGAATCAAAGATCGTATTTGCGATGATTCCATGTAATTGTGAGCTTTGTATTCGATTAAATCATACATTCACATCTGTTATATTGCCCAGTATATGCAAAACATTTGATGATAATTTATACTTTTGATGTGAAGAGTGAAGACTTTCTGATTGTAAATATACAAAGAGCATAGCAGATATGATAATTATAGTGCACATTAGGTACACCTGCATGGGACGTGGAATGTGGTGAGAGGGAAAAGAAATATTGTTTTGTGGAAATTAGTGGGTTATTTATTTTATTTTTTTATGACTCCCGCCACAAGTCCACAACCACAGTCCACAAGGTGACGAGATGCAGTGTAAACGTGTGCAATCAGTTGCTAAACAACAATGCAAAGCATTTTAAATAAGGGAAAAAAGAGGCATGTGATTTAATACGGCCATATGGTTTGTTTATTTGATGCCACCAAGAATGGGAAACAATAAATACAAGACAATTACATAGATGTCATGTCACCATCTCGAGGATCCAAGTTAACATGGCATAGGCGACTCAAGATTGCTCTTGTAGGATCAGTTTTCATTGTCATAAATCTTTTTCCTTACATTTGCTGCCACTATGGTCTTGTTAAATAAGAATATTACATCGATTATCCTGGTTTTTTCCCCAGGTATGTTAACGGGTATGAACCGTGTTTTTGCTTTCGGTGTTATACTATTAGGAAGAAGGGCTTCAGAAATTTTGAAAACATCAGGGCTAGGAGTGTAAAAGAATCGAGTCGAGCTCGAGTAGTGCGGATAAGAATGTCTTGTATGATGGTATGGTTGAGCCTGCTCTTTCATATTTAGCTGTCAGAAACTTTGGATTTAAAACATCGAATATTATCATTTAATGAATGCAGGCCAACAGACATTGTGGATCCCGTGATAAGAGGCGCCATCCACTTGAACCAGGTTGGTCTCGAACTGTAAATTTGATGTGATCCAGATCCATCTGGATCGAGCTGCAGAACACTGTGTTGGTATATGCTTACTAAGGGGATATGCCATACATGCTGGTTTCCGTGGAGCTTGTAAATAGGGATAGACCGAAGGGGGTGCTGACGGCGGGATGGAATTCCTCTACTCCTTTTTGGTGCCTCTATTTATGCCCCACGCTCAAAATAGGTTTAGAGTTTTGGGTTTTAGGTTAAGATTTAGTATTAGGGTTTAGAGAATTTAGGGTAGGTGTGTTTTTTAAGGTTTAAGGTATAGGGTGCAGGGTTTAGTATTTAAAATTTAGGGTTAAGGCTTGAAATTTAATTTTGTAGTGTTTTTTTAGTGTTGGGCATAAATAGGGACATCGAAAAGGGGCAGAAATTTTTTATCCCTGACAACGGGGCACTCACCTCCTTAAAATTTTTAAATTCTTTTGTATTTATTATTGATAATCTAATTTCACATCTCCTAAAAATTTGTAATTTAATACTAAACATTTCTGATTTTGCTTCCTAATAGTTTGCACCCTCACATAAATGGTTGTAAAACCTGCAACTCTTTTCAAAGTAGTTTTAGTTTCTGAATTATTTCATCTGTTTATAACATCAGTGTTTTTTTTGTAAACTGCAGTGGGTTCTGGGATGCTCTGTGCAGCACCTTAAGTTAATCAGTCTTTTTCTCTCACGGAAGAGATCAATCCTTGTTAATTCAAGCCTTAAACATAATTAACATTATGAGAATAACATAAAGATTGCGTAGATACATGCAATACGAGAACTAAATTTCAACATTTCTCTACCAACACAGCAACTCTTCATTGTTGGAGGCAAAGATACAATAATCAATAATGTTTTCTGGATTTGCTGTGTTTACTGGAAAACTTCAAAATTTCAACATTCAGAAAAGCAAACTAGAGGTTGCAAATTGCCTCTATCAAAACTTGAAGTAAATCGGTGTTTAACGCCCGGTCAACACACATTATTACAAAATCCTTTTGGTTCAAATCAACAAAAATTTTGAGCTACCACAATCTCAAGTTTTCCTTGGTTTTAACTGACATTGTGGTAAGAATCAATGATGGCATCTGCAAGGTATTCACACTTGGCCAAGGATAATCCTGCAAGGGATATCCTTCCATCCTTGGTCATATATATGTGCCACTTGTTGGTCATGTTATCACACTATTAAGAAAAAAACAACAACAAATTACCATCAAACTAAGAATATTGTCATATGATGGCTCGGAAAAATTCAAAATATGATACTTTTATCGTCAACATAATCCAATGTTTAATCAAGAATCTAACTTCTGAATCCATTTATCATGTTAACGCAAAGGTAATGATATCGTCATAAAAATACTGATTTGTACTTAATCCAAATAATGTTCTAAATATCTAATACTTCAAAGGCTTAAAAAACATTAATCCTACACGCGGTTATTGGTCAAATATGTGGTGATATTACTATATTTCATTGTCAAATTAGGATGCAATAAATGAATACCCCAGAAATTTCCAAAGTACAAAGAAAAGGTGGGAGGAGGGTATTACCTGAGCTTTGTTTAAGCCAGTGAACGAAAACATTCCAATCTGCTTAAGAACGAATGACCAATCCTTCCCACTTTTATCTGTGGAAGAAAGACTGTCAAATAGTTTCTGCCTCACATTCATAATTCTCCCAGCCATCATTTCCATCTCTGCATTCCACTCCTTGAAGAGAGCTGGATCCCCAACAATATTGGCAACAATCCTAGCCCCATGAACAGGAGGATTTGAGTACATTGGTCGAGCAATTCTTTTCAGTTGGCTCTTAACCCTGAAATAGAAATAGACAGAATGTAACTCGATCCCTAAACAATATATCAATCACCATTCTAAACGACTAGAAACCAAAAGTGAAATATGTGGAACATGTCCAACTCATTTGAACTAATATTCATTGGAGCACCTGATGGAGGAACCAGGGAGTGAAAGACATAAAATAATTCTACGGTTATAACTTTGCAAACAGATTAACAGATGCAAATGTAAAAACAACCATCAATTATTTTCTATAATACCAATTCCTTATTCATCAGAAAGCAAAGAGTAATAGTATGATGACATTAAACTAGAGCAACATCTTGTCACTCTCAAGAATGAATAATTACTGAAAAATAAAAGAAATCTAGCCACATGGCCTATTGTGCATTTGCAATCATTTCTGGTTAGCATAATTGAAGAAAAGGCACACTACATAACATTTCACAATATCAAGCAAAACTGCACCTTGCAGCAGCATCTGATGATGAGCAAACAACATTAATTGCTCCAATCCTTTCTGCATAAAGGCCAAGGTTTTTACTGTATGACTGAGCAGCAACGACCTCCATACCACGGGCCACAAACATCCTCACAGATGCTGCATCAGCATCAAGGCTTCCACTTGCAAACCCCTATCACCAAAAGTAATTCAACAAGTTCTCATTAAAATATCATATTTTCCATCTTAATATAATATTACCATATTAGACACCACTTTAATCAAGTTTTATATCACGGATTCAGGAACTATTACCTGGTATGCAATATCAAAAAATGGAATATGGTTCTTCTCTTGGATGACATCTGCAATTGTTTCCCACTGTTCAGGGGTCGGATCAATACCGGTTGGGTTGTGTGCACATCCATGAAGAAGAATAAAAGATCCCTCAGGAGCTGCCTGCAAAGTGTGATTGAAGAATAAATTGTTTAAAAAGGAGAGATGATATTGATATATCCTCTAGTGTCTAAGCCAGAAGATGACCTTGATGTCTGCTATCATTCCTTCAAAATCCAAGCCAACTGTTTTGGGGTCGTAGTATCGGTATTCTGACCATGGGACCCTAGCATCATTGAAAATGTTCTTGTGATTACCTGTGAGACAGTTCCATTAGCTATAAGAATGCGTAGTATTGAACAAATTTCACAGATTAGTTGAAGAGGAGACATTACTCACCCCATGTGGGAGATGATATCAGAACTTTTGCCCCAGGAAAATATCGTTCTATAAGCGCAGCAGCCAATCGAAGTGAACCAGTTCCTGAAAGCCCTTGAACTGTTGCAACCTGGTTAAATGAAAAACATACAATAAAATGAAATCAATTTCAATTTTCTCCAACTTCTCCTGAAATACTTCATTATACTGAGCTAAAATATAATTTTGTTTTACAAGATAATAGCCAAAATTCTCACTTACTCTTTGCTGTTTTATAACTGAGTTGTCTGCTCCAAACATCAGCTCTGCTGTCACCTTATTGAAAGCAGCCAAGCCTTCAATTGGGAGATACTGCATGTGAAACTAAATACAGTAAGCAACCTTAAGGGAGAACATAACTTCCCTTATCCAGTCGAATTAATGAATCAAGTTACCTCTCGGTTTTCACCCTTCTCCAGTAGAAGCTTATCTGCCTATAAAAATGGACAGTTTCCAAATTAATTTCAACACAATATATAAACTTCAATGGAGAACCTAGAGCAGACCATCATTAATGAAATTGTACCACCTGCTTTAGGAAATAACACTAACCTTTTTAACCACATCAAGAACATAGGGCTGCAGTTCTTCAGTTCGATAGGCCCCAACACCAAGGTTGAGCTTCAACTCATGGTTGTCTGCTTTGAAAGCTTCAGAAACCCCAAGAATTGGATCAGGGGGAGCCATTGTTATACCTTCAAAACGAGACACGTGGGAAGCTACAGCCATTGAGATTCGACCAACAGACTGCAAACAACCAAACAAATCAGATGAAGCAAACAAAGGGGAAAAAATAAAAATCCCAGCTACCCACAGTCAATCGATGTAAACCCTTTAACACAATTGGAGTTGCTAGACACACAGATCAAGGGAAAAGGTCATTATGATTACTTAACAATACTGAACATAGAGAGTTGATCTAAAATTGGGAATGGAACAGAAGGTTATTGGGAAAAAGAGTACCTTTGTTTTCATGAAGGGATTGGTTTTCTCCTTCTTGAAGGACAAGCTGGAATTTCCAAGATTCAATTTTCCCTATGAAAAACACGCTCTCATTTCAGTGTAACCAAACAGAAAAGAAAGAGCAATTTTTTACTGAATGGATCAGAAATACCTTTTCAAATTCACGAGAAGAAAGTGAAGCAGACGGAGCTGCAGAAGCCAAAGAGAGCACCGATGAAGCCATCTGGAATTCTAGCAACAAGGAGATGAGTATCCGATTAGACCCAAAACTTTAACAAATGTGATGAAACTAATAGTGATGGGTTTGGGTTAGACAGGAGCTCTCACGTAAGAACGACTGAAAAGGGCGATGAGTTCGAAGTTACAAAATTTTGTAATAATTTATAGGGTAGATAGGATAAAGTACACAGATGGTCACGAAAAAAAAATTAAATTTTTAAAAATTATAAAATGACAATTAAATTTTATATGTTATAATAAAATAGTAACTAGAACTTAAATCTCGTTAAGTGTATGTTATAAAATTTGATATAATAATATATTTAGTCTTTCATGTTTATACATTCAATCAATTTAGTCTTAATTCGAAGCAATTCATTAAATTTGTTATCATACTTTAAAATTTTGCTTTAAGGACCAAATTGAAAGGATGCGTAAATAATGAGGGCTAAATTTAGTGAATTATTTCGAACTAAGACTAAATTGATTGAATGTATAAATATAAAGAACTAAATGTGTTATTATACCAAATTTTATAACAGACACTTAACGGGATTTAACTTCTAGCTATCATTTTGTTATAAAAACATAAAGTTTAATTGCCGATTTTAAAAGTTTGGTTACCATTTAATTTTTTTTTATCAATGTTCAATGAATGTCTGTGTACTTTACCTTAATTTATATATATTTAATGATAATATTTTAATAACAAATTAAGTAATTATTTTAATACCAAATTTACAGTCTATAATTTTTATATCTTTAATGATAATATATTTAATGATAATACTTTACCATCTATATACACATTGGTACACTAAAATCCGATTTGATTTTAAAAAATAAATTATATTAAATTAATTTTATTAAATCATTTGATTTTTTAATTTGAATTGTATTTTGTAACTCAAATAAATTAAACAATTCATTGGTATAAATATCTCCTAGATACTTATCAAATTTTAAGATATATTAAATTAGTTCATCTCAATCTCAACAAAAAATTACAATAAAATCTTTAAAAAGTTTATAAAAAATTTTAAATTACAAGGCATGTTTGGTAAAGAGAGGTTTGAGGCATAATTAGAGGTTTGACCAGTCAAATCCGCGAATATTGTTGTTTGGTAAATAACGGATTGAAAGAGCGGATTTGAGTGAAACCGCTAATATTGAAAAAGCTCATAATAGGAGCTTTTTGAGATTAGAGGTTTGATATTAGAGTTGTAAAGACTCTTTTATCCTTACCAATTACCAAAAATCTCAAAATAACCTAAATTAAATATTTTATCACCATATTTATAAGCTAATCCTATTTATTTTTTTCTTTTTATTATCACATATTTATGTGTATTTAAATTTATTTATTGATTAAATTATATTGAAATAATTAAATAAATAATAAATTAATATATAAATCATTCAAATATATTTAGAAAAATTATATTAAAAATAATTTTATATATCTAATTATTAATAATTAGATACAAAATATTGATGACTAATAAACTATTCAAACAAGTATTGAATATAATCATGTTCTTATATGTCATTTTGCTTGTTTAAATAATCTAACAACTATCAATTAATTTTACCAAACACTTTTATACAATCAGTTAATACAACCCGCTAGTCAAATCAGCTAATGTAATCCGCTTTCCGCTATCTGCTATCCACTAATTGCTAAACATGGCATAATTTTTTTTAATTTCCTAAAAACAATAGATTTAAGATAAATAAATGATCAAATAAAGTTGACTTGTATTGATATTTCTTCTCATTTTGCTTCTTGGCATTATTATTATTATTATTATTATTATTATTATTATTATTATTATTATTATTATTATTATTATTATTATTATTATTATTATTATTATTATTATTATTATTATTATTATTCAGGATAGTCTTCTAAATTCCTGTTATATAGTGTCGAGAAACCCTGTACAAGTAAAAACAAAAGGAGAATAAAAAAATTATACATAATGGACGTTACAAAGCCTGCATTGTTTCGATTTACATGCTTGTATTTCTGAGCACTCTTCTTATTGGGTTGGTTTGGAAAATTTAATCAAACGATTAAAACTCATAATAGTAACTTAATCATTAAATTAATAAATCTTTCATCGACAGCACTTTCTATCCTTTATGCAACTGTACTTTGTATTTTTAAATTTTCATATTTAATTTTAATTTTTAATTATTTATAAACTAATTTTTATTTTTTTTTAAATCTTTATGAATTGTTTTCACCTAAAAATTTTGATATTTTAAATATGTCCACCTAAAAGAGAACATTATTAGATCGGTCACTAGTCACTGCATTCTTTCTTCGTCACAAAAATCATTGTCAGATGGGTCAGCTAGCATGCAACTTCTAAATCAATGACGTACCAAGGTACAAATAACTAATGCGGAAGACAGTAAGCACCATGCGGTGGAAAAAAAAAACAGATTCTCTTACAAACTAGCAAGTGACAAATGACAATGCACCTTTCATCAGCTATCACGTTTGTAGTTTCTCTAGCAAACTAAGCGACACAGTGTCAGCGGTGTTTTTCTTACAACTTAGGTGTAAATTTGACCTCTAAATTTGGGCCTTTGAATACCAGTATTTTTGTTCAATAATTATGACTCTAAGTAAATAGACTAACCATTTGTAATATGTTTGTTTATTAAGTCATATAAAATGGGCATAAATAAAAAAAGTGGGTTTGTTATTAAACTTAACTTTAAATAGAGTTGTGTTTGGTTTGTTCATGCTTTCTTATAAACAAAAATATTTATATTTATTTTAGTAACAATATAATTATTAAAATTTAGGTTTATTTATTTTATATATAAAATAAAAGTTAATTTTATAATTTTTTTTATTAGTGGTTCTTATTGAGTTGAGCAGCTCACAAACAACTCAAGATCGATTCGGTCAAAATTCGAGTCGAGTCGAGCAAGGTCCAACTCGACTCAATAAGTTCGCAAGCAGTTTGTTATTTTTTATATAAAATTTTAATGATTTTTTGTACTACCTTAAAAAACCGTGTTTCAAAAATTATAAACTCTAAAAAAGTTAGTGACTTGCTAGATAATTTATCAATAAAATATTTGGTTTCACATTTTCAAAACGTTTTGTATTTTCCGAGAATTTCAAAAGTTAATTTGTATTAATAATAAATTAAATTACAATAGTTAGTATTTCATTTTTTTATTAAAGCATTTTTTATTTTATTATTACTTTATTTATAAAAGATAAAAAAAGATAAAAAGTCTTTTGTCATATATAAAATATGATTGAAAGTTAAAATACCGAAATCTCTAAGACATTCTCTCATTTTTTGTTCATCGAATATTGTTTAGAAACTAAAAAGAGTCTCACACTCGAACATTGACTTCATCTCTGACTCAATTATGACAGGTTCTTTTATTTATCTCCTCAGTCCTCACATTTTTTCTCTGAATTTGTTTATATCTACCTCTAATAGTATCACTAGATTTTATATATATTTAAAAATAATAATAAGGTAAACTTTAGCGAGCTTAACGAGCAACAAATTTTTTTTACGAACACGAGTGGGGCACTACTCAACTCTTAATCAACTCGCTCGATAAGCACCCATATTTTTTATTAATTACAAATAAATTATTATTTTTAATTATTTGAACAGTTTTAATTATATGTTCATAGATATTTTTATTTATTGATCTCGAATATTGAATGAACAAACGTAAATATACGTATTTTTAAACTAAATAAATACAGACAAACAAATACACACACAAAACTTATTCGCATTCGTCAATGAAGTATTCTTCGAAGGAGGCCCAAGAAAGAGAAGGGAAAAAATAAATCCTAATATCAACGGGCCACCTATGTTAAATAACCGATTAGATTAGAGATTGCGAACTGCAAGTAATTTAACTATGAGTAAACTGCACTTATAGTCACTAAAAGTTTAATGAAATTTCATTTTAGTCACTATGATTTCATAAGTTACATCATAATTACTAAAGTTATCAATAAATCACAAATAGTCACTTTAGTGTTAACTCCTGTCAAGTTAATGAGGTGGCACATCAACAAAAATATTTAATATCCAATTTGACTCATAAAGTATAGCATTTTTTTACGCAAACCCATAAATTATAGTAGCTAAATTTTCAGTTTAATACTTCAACATGTTTTTTAACTGTAATTCTAAAAAATTTAAAATATTCAACAAATGATATAGGCCCTCAAAACTGAACCGGAGCTTTTGGTGTGTGTTTTTTAACCCAATGATATACTCATTTGTGTTCGTCTTCAACCGAGAAAATTTGCACATATTTCGAGTTTGAACTTCGATCGAGTAGTGATGAACTTCATGTTCGGATTTCCAGTACGTGCGAGAAGCCCTAATTTCAAGAACCAAATTACCAGAGAATTCAGAGTTTGAAATTCAATAAATTAAAGCAACTGAAGCAAGGGTGGCTTGTCGAACAGAACATAACCGACCTGTGACTAAGAAGTAAAAACAGCTAAACTCAAGTCTGGACCCAACCGAATCGGGCTACTCGGCCCATTATCAGGCTATGGTGTTGGATCTTCATTCACAGATATTGTCTTGCTTGATGTCGAATATGTAAATTGTTTTGGTTCCACAAATGGCTTTAATCCAACCAATGAATGCCGCCAGTAAAAATCTTCTACCCTTAATCATGCTTTCATTTATTCTGTTTGTTAAAAAAATATTTAAAAATTAAATTAGGAATTATAACCTTAAATTTCAAATCCTAAATCCTACAACTTACACCCTAAAAAATACATCATACCCTAAATTCTCTATACCATAAACTATAAACCTTAAACCTTAAACCCCTAATTTTATTGTGGAAGCATAAATTGAGGCATAATTAGAAGGTAGACAATTTCCACCCGAATGTAGATGTTGTTTCTTAAAAAAGTATACAATAACGTAAATTTATGTTATATATTTATTTTCAATAATATACTCCAGGAATATGCATCGTCTTTTGATAAGAAAACAAACTCATTTAAAAAAAAAATACAATCAACATGGGATGACAAATAGTCCTTTTACTTTTAAATTCTAGCAGGAGTGAATAAAAAATGTATATAAAACCAATATTGGTAGTCCAGCCAGCCACATGATTTTCTTCAATCTACCATCACTGCACATGAGGTTTACTTACCAACACCATGTGCTTATGCCTCATCAATCACCAACTTATTTTTTGCTAACCATTTTGAAACCATAACTTATAATTTATTCTCCCCTTATTTTGAAGCAATATTTTTGGTTGGGTTTGGATTTGGCTTTAGATTGTGATTGTGATTGCCAATTGTAATCAATTAAATAAACCTATATTCTTCTTTCAACTCCATTGATTTTTACCTAATCATCCATTAATGTCATTACAATTTTATAATATTATTAATAATAATCACTTTTTCATTTTTTCTAAAGAGGTTACAAAATTTTTCTAAACTCTTCTTCTTCATCGTCGTTTTTTTTACCGGCAATGGCCTTTGGCCATTCTACTGGTTCTGTATATAAATAAAATTTATCTTTTTCGATGAATATTTCGTTTTTTAAGTTTGTTTCTTATTTTTCTTCTACTTTGTCGAATTCTTATTCAAATTTGCTTTTACGACAGTTCTTTTGTCTGCTTGGTGGCAGTTCTTTCGTCTGCTTTTTAGCAGTTTTTGTCTGTCTTCATGACAATAGTATGTCTTTTGACAATTACGCGTTCGAGGGACGAGTATCAACGAGCGCTTTTCAACGAAGGAGGTCGTTCTATATACATTATGATTCCCTTTTGTGGTTGTGCCGACATGCCAAGAACAAGTAGCGGAAGAATTTTTGCTATATTAAAATAGCACTCAAGGTAAAGTTATAGTTTTTCTAAATTTTTATTTCAGAAGATTTCTTCTGACAGTGTTAGGTATGGTATTTTAACGTCATTTACACTTTTATGTTTTTATTGTTTTGTTCTGCATTGTATTTCTCTTATAAAAAGTGTGATTTTTCTATATTCTTTTCGTTGTTAAATATAATCTATATTTAAAAAAATATTAATAATAATCAATATGTATGGCAGTGAATAAATGTAGAGCTAAGATTAAGACGAACAAAAATGTGACATGCACATGTAAATCTTGAGATGTCTTTTTCATGTCAATACTAATGATGAGATATGGGGTATGGGTTCCAAAAAAAATTCAACGACCAGCCTGGCTGCATTGCTTCTCAAATCCCTTAGACTGCGGCCTGCTTCAGCAACACAACATATGTCTATCACATCACCTTCCCATAATCCCTATTTTATTATAATGTAATTTGGACGAATTGAGTCAAGTCAAGTTAAAATTAAGAAATAAATTTCTATATATGTGTATGATTGTTACTTGTTATTTCTGTGGTTTGTGTTAACATATTTTTTTATTATTTTATTTTTAAATTATTATTGGTAACGTGTTTATTATATCTTTCTTTTTTTTGTTTCCATGTTATAACGCGTTTGCATTGCAAAGTGGGTCCTCTCAATGTTCTTTTTTCATATGTGCTTTTAATTAATTTAATTAGCTTTCATTTCATATTTATGACTTTTCACTTCCATCTTAATATACCATCTAGGTTAGGTTTAGCTGTAAACCAGGAGCGAGACCAACTTTTTTAAATGTTTTCCTGTCCAATTTCATGCTGTTTGCTGCTGCGCGTTCCATCCGTGAATGAACTTCCAACGTTTATGAGATACGTTCAGGGTAGAACTTGGGTTAAGAGTTTGAGGGGTTAATTTAATTTTTTTTTTAAAATTAAAGGCTTAAATTAAAAATTTTAATATTTTAAGGATTTAATTAAAATTTTTAATAGTTTTGAGAAATTTAACAAGAATTTTTAAAAACAATGAGAGGAGATTTAATTAAAAATATTCAAAATTTTAAAGCTTAATATGATTTTTTTTTTAAAATTGAAGGGCCAAATTAAACTTTTTTTAAAATTTAGGGGGTCAAAATCTAATTTTTTCAAAATTTTGGGAGGCCATGGCCCCATAATCCCTTGTTAGTTCCGCCCCTGGATGCAGTTTGAAAAGATTAGTTTTCTCTGTATATATTAGGATTAGCTTTATGAAACACCATAAAACAAAGATCAAGTCACCAGCATGTTTAAACACAATGTCAAATTGTGAGAAACTTGCTGCTGTGTCTTTTTGTGTCATGCGGATTCATTAGACCTGAATCGAGCAAACAAAAGGGTCAGGAATAGCTGCTAAGAAAGAAGCGACTCGACCATATGCTCTCAATGTGCCTTTCACTTTGCATGTTGTCGAATTGGGATTTGACCTTAGAATTTCACGATGAAAGAAGAGTGAATAAAACGAGAGCTCAAGTTAACGAGTTGGTCCAAGTAGTAAACAACTTAATATCGCTTAAACATGTCTTAAGTTCGAGGTCAGAGCTCATAGTTTTGAACCAAATTATATTATCATAACTTGATAAGCATGTGAATTGATGTTTGAAATTTCCCTTCAGCTATACATTAATTCCGCAATCAGCCAACTGTAACAAAATAGATAAAGGACAAAGGATCGAAGACCCCTGAAACCTTGTGGGACCCCTTCAATTTTTCAAGTTGGAGAATGACAGTGAATTTCACCACGTCTGTCAGCTACAAAAAGGCCCTCTCCTTCCCCCCTCTCCAGCATCACTCTCATTTGTTCATTCAGGCATTTCCCCAAACACTTTTTCCCCCAAAAGCAACGTTTCTTTCGCACTAACATGGCTAGACCGCAACAACGATATCGAGGTGTCCGACAAAGGCATTGGGGTTCTTGGGTTTCTGAAATCCGCCATCCTCTCTTGTAAGTTAAACTTGATTTCTCGGAAACCATAAACGTTTGGCGCTCTTCATGCATGTGTGCTGACTTGAACGTTTGGTTTGTACAGGAAAACGAGAATTTGGCTGGGAACATTTGAAACGGCAGAAGACGCGGCTCGCGCTTACGATGAAGCTGCAAGGCTTATGTGTGGACCGAGGGCTAGAACAAACTTCCCTTACAATCCGAATGCACCTCAATCATCATCATTCAAGATACTATCAGCAACTTTGACAGCTAAACTACATAAATGCTACATGGCTTCACTTCAAATGACCAAACAACAACAACTGCAGGGGTCAAAAAGTGAGCCACCAACACCACATAATATCATCAGCAACAATGGCATTGCAGGTAGAGACAATGGAATGGGAGGGTTTCGCCTGCCGGAGAAGAGACCATTGCCAGTTCAAGACACAGAAACCAATTGGGTTGTCAAGAAAGCTCAAGTAGAAAGAACACAGCCGTTCAAATCACTTGAAGAGGATCACATTGAACAAATGATCGAGGAGCTGCTTGACAATGGCTCCATTGAACTATCTCCCTAGGATATATATCCACCATTCCTTTCTTCTTCCTCTCTGCATTTCCTCCATTGAACAAATCTGCAGCAAGCTTCAACCTTGAACCTCCCCATATACTATTTTCCAAGTGCTGTAGACCGTCCCTTTAGGTCCTAGTGTCTACCATGTTACGGTGTACAGTAAGTTCTGTTATGATATATGTTACTATATGATATTATCATCTGCTCTGTCTCTTGCTTTTCGATCACGGATTCGGAGGATGAAATGTAGGAGTTTCCATTAATCTGCTTAGCAATGCTCCCAAGTATTGTATAATAAATTACCTTTCATTGCCATGTTTTCACAATTCAAATGGACTTGGAGTTAACTTATCTTCCTAGACAAGGCAAAGTCATACTTGTAGTTTTCAAAGCAACAGTAGAACCATCATCCTTTTTAATTATTTTCAAGGTTTCCACGCCAAACTGTCGAGCTACACGGCCATAGAAACAAGCAAAAAACGCAAGCATTTTTTCCCCATGTTCACACATCAATTTCTACACAAAGTAAGCTGGCAAGCATTTCCCAGCATTATATTCTAAGTTCATCAAACGGTATATCTAAAAATAGAAGTATCTTCACTTCTAAATTAGGTAAGAGAGCAAATTAAACAACCCCAGGAACGAGGAAAGACAAGTAGAGCACCTTTAGAATATATTAATTTAAAACACCTTGATTAGCCAAAATTGATTGTGGTCTGGAAACAACTTGTCCTGTTTGACAAATATGGAATTAAAGAAGATGCAAGGACACAGGGCTAATTAACGTTCTGCCCTTTCTGTTTTACCATAGTTTTTGTTAATGAATTATGTGTGTCCATCATCTATTTGTTTAACGCTCTGAGCATGCATTAATCTTGTCGAGTCTAGAATTCGAGACCTTAATTGAGCTGAAACAACTCCTTATAGATTGATAAGCGCTTGATGGTTAGGATAATATTTAACTGATAAGTCTTACAAGTATAAGCAGGATTCCCCTGCAAATAATTCTCATGTAAAAAGATTTAGGAGCAAATATAATTTAACCTAATTTTCAATGATTAAGTTGCATGGATGGGTTATTTTAAGTATAAAAATGAATGCTTGTTTTTTGGTTATTGGTGTCTAGTCTCCATCAATGAAACTTCATGATGGCTCACCTGTTTGGAAATTGATTTTGTTCCCCACAACCATTTTAAAAGAAAACAAATAAAGTTGTTTTCATTCTCATTATATTGTTCTACTTTTGATTCAGCAAAGGTGATTAAAATCATGGCATCTTAGTGAGTTTACCATCATTAATTGTTTGAAACTTTTGTCACCTTCTGCATGACCAAAAAAAATACAGTCTTGAATGCCATTGTAAATGTTCATGGTCACAAATGATCTGTTGTAAGATATCTAATCAAGTACTGAGTTTGAAAATAACAGAGTTTGTCTGGTATAATAAGTGGAGTTGCCCTCCTTCTGATTAACCTAGTAAAAAAAAACTTTAGTACTTTGATTCCATTGGATTGCACATCTCAGTGAAAAAAAAGGGAGGGAAGAAGAACACAAGAGTCAAGGGTAAGATCTTCCTTAGAAGAAAAGTGGTCAAAAACCAATCATGGTGTATAGAATCTCGTGAGGAAATGTTGGGGGTAAAGACAATCAAGTGGCCTTAAAACCCTTTTCCAGAAATCACCCAAATTTTAGTTTTTTATTTGAGCTGAGATTGTCATCCTCTTGGGGTATTATCTTTGTTTTTGATTCGTTGAATTCATGCAAAAATCCAAAAGGCTAAAGCTTTTTTCAGGAGTGCTACAACCTGCACCCTGAAAAAGGCCAAGATTAGTTTCAACAATTCTGGTGCAAAAAAAAAAAAAAACTTTAAAATTACTGAACTAACAAAACATCAGATATTTGTATGTAGGGCCTCGGGACATCATGGTGCAGTGCATGCCATGCCATGACATGTCATCTTCTTCCTGTTGTTTCTTTCTCCATTCTGTTCACATGGATGACCATGTGAATGCTAACATGCATATGGTTAAGGTCCTAAAATCTCCATTTCTTTATGTTAGAAAGACAAGACAAAGATGAAAGGGGACCCTACAGGGTCTTTCTTCCTTCCCATTGCCCTTTCGTAAATCATGATCAAACTTATTATTTGAGCATCTTTTAAGGGAATTAATTATGCAGCAATTAATTGTAAATATCATTTTCTTTGGTCTAGCTAGTGCTATCAATGTCAGTATCATGAATGCAACTATATTGAAACCTTCCTCCTGCACTGTAATCCACTAGTATTCAAGTTCCATTCCCTCCAATTATGTGTATTCATTCATTTAAGCTTTGGAGATTTCATTAGATTCCATTTCGATCGGGACTGCTTTTTTCTTTTCTGTAGCATTTAAGCACTGTTCATTACAATCGGTTATCAACGACTGCAATACAGTGCAGTTCAAATGTTAAATACTGGGAACACCTTCGCCACGAGAGGGGGCGCTGGCAGTGGCCATTCCCCCTAAATGGAATTTTTTTCTTTTTTAGTCCCTTCAAAATTCAAGTTGTTAAGTTAATACATTGAAAAAAGTGTCCTTCTGTCTTAAAGACGATAGATTTCAGTTTAATCATGTTAAAAATAAACGAAAACAATGATGAAATTGTATTTCGGTTCGTCAGGTTCCATGACATGAAAATACAATGCTGCAGCTCCATTACTTTTATCAATGTCCAGTGGACAAGTTCATAACGTAGCAGGGCGGGCAGTGGCGGAACTTGGAGTAAAAGTTTGAAGGGGTCAATTTAAATATATTTTTTAAAATAATTGGAGAATTGAACGAAATTTAAAAAAAAAATGAGGGTTTAACTAAAATTTTTAATAATTTAAAGAGATTTAACAAAAAAAATTTAAAAATTTGAGAGATGATTTAATTAAAAACATTCAAAACTTTGAAGCTTAATATGAATTTTTAAAAATTTTGAGAGGGTCAAATTAAAATTTTCAAAAATTTTAAAGATGAAATTCGAGTTTTCCAATATTTTTTTAGGGGGGGCGTGCCCCCACCGGTCCTTTAAAGCTTCCGCCACTGAGGACGGGGTTTTGGTCGTCCCGACTTCAACTCTAAATTTAAAAATTTCAATCCGATCTCAACTCCCCTCAAATGTAATATATTTTTATTTTCGTTCGATCCTAACCAAACATAATAAAAGTATAATCCGATTCTGATTAATCTTAAAACTCTACCAAAAACTTCAATCCATCCCGGAAAAAAATTGATAAAATATAAAATATATTATAAAAATATAGTAATAAATCAGGATTAATTCCAGTTGCTGTCTGAAGTTAAAGCCTTAATGGGCCATATAAAAAAGATGTGTGGCCTGGAATCAGTCATGATGACAGATTAGGGCTGCCAGCTTTAAGCAAGGATTATGCTCTTCGAAAGTTCAAACCCACTTCCGGATATTAAAGTTGGGCTCAGCCTTATCAGGCACTGAACAAAGACCTAAGCTCACATGGCACTGAACTCGTCTTTTTTATGCACCGAAAAACATGAGTATTTGAGGGCAAACCGATTGTTTCATTAGATAAAGACAAAACCGCAGAATAAACCCACATCGTATTTGACCCAACAACTCCTCCATATTTTTGGGGTTGGTTGCCCTAATCAATTAAGGTAGTTTAAACTTGACTTAAATAAATAAGCGAGAAATGGTAAGGCAGATGCTGTTGGGTAGGGTCGTAGGCGTAGCTGGCATGCAGCAGGAAGAGTTTGGAGAATATTTAGGTAAAGAGTTAGCTTGAAGTTTGGAGACATTATTAAATTTGCACATTTTCATCATACAAAAATCCTTCTTTCCTTTGACTAATCACTAAATTAATTACCAAGTTAGCAGTTCGCTAGTTTTTTTTTTTTGTCTTTGGTCTGCCTTTCTGGGGTGGATTCAAAAAACCAATCTTCAGATTCAACTTTGAATTTGATCACTGCCGCGTACTGGTTCAACTCAGTAAAAGCAATTTAGAGTCTTCTGATACAGTGAGTCAACTTTCTCTCTTGTTTCCTTGACAAGCTCCTTTTAAGTCTTCTACACTTCAATCCTCACATGTTTCTTGACCCCATACGGTTCAAACTTTTACAAGTCGAATCTGCACACGGTTTAGCTTGTATAATGATCCCTTCAAAAAAAAATTAGCCTGAGTTTTATGACGCAGTCTATTTTTTTTTTCAAGTCGTAGATCTTTCCTCCACACTTTTGACTTGTTGACTTGTCAATGAACAACAATGTAATGTAACGTACTTCCATGTGCTTTCTTTTCCGGTTCGTCGGAATTCGAATTGAGAGTTTTAAAATTAATTATTTATTTAAAAATCTTATATTATTTTATAAAAAAAATCGTTTAAACTGCCACATCATCAAAATTGAGCAGTCATTATTTTATTGGAAGAAATTAATTTATCAAAGAAATTTACATTTGCACATGCTAACTCAGACATTGTTAATTATTTAATGGTGAAATGTTTAACATAATAAAGAACGAATGATAACAATTAAAAATGAGGCAAACCCCAATTCCCGTTACAAGACAAATTTTAAGAGTGAAATGAAACACCACAAATTTAGAGTGGAGAAAGATTGTGGATTGATCCACACTAATGGCATCATCTCTAACTTCTAATCCATCAAATCTGTTAAGGCTTTTTGGTGGAAAAGTTGGTGACTTTTGAGGATCTGCCGAAGAGAGATGGGTAGAGTTATAATACCAGCAACTGAAGAAAAAAAATCAAAAGGACATCCGAGTTAATGTTGTCCATCTTTTTAATTGCATCAATTTAGTTTTTGTATTTTTTTCAAAACCAACAATATTGTTTTATATTTTTAATTTCATGGATTTAACTTTCAAATTCATGAATTGTATCAATTTCATCCTTTGGCTATAGTTAATTGACGAGACCGTTAAATTATGTGCATATCGTCGCTATTTACTTCCATATTAATTATTATCGTCAACTCTCTTTCTATATCGGAAATGACGTGATAGTTCAAATTGAGACTTTTAAAATTAATTAATTATTTTAAAATTACATTTTTTTTTATAAAAGATTATGTAAAGTGCCATATCACCAAAATTGACTCGTCATTATATTATTAGAGGAAATTAATTTATCAAAGAAAATTGCATATGCACATGATAACTCAAACATTATTAATTATATAATGATGAAGTGTCTAACATAATAAAGAATGAATGGTAATGATTTTGTTAGTCAATAATTGCCAAAGAATAAGATTTGTACAATTAAAGAGTCTGAGAACTGAATTGATGAATTTAAAAATGAGAAGTAACATTTCTAATTTTAAATAAATATAAAGATTAAATTGACGATATTACTAATTAGAGATTAGTAAGGGAAAGAAAATTAGCCCTTAAACCATTATTCTACAATAATTGTTTGGTGGCATTTGCTTTTTGTACATGTATAAAGATAAATATCATGTGTAGGATATAATAAAAATCAAAGGACGGTCGAAACATTTTCCTGGAAACTTCACCAACTCCAGCCCGATTAAGCCGTGGAAGATTGTATTTTGGTGATAATAAAAAAGATGAAATGGTCCAACAAAATTGCAAGTACATGGATGTACCAGCTGTCCGAATTAAAAGCAAAGAAAGGACGCCGAGTAACCCAGGAGACACTGCCAGCTTCGTTGGGAGAGTTATCCATTCATGCCTACAAATAAACAAATACGATGAGCCGCTGGGACATGGCTGCTTCTTAGCTTTCGAACCGCGGCTTCAATTCCTCCATTTCCAATGACCCCACAAATGGAGAACAATTGGATCATTACGAAACAGCCGTCCGACTCAAGCTGTCGTCCTCTTAGCAGCAAAGTGTTTAAATCAAACAGTTAAGGATGTTTTTTTTAAGTCATTTTTGTTAACACACATGTTATGTTCCAAACTTGGATGTGAATTGGTCCCATTTTGTGCATAATTAAAGCTAAATCTTCAAACCAAGAGTTTCTTTGGACCCTCGAAATAATGACATTTACTGGCAAAATCTTCCACGACCCCTCCACGCGATTGACAAAATTATGTGGCTTCAAATTTTGGAAATATATATTTATAATCAAACCAAATAATCTCAGAGAAATTTAAGTTTGAAGTTGGTATAAATTATCATCGCTACTGGATTTTCACAGGCCTTAATTTAATGTCCTACCAAACATTAGAAAAACAAATTACCTATTTATTTTAATTATAAGATATGATTAAATAAATGAGGCACATATCAGAGTATCTAGTATATTTTACATAAATAAATGGTACTGTTTAAAATAATAAATTCCGGTTTGACCTTGGTCAAACTTCAAGAAACATTAATATGTAATTATTCAACATTGTTTGCTAATAATAATTAATACTATAAGTTTTTCTATCCCATATTTGTTAAATTAGAATATCGTTCAGAAAAAAATAATAACTTTTGAAGTCTTTCTAATTAAAAACGAAGTATAAACAAAAATTTTCAGGTAGGAAATTCTTCAAGTCTCTAGTCGCAAGTCTCAACCCCAACCTTATAAGGCCCTGCGGATATGCAGCCTCCATTTCAAAACCCTCGAAACCTCATTTCACACGAATCTCAATTCTCAAGCCAACAAACGATGCCTCTTCAATCCCACCGCCACTCCCCCTCTTTCCCTTCTTGTTTCCGACCCTGCACCACCGCCCAGACTAACCTCATAGCACCTCCTCCACCGCCGCCGCCGCCGCCGCCGCCGCCACAAATCTCAGGTAAAACGAATCTTGCTACGAGTCTCTACAACACAAATCTCGGCCTTTTTTCCCTCACCTGGTCACGGACTTTCCTTGGCCACTCTCTCCATCTCCACCTCCACCCTTCTTCTCACTACTCTGACTCTCCCTCTTCTCCACTCTCTCTCCCTGCCTCCCTTTCATTCTCCACCCTCCATTTTCATCTGCATATTAAGCCCTTTATTTTTTGGAAGAAACATGGATATAAGAAACTGAGCAGCGCCACGGTCCCTAATGTTCAAGTCTTCTGGGATCTTTCCAGGGCCAAGTTCGGATCCGGGCCTGAACCCGATTCTGGATTCTATATTGCCCTTGTTGTTGATGGAGAAATGGCGCTGCTTGTTGGCGATTCTGCCAAAGAGGCTTATGCCAGAACTAGAGCTCAAAAGCTTGGGAAAAGCCAAGCTCTTGTTTTGAGAAGAGAACACGTGCTCGGCAACAAAGTGTACAACACAAAAGCTAGATTTGGAGGCAAAAGTAGGGAAATTTCTATTGAATTTACGGCGGACGATGATTGGAAGCTATGTTTTAGCGTTGATAACGAAAGGGTATTGCAAGTGAAGCGACTTAAGTGGAAATTTAGAGGCAATGAGCGTATTGAAGTTAATGGAGTCTCAATACAAGTCTCGTGGGACGTGTATAACTGGTTGTTTGATAATGATTTGAACAATGGTCATGTAGTTTTCATGTTCAAGTTTGAGAACGAAGGCTCTGAAATTCTTGATGGAGATTATCAACAGGCCGTGGCCGAAGAAGTAGTCGGTCCTTTCCACGATAAGAATGGGGTCGTTTCGTGTAATTTTGGCGTCAATGGAATCGAGTGGAAAAGGATGAGGAAAAGCTTGTTGAGGACTGCTAGAAGCTCGTCATCTTCTTCGATTTCGATGTCTTCGGCCTCCTCCGGAGGCAGCTCCTCCGTAATGGAGTGGGCAAGCGTGGAGGAGAGTGAGTTAAGTGCTCCTACTGGCTTCTCCCTGCTTGTTTATGCCTGGAAAAAGTGAAGATTTCCCCCTACAATCCTCTAATCCTTTGTTGATAATATCTCTATTCGATTTCTCGCTAACCCCATTTGTTCTTGAACATAGTATAATAAGAATGATACATTAGGAGAAGGAAATTATATATAAAGGGAGAGATTTATACATTGAATCATTTCCCCTGTGTTCTCAAAGAGATTAATGTTTTACGTGATTCTATATGGAAATCATTATAATTGTTTCTTTGTAAGTTTGCGGTAGTAAAATTGGTAGTCCTGCTCTGCTTGTAATCAAAGATGTCTTACAGATTGAATGAGAAGCAATTGTTTCTTTATTTTGCTTTTTCATGCACACCATTTTGCTCTTGGTTTCCATTGCTGCATGCCATGTCTTTTTGCTGAGTTGATTGGAAATTTCCAAGTTTCCAACATTGGAGACTGTGCAAGTGAGATTTGGATCTAGTTTGTCTTAAATGAGCTTTCTTGGGAAAGTGAGGTGGGAATTATAAAGAAACTATATTAAAAAAGATTAATATTTTATACATTAGCGGCTGAAACTGAAAATTTTTACAAACGTCTTAATTTTAGGGTATAGGAAGTTAGTTTAGGGTATAGGGTTCAGGAGTTTAGGTTTAGGTGTAGGGATTTAGAATTTAGAGATAATTGTTTCAATTTAGGGTTTATATGTTATGATTTAGTTTTTAGCGTAATAGAATGAGGATTTACATTTTAACCTATAAACTCTAAATCTTAAATTGAAACAACAAACCCTAAATTCTAACCTCTTACACCTAAACTTTTAAATTTTATACACTAAATTAACTCCATATACCATAAAACCAAAGTGATTGTGGAAACTTTGAGTAGCCTGTGTATATAATATTTATTCTATTAAAAATGTACGATGTAAAATTATAAAATTTTAAGAGTGTAAAATTAAATTATTCACAAAAATATATAAAAAAATATAAAAATAAAAATTTTAGGGGTGCTGCCATGCTTGGGGATGCGTGTAAAAACTTATCACTAAGGTTTGGATCCTATTACCAGCCAGCCAAGCAAGCATCGCTCAACTATGTTGACTTGACCCTGTCTTGGATCTCTGAAATTGAAAGTTACTTCGTCGGTCGGTAATCTTAAAACTTCGAGGAACAGAACAATGTCGTACTATATGGAACGGCACGGGAAGGTGGTTGGAAGTGGCCAAACTGTGTAGGGTTTGGTTGTCTGACAAAATGACTGTTTTTCTTTTTCTCTGTGCTGTCTTTGTTTGTGGAAACTGGAAACCCAATCTGTCTTGTGCATTTGTGACCATAAATTTTCTCTTTAAAAAAATAATCTAATAATCTTTTTTAGTTGAACCAAATACTCGGAATTAGGCATGAGTCGAGCTCCAAATTGTCACTTGAGCGCGTCTGTTATAAGGTTTTGTTAGGCCGGATTTGGTGCGAATTTTTATAATCTTTATAAAATCTCTTCTTTAGGTGGTTGTTTATAAAATCATTGGGAACATCATAATATTTTAGTAATAAATCTAGCCTTGATGTTGTATTATTTAGAGTATATTGTTGCACTTGCCAACTGGTTGAACATCAGCAAGAACCTGGTGGGGTGGGTTCAAATTTCAAACTCAACCCCATCAAGTGTAATAAAAGCTTTTATTATGATAATTTGCTGCTTAAAGTAGGAGAGGGAATCAAGCAATAGATAAGGATAATTTAATAAAATATATTCGAACCAAATAAAACAAACTCGATAAACACAATTTAACATGTTGGTTAATTTGATGAACAGAATGTAAGCTTACTACTTGAATCGATCATTCATGTATTTGGATGGAATGGGAAAGCCAACTGCCCACGTGCAATTAGGAAAGGCATAGGCATCAAATCAGGTGCGAGTCATGGATTCCGCAAGTGCAGGTTGAACTATATCCACCAATTACCAACCAACACATAGTCCGTTAGGTGGAAGTCGGATGATACCATAATATTACAAAATTCACATCAAGATTCAACCTACCCGGGTTACCGGGTACAAACAACATTGCTATTTGCTAGTCCAACAAATAATTAAACTCGCCGACCCCAATGCTACAACATCATCTCGATTATTTTATTTTTATTATTGGCTTTCGTTTCCAATGCTCATCAGTAAATGAATCTCTTTTGTGGCACACACTTTGAAGTTTGAAACGTGGAACCATTATTTGTCGGCACTTGTGATTCTTCTTGTTTTCCTGGATTTTCTTTTTATGTATATTAGGATTGGTTTGTTAAAGCGGACATATTTTCATCACTATCATTTAAAAAATAAATATAGTTTGTAGAGCAAGTGATTAAAAGTTTTTAATTGATAAAAAAAAAAATTTCTTTAATTTGTATGTTCAACATCCATTAAAAGTAGATTTTTTTCTATTTTTTAGTAATTGTTTAAAAAAATGATAAAAAAATATTTTTTTTAGATAAGTGTTATCATTTTATTGCACAAAACAGTAAATCACTGTTACAGGGTTACAAGTATCACATCTATACACCTATCTGTATACCCCAGGTTTCACACAACTGCACATTAACCCTATCATCAGTATCTATACTCTTTGTCCTCAGCTTAGTACTAACAATGTCCCTAATTTGACATATAACATCCCCTTGGCTTCTTGAGGAATTCCTAAAGTATTTACAGTTACGCTCCTCCTAAATGTTGTAAATATACGCATTCCATGCTAACTTCAGAATTAGTACCACCAAAGATCTGCCCTTGAGTCGAGTAGCTAACCAATGGAGCTCCTCATCCCAACATAGAACTTGTCTTTGCACACCACAAGCACGCAAAATGGTTTCCCATATACCAATTGCAAACGAGCAACTAGAGAAAATGTGGTCCCTGCTTTCCAGCCCACCACAGAACAAACAGGAAGTCTCATGGGTTATCCCCATTCGAACTAACCTGTCTCTTGTAGGGAGCCTATCCAAAATAGCCATCCAAGTTATAATAGAGTGCCTAGGTATATGAAGAGAAAACCAAACAAGTTTGTGCCACTGCGTTTTCTCCCCCTGGCTTCTAACCTTTTCCCAAATCCACCAAGTATTCACATCAGACAAATTTCGCATTCCATCGAAAATGTCCATCGCCTCATCTCGAAAATTAAGAAGCTTCTTAACTACCCAGCTGAAATGAGGTTTGTATCTCACTGTCCAGTAGCTTTCGCCTTTAAACACATATGCATTGAGCCAAGCTATCCACAACGACCCTTCCCCAGCAAGAATGGCCTTGACCAAGAGGAGAAGACAAGTTTTATTCCAGCACTGGATACTCTTCAACCCCAAACCACCTTCAGCTTTAAGATGGCACACCTTCAGCCAACTAACACGTGCTCCCTGAGCAGAGGCATTCTCACCCTTCCAGAAAAACCAATTATTCAAAATATTATATTCTTAAAATAAATGTCAAGATTCGAATTCACATAAAATATGAGTAACATAAATATCATTAATTATTCGACCGAATGAACCGGGTACCCGACAATTCCCACCCCTAGCTGATATGACACTTTAAATGTTATAAACGTGATAAAAACTTATAATAATAAAAAATAATATTAACTAAAAGGGTTTGCTGCAATGGAAAGGCACATTGCCCTCTCAAGAAAAAAATTCCAATTAGAACTTTATAAATAACATAGTGAAAGGAAAATGACATGAATCCCAAACAAGAACCTTAAAATAGACATATACTGCTAAAAAATTAAGAAAATTATAACAATAATATTATAAACAATTATAGACTTATTACGATATAGATTTTGATTTCTGGTCTTGTTATTTTTAATGATAACTTTTTTAACATTATTTTTAATGATAATTTATTATTAAGATTTAATTTTTTTGAATCTATGTTATGATTTAATTTTAAATGAATGTTAAGAGTTTTAGATTATAGTGTGGAGTTCAAATCATTTTTTCAGTAAAATAGACATCAAATTCGTATATAGGAAGTTAAAAAGGAGTGAATATGAAGTTTTGGGGTTTGATAGTTGTCGACAATGGTGGTCGGTGACAACTAACAATTGAAGTGTTACCAACGACGGAAGACTTTAATTAAATTTAGGGATAAATTAATATTTTTATCTAAAATTTAGAGGTCAAATAATATTTTATCTAAAGTTTAGTAGTGAAATTAAAAAAAAACCAAATTAGCAATAAGTCTCGTTATCAAACAAGCCGGTGTTAATGACTTAATAAACAGAATGTAACAAATTGATAACTTAACTAACCAAAATGTGATAAATTAATAATGAAAATGTAATTTCTTTTCAAAATTAATGACAAAAAAATAAACATTTGTGAAACGAAAGGGACAAATTCGGTAATTTACCCTTTGTTTTTCCATTTTCTACTTTCAAAAATTGAACTTCAGCTTTCCTGATTCCGTTTAAAGCTTAAACCCTTATCTTAAAACCCCAATTCATAAACCAAGAAAACTCAAATCACTACCACAGTCCAACAGTAGAAATAAAAAATGGCTCGTTTCATTCGATCAGCTCAAAGAACATTAATTTCTGCAGCTTCGAAATCCCTAACTAATGGCATCCAATCACGAATCCCATCATCAGCTCCGCTTCTCCAATTCAAGAGCTACGCAACCTGCAAAACCCAGAAATCGCCTTTCACAGCCAACATCATCAGAATCCTAAGCAACGAGATCGAGTACCAGCACGACTACGCCCCTCCCCACCAGGTAACTAATTATTCCTATCAAAACTTTAGAACCCAGACTTCAATTTGATTTGTTTCTTCGCAATTTATGTAGCCTGCTAGGAGTTTCAATTCATTCACGGTCCAAGACCGACCGGGAGAGAAATGGATGACAATGAGGGGGAAATATGGAGACAATGAAGATATCAAAATAGAAGTGACTATGTTTGACGGTTGTGCTTTTGTTCCTAAGCCCGGAGAAGATGACACTGGGGAGAATGTGGTTCTTCACATTAGCTTGATTGTTGATGTTTTCAAAGGTCAAGGTTATCCTGAACTGGAATTTTTGTGCTCGGCTTGGCCCGATCATTTAGAAATCCAGAAAGTTCATTTGCTAAGTCGGGATAAGATTATTATTAACCCCTACATGGGACCTGATTTCAGGTATAGCTTGCTAGTTCGTTTAGTACATTCTTCTTTTTGTAATGCTGATTGGCAAACTAAATTGTGGTTTTGATTTCAGGAAAATGAATGCGGAACTTCAGAAGACATTTCGCGATTACCTCGAAGCAAGGGGGGTAAATAATGAACTCTGTCGATTTTTGCACGAATATATGATGAATAAGGATAGGATTGAACTTATACAATGGTTGGGAAATGTCAAATCCATTGTGCAGAAATAGAATGAGGTTTGTTTATCGAATTTTGATGTCTGCTTTATAGATTTTTATTCAGGTTCCTCTATGGTTTTCGACCAACCGTTGTGAAACATTAAATACTAATTTATCCACCATGTTGTGTGGCATTGGCTTATAAGTTTTAAACCTTTTCTAAGCAGCAGAATTGTGAAGGTAATTGTAATCTCGTTGTGCAGAACGTTAGCGGTGCTGGTAAAATTTAGTGTCTGAGGATTCTATATATTTGAATCGACTCGTTTTAGAGATTTTAGGGTCTCGATACTTGAGCAATCCTTGCAAAGTATTTGTGTTGCATTTCCTCATAGTTAGTAATTACTGAATACAACAAACCTTCACCCTGGAAAGGCTTTAAACGTTCAGCCTAGTAATAGTATAGAGTTATTTGATGGATGCAGGCATGTGCATGAGTAACCTTAGCCTATTTTACTGCTGTTAACTAAGGTGCTGCAGTTTCCATCAACTTTCACTTGGTGCTGCAACGCTTTAAACGTACAACCTGGTATAGAGTTATTCCACATTAGCTGCCTCGTTGGTGTAAGATGTAATTTATTGCTCATTCTTCTTTAAACTCCTCCATTTAGATTCTAAAGAAATTACACTGATTCTAGCACGGTGGTGATAAACTTGCAAAGTTTGCTCATGAATTCGCATAGAATCGTGCTGTTGATGACAAACTGGATCTGTGATATGGTTGACTGTGCTTCGGTCGATGCATTTCTTTTTAAAACAAAGACATGATCTTTGTTACTGTCTTCATTCTCATTTTTACAAAGCCAAGATCTGAGGAGGATTTGCAAGTGTGAGGATCAAACTCCAACTGTCGGATTTTAATGAACCATTAGAGTCTTGGTTATTTTTTCATATCAAATTGGATTCGGATGAACCATATGGGTCTTGGTTATTTTTACATATCAAATGGTGGGACTTTGGGTTGAACTTGACATTCACTCTATGGAACCTCCAGTATTTAATTTTGTGAAAGTTGACCACAAGTTCGACAATGGGCCACTGTTTCCGAGGTTTGTCTTATTTGTTCTCAACTGTCATTAAGCCTAGTTTCTACCCGACCAATAAAGATCATTTGTGGGTAGGGGTGCTTAACGAGTTGAGCAGCGACTCGGTCAGAACTCGACTCGAGACCTTAACGAGTTGAGTCAAGAAAAGTCTAACTCAACTCGATAAGTTTGCGAGGAGCTCGTTAATTTTTTAAAATATTTTTTAGCAATTACTTTAGTTTGATGTACTTGTGGATTGTTACTTTAGTTTTAATATGATAGTTTTATGAATTTGTGGATTGTTATTTTAGTTTTAAAATGCTAGTTTGGTGTATTTCTAGATTTTTAGTTTGAATTTAGACTTTGAAAGTGTTTTATACACTCTTTTTTATATCTTTTTGTTAAATATGTTAATTTAAGTTAGTATTAAGCCTCATATAATATTATTAAATTTTACTTTTAGTTAAAAAATAAGGTAATTTTTTAGGGAGCTTAACGAGTAATGAGTCGAGTTAAGCAATAAATTTTTTTAACGAGCACGAGTCGAGCACAGTTTTAACGAGTTAACGAGCAATGATTTGAGTCAAGCAATAAAATTTTTTAACGAGCACTGCCCAACTCGCGATCGACTCGCTCGATAAGCACCTCTATTTGTGGGTAAATTAAAAAATCGCTATGTAATAAAAACTGTGCCGTCAGGTTAGCTTGCTTCGACCAATAAAGCTAAGTGAATAACATAGATTAGATTGAGGGATTAGTTTGTGGAAGTGAAAGTGAAACACTACACCCTCCTTCACAAACCACAAAATCACACCTGCTGTCCTAAAAACAACCAATTACAAATCTAAATTTGCAATTGCAAAACAAGTAATTTACAAGTCTAAATCCGACCAATATGATGATCAGATCTTCAAAATTCAATGTAATTATAGCAGATTTCTGTCAATTTAAAACTGGTCTGGCGACATCCTGGACGTTCTTGTTCTACTTTTAACTGGGAAAATTCTCTGTGAAAAACCGCTCCAAGAAACGAGGATTTGGAGAGAAGGATTAACAGTTCCAAATAAAAGCCAAACTACAAAACTTCTCTGTCGCCAAAATATACATGACAATTTCTACCAAAGAGAGTAAACAAGAATCTCAACCATAAACAAATATGTATATTTATATATGTTCCTAAAAACATTACTCAATTTAGAGCTTGAGGGATAGGTCAACCTTTTGTATCTCTTCCTGCTTTGTCTTGAGACTTCCTCCACCTGACCACCAACAATTGCTAATCACTTCATCACCCGGAGAACCCATCGGCGTCCTCATTACGTTGAACCTACCGACATTAGCTCGACTCGTTGATCCCGTTGTAATAGCATGGGAATTCTCCATCGATAACTTCCCTATTGCCGGTTGTTGGTCTATAGGAGGCCTAGACCAACTATGGTGTCCATACACATTTCCAGACCCGGCTGATGAAGAAACATGAGATGGTTTATGGATCATTGAATGCACCTGAATTCCCAAAGATCTATTATATGCGCCGTGCAGGGGAAGAGCAGCCAAGCTAGGATAGTGGTTGTGGTGAAAATAAGGGTGTCCAAAAGCCGCGGCCGAGGCTGCTATATGAGCTCCCATCCTTTGCCCTCTTTTCACCAAAGTCCTCTCTCTTTTATGAGCGTTTTGGTGCCCTCCAAGAGCTTGTGAACTGTAGAATTTCCTTTGGCAATAGGTGCACGAGAAAACTCGTTGCTCACCATCCGTAGGCTGGGGCGTTTCGGGTGCTGTACTGTCAGTCGAACCCGCTGCCTCCAATGAATCGATTAGATTGAGTTCTTTACTGAGCCCACCATCACCACAATCACTTGTGGTTAGCTTTAGATCTAGCTGGAGACCGGGTTTCGCCTCTTGTTCTCGGTCTTTGACGACTTCATTTGAACCCGGAGAGGCTAATATGCATGGGGTAGTCCTCTGATCAGAAAGACTAGGTTCTTTCCTAAGAGATTCCATAGGAGACTCTGGCACACACTCAGCTATGTTGGGTAGACGATGGAATATGTTTTGTTGATAGCATAAAGGAATAAAAAGCTTCCAACCAAATGCTTTTTGTGTGCAAATAATGCTATATAAACCAACAGTGTTTTTGCTTTTGTCACTCACATGAAAAGCTAGCTTTAATTGGAACTCCACAATGTTACTTGTTTATATCCTCAGAAACAATCCACTTCCTTCTTTCATCTCACCACTACATTATTCCTTCTTTGACTACTTTCTACTGGTAATCAGTATTTAAATCAGTACGGTAAACGTATTTTCGATCGTGTCATACTCGTATATACAATATTCGTGCTGCTACATACATATAAAAGTTGAGTTCAAAAGTGGGCAATCATGGGGACAATATGACCTCTATGAATTGAAGACGACGCAACTCTCCTATGTACTTCAAGTCCATGAAGCAGAGGCACCATGTCCCCAGCCAGTTACTTTGAACGTGCGCCTCAACACATTTCTCGGAAGCTTTGCCCCACTCTTTCCATGCTCTGTTGCCATTATTGTCGAGAAAAAGGCACAAACACTAATGTCTCCAGATAGAAAAATCTTGTGCTGATTTGATTGAACGCTAATTGAGGCATTGGTGGGGAATAGAAGAGTAATTGGGATTTGGGATCCACATTAATAATGGGTTCGGTTTTAGGACATAACTCGGATTAATACCGTGTTTTAAGTTGTTTAGTTGCTGTTTTAATGTGTGATGGATTAGGTTATAAAACTTAAACTGTCGTATTAGGAGGAATGGCCGACCAAGAAATGGGGAGGCTGATGTGTATTATGATAGTGCCATCTTATTTTGGTCATATAATTATGAAGGATTAATTAAGTGTTGAGATAAGCACAACTTTAATAAGCTATTATTACCAGCGAATGTTATTTTAAGCAACTAAATGTCATCCAACCTGAACCCCACAAACAAGCCACATGATTTTATAGGCAATTACTTGGTAATAAATAAATTCAGGCGTATCTCTTTTTCAGATTTGTTTGTCTTGCTTTTCAAATCTGCAATTAAAAAAAACATATCGTATACTAATTTTAAAGAGGGCGATTATTCTTCTTTGTAAACTCACCTAAATCTGTCGTAAAGTTATATTTAATTTAATTTAATTTAATCTAATCTCTTCATCTCTGCACTGGTTTCTCACACATGCATGTGTGTGTCGGAGGGGTTTTGAATTAAGACTACGAGAATATATAAAAGTATATCCATCTATTGATAGAAGATTTAATGATTAAAATCGTTTTAAAGTCATGTTACTATTTTGAACTTTAAATTTTGTTCAAGATTTAAAAGGATTTTTTATAAAAATAGTCCGAAGAATTGAAGTTAGACAAAAATAAATTTATTTAAATATAGGTCGAGTTTAAATTTTAACATCCAAATATCGAGTCGGGTCTAATCTAACTCATTTTCAAAGTTTGTAATAAACTATATTATATTTATATATTATGTAGTTTGAGATATATATTTTATGTCGTAATCAGCTTCAAATATGCATGAGTTTTATTAATTTCATGCATAAAACTAATTCGACTTCAAAACAACCTATTAATGATGATTGTGGACCGATCACACTAAGCTTTAAGTGTCATTTATAAAGGCTTTGATGTTTAGTGGAGGATTGAAAGGTTCCCTGGTCAATTTGGGCAAGGTGTTAGCCTATTAGGTTTAAAGTGGTGTTATGAAGTGAAATAGAAAATGGAAAAAAGCTTATATGATATGGTTTTGACCTTCTTGGACTGGTATCTTGGTAAAGGGGTACGGAATTAATTTATACCGAATCTTTTATACGCGTGTTTGAATGTGATTGGATAACTTGTTGTTTTGTTATAAATTTCTAATAAAATTGATATGACTTAATTTTTGTACATATGTTAAACGGGTAAGTTACAAGTGTTGAACTCTTCGATCGATATCATTAATATTAAAAAATTGAAATATTATCATTTCTGTTATCCGTTATCGTCGAGAAACTGAGAATTTGAAACAAAAAAAAAAAACTATGTTCGGTATCTTTTGGTTTGAATTTCAAGATATACAACTTGTATTCAGGAAACTAAACTACTCCTTGACTTTGCTCGTAAAAGAGTACAAATAGAAAAAGATAGGAATAGGATGCAAACGTTGAATTGAGTTGGTTCTTGGTCTTTTTCAAGAAGACAAAATTATTCATTTTAAAAAAAAATTTACTCTACTTCTACTTAGAGGGGAGGAAGAAAATTTAAGTGTTCCTAAGAGATCATGAACTCGAGACCTAAGTGGAGCAGGTGAGCATATTCTGATCACCGAGCCGTCATCGCATGCTCACAAAACGATGCATCTAAAAAACAGAAACAGAAACATGAAAAATAATATTAATACACATAGGTTGTGCCTTTATCTTATCCAGATAAAAATCTGTCCTTTTTCAGTGTCCTTAATTATGCTCTAACACTAAAAAACTAAATTCTAAGCCTTAACTGTAAATTCCAAATCCTAAACCCTACACCCTATCCCCTAAAAATACACCATATCCTAAATTTTTTAAATTTTAATTTAAAACCCTAAACTTAATTTTAAAGATGAGAACATATGTAGGTGCACCGAAAGGGGTAAGGATTTTCATCCATCTTATCCTTTGAAGTGCTGTGATTGATTGAAATCTCAAGCACCCACGTTGTTGTGTGTCTAACTTTGAGGCACAAAACATTGTTTGGCTCCTTCACTTTTCCAAATTTGGCTGCTTCCACTTGACCACTTCCTCCAATGAATTTAGTTCAACCACTTCCAAGACACTCTGTAATGGACAAACAGAACCCTCCAAACTCCAACAGCAATGCAACATAGAATGTCGGCATTCCCACCTTTAAATTCGTGCATTCAAAGGTCAAAATCTAAATTTTCTTCTGCTTTCTCAACTCAAATAATGACTACCCTGAAATCCACAACTCTTTTTTGTTTCTTTCTCAAACTTCTCTCTGGCAATGCCATGACCCCACCATCCGAACTCATTGGTGGGTTAAGGGTTTCAACTTTCTAAAGTCCTGGAATGGGTTCCATGATGTTTGGTCCATTAAGTGGAAGGTTCGGTTTCCACGGTTTTAGGGGCTGGACTAGGTATTTCTTTGCGGCTCTTTGTTACATCAAACCCAAAACAAAAGCCTGGTATGAGCCGGCCACAATATCAATTATTAGGATTTAGGATTATGACAGAAGATCGAATTCTGACCTCGTGAATATAGTTAGATTAAAAGGGTCGTTCTTATAATAAACTTTTACAATATCTGATTAAGAATGAAATTAGGATTCTTCTACGAAAACAGAAAGTATTGGCTTGAGCAGCATTATTTCTTACGTAAACAACAGTATTCGCAACACTGAAACTAAGTAAAATTACCACCCTTTTAAACAAAGAAAGATGAAGAAAAATTATAGTGGGATAAAAGCTGGAGTAAATTATTGCATGTTGGCCAGGAAGTACTGAGAGAAAGCATTGATTGTTTGAGGAAGCAAGCCGATCCTCATATCGACTCCTCTCAGTTCAGTGGGATTCTGCATGAAATAAGCAACCTGAGGGAGTGGAGAAAGCAATGGAGACGCATAGGCTGCTTCTCCATGTAAAAAATCGATCTTGTGGAACGGCATCCGAGTCCAATCGGAGACAAGGGTCAGCTCATTCAGTGGAGGGAGACTGCCCTGAGGTCCATCTAATGCCTGGTTATATGCAATCACATAGTCATTGTTAACCGAACTCTTGGCATCCTTTATCATCTCGACAATAGCTTCATGGCTACCTGCTTCCAGTTCTTCAGCTGTTAAGGCAACAGAGGCTAAAACATAAGCGTTTCCGCTGAAGCCTGTTGGCAGTGGGGGCACCATCTTGTTCCTTATGTCCACAGCGAATTGCAAGCAAACCATTGCTCCCTTGCTCACTCCTAAAGCCTTGGTTCTTGCCTGAGAGTATAACAATAATCACATAAAATACATCTATCAGCTGAAAATTGAAATTAATTTACCTTCCATAAGTGAGCTGCTATCAGGTCAAAGGATGAACATGAAAAGCTGCTTCTCCTCTCCCCCAAGACCTTGCTTTTTAAGCTTTCAATCATTGCACCACTGAGGTGGAATGTCTTGAGAACAAGATTTGAGTTCCCAACTTCATGAGTGTTTCCGGTTGTAAACTTCATATTATCAGGACCAGAAGTTTGAGCAGTCATAGCCTGTTTTATCAACTGATATAGATGATCTATGGCTACAACCCTTGTCGCCGAGCTCCCACTTTCAGGCAACTTCGTAAGACGCCGGTCGTCTACTAACAATGCCCCCCTCTCATGCACAGGTTTGTAAAGCTCGGTGCCTCTCTTTTGTTTCAAAATAGCAGAATTAGAAGCCCATGCATGGAGAAAATCATAGGTGGCTGGTCCATCAAACAAAGAGTGGCTCGCACCAATACCTATTGAAAAGCCTCCGCAACCAAACCTGGTAACCTACACCATATAATAAGTTGTTCAGTATGCTAAGTGCTTCAAAAGAATCAAAACGTACAAAAATGTTCTCACCTGAGCAACAATTAAAGGCATCTCCGAGAAATTCCCATGAAAATCAGGCTTGTAAACCAGATGCTCGAAGAATTCATTGTACTCAGAAAGATCTCCAAGTTCAATGATCTTAGCACTGGTAACTGCCTCGACGAGAACTGCACCGCCATTGTTGCACCAAAGATTAAGTTTACCATCACTCGGGTTCAAGCTCAACCTACCAGCAGCTGGATACCAGATCGAAAGAGTCTCTTCCAACCCAGATTTCAAGCAACTGAAAATCGAACCCAGGGACAAGTTCTGGAAAGCACCAGAAGATTTGTAAAAGAAAATCACGTACATCAGCAAAGGACACTGCCTGTCCAAATTGGACAGATGGATAATTTGTTGTGGGTGTAAGGATTTTGGGTGTACGGAAACTGTCTTAGTAACCCGAACAGTTGGAGCATTCTCATCATGTTTGGTGGCCATGAAAGTTCCTTTGCTGTGAGAAACAGAAGGGAATGGCAGTGTATATTTATAAAGAGAATAGGTTAGATTCCTAGGAACAAACCTATGCCATTGTAGTTAAACTAATGCTTTGCATGGTACTGTTGTTTGTTCTTTTGTATATATAAAACGCCGACGGTATTATCTGGCTCGCACTCCCAAGGGATTGATGGTGACCTACAACCTTTTATATACTCCAAACTCTCACAACAACATCAAAATGATGGGCCCTTATGTCTAAGGGATGAACACCGGTAAGCTAGGGTTCTTTTCTTGGGTTATTCTCATTTACTGTTCTATTTATATAATGATATGTGAATCATTGAGAAAATAAGAGAATGGAAAGCAAGATCCAGCAGGAAATTCCCACATTCAGTGAGGTTTTGTTAGCTAGTGTAGTTCAATAATGAGATTCTATAGACACTTGCAGATTAATAAAAGCTTAGAACAGAGGTAAAGAAAAGAAAAGAAACTTTGTAGTATTTAAATTTGGCTCAAAAAAGAAGAAGAAAGGCTTGAATGGAAAAACAGGTTGGCATGTTATGAGATTATATAGGCCATGAAGTGGGGTTGTTGCTGTAAGTATAAGAATTATCACATTAAGCATGCGTATATTTTAAGCCCAGACTTGTGTCTGATTGTCTCCACTTTCCCAGCAATAAGCCTGATTTCCAGCTTATAATTTCTTTCGGCACCTTCATTTCTCTATAATCTATGCATGTCCCACTGTGGATTTCAGACTTTAAAAAGAAAGGAATTAATCACCCAAGAGTGCTTCCAGCTTACTTTATATACATGCTCTCTCTCTCTATATATATAAATGTGCTTTAGAAAAAGAGAAATTCGAGTCGAATTAATTAATGTTTCGATTGTATGAAAGGATTAGACCAGATACTGTTATGTTCTTTGGTTTGCTTGAAAGAGTAATTGGTGAGCTGATTTGTTGAGAGGTCAACATGCGAAAGCTGTACAGTGTTTACTGATAAGCACTGCTTTAAGCAACAGAACCATTGATTTGTTTTGTTGGACCTAATTTTAATGTGATTAAATCGTTGGAAATTGTCTGTCCCTAATTATATTCTATTAGTGCCTTCATTTTAAAATAGTAGATTTAGAGTTTAAGGTTGGAGTTAGGGTTAAGGTGTAAAAAATTATGGGTATGATGTAATTTTTAGGGTTTAGAATATAAAAATTAAGGTTAGGGCTTATAATTTAATTTTAGGTGTTTTTTAGTAGGGAACATGATTAGGGAGCAAAAGATTTGTACTCGCTTAAATCTGCTTCTTTAAGTGAAAACTGGCCAACGTATGATTTTTTTAGCAAAAATGTACTTAACATTACGTTTCGTTTTCATTTTTGTACCCCGCCGTTAAAAACTAACTGTGTGCTGACTAGAAGAGTGAATCACATATGGTAGGCTACCACATCATTTTCTCTCTCCTAGTCAGTATGCCATGTCGACTAAAATCATAAAAAAAACACATGTGGCATGTTGACTAGGAGAGAAAAAAAATAACATGGCATGCTGCCACGTGTGATTTCTCTCTCTCCTAGTCAGCGTGCTGTTAGATTTTAACGGCAGGGTGCCGTTTTAAAAAACGAAATATAACGTTGAGTACCATTTTGCCAAAGAAATAGTTGGGGTATTAAAATAATATTTCGGCCTGAGCTACTCTTTGAGTAGTTTCCCTTTTTTATTATAGGATTCAGTCTGATTGGAGTTGAATTTGTCTTTTTTTAGAGGCAAATTTTGAAAATATACACAGGAAACGTGGGATTGTGTTGGATTTTGTCTGATTACATTATCATCCCTAAATTCTGATATTATAGTCCTAACCAAATCAATTTAGTGACAAATGACGATACGAGGATGCTTCAGTTGAGTTTTGTTTGCTTTCGATGTTTAAAATTCGCATTCCAATTTTACATGTCGTTTATTTTGTTTGCTTCAGTTGTTCTGCAATGAAATCCTCATTATTATATAAAAAAAATGCATTCCAAGTTTAAAAAAAAAAATAATATAGCTTATATTTATTTTATACTCTATATTTTGGATTTATGACTCTCCCTTCCAACAATGTCATATTCAAAATTAGAACTTAAATTCTCTCAAATCTTTTTATAAAAAAAATTGAACCTAAAGAAACGAACACTGAAGTTCAATTTTTATTTAATTTATAATTAGATTTTTTTATAATGTAAAAGAATTTTTTATATTACAAATAAAAAATATATTTTAAATATTATATAAAAATTGTTAATTGTTTTATTTACTTCAAAATTATTTATTTTGGTATGTTTATGAAAAAATGAATTTTTTTATCAAATAATGTAAAAAAATACTATAAAACAAAATCATTTTCTCAAAATAAAGTAAAAAGTCAACCCAAACTAAATATGAAAAAAAAAATTGAGAACCTGCTCAAGCAGAATCGAATTAAAATAGGCGGTTTAAATTTTTTAAAATATCCGATCAAAGCGAACAAATCTCAACCCTTGTTACTTATAGTCACAAAATCGCTTCCAGCAATCTCAAGCAAACATTTTAATATGAGATGAATTTGTTTGAGCATAAACATTTGGTGGCGATCTACCTCTGTTTTTTACCGAATTCTAATCCACTATTTACTTCCATGTAAGAGGATCAGTCCCTGTTAAATTTGTCAACTTCTTCTGCAGTAGCCGGTTTCTGCACTTCACATTCCATAGGTGAGTCCTTCATCTCAATTTTGTACCAACCGGTGGCAGTTGGTTAGCAGGTGAAGTGGACCTTGCAGCACTGATCTGTTATACCGTCTGCATGTGCAGATGTACCGACATAAGACGATCGTGCTTTGCGGGTGAAAGAATCCGAGATATGTGTCCCCACAATCTTCTTTCGAAGAAGAGAGGTTCTTCGAATCAAGGCAGCATTGTACCTGCAATATCTGGCAGATATGCAACAGCTTGGAAAAAAATAAGAATCTGTTAAATATATGAAAAATGACCCTTGATCTCACTAGCTCCATCATTTTTACATTTCCAGAAGGCTGAACAAAGATTGAAAATATACTAACCACACCTGATAGTGTTATATGTTCAAGCCCCACCGAACACCAATAGCAATCGAACCGCATCATCGTTGCAGACAGCTGCTAACTATTATATGTCAATCCTTTCATGTTATGAACAATATCTAATCTACATTATCTGATAATTCGTCGAAGAAACTAAACCTGTAAACCATGGCTAAAACTAAAAAGTAAAAAAGAAGAATGTTGACTTACTATGTTGGGCTTAACAGTCTTCTATATCAGAATGATGCTCAATGGGAGAATGGCGCCTGATAAATTGTGAATAGGTAATAACTATTCTCAACCAATTTTATACTGCAAAAAATTACAGCTTACCATTTATATCTATTGGAGGTAAGTTGTCGGTCGCTTGGGGAGGGATCCCTATTGACCCCATTCCTTTGGCATTTCTGCAACCTTTCGCCTGTTTTCTTGCTCTGCAGTTGTCACCTCATATGTTTTCAACTCACCTTAGGAGCAAAATCAAGTATGAGAGCAAACAGCAAGCAGCATTTAAATTGAATGTTCATGCAACAGTTAGAGACCCGATTTAAGTATTTAACAATGTAGGCTAAAACATGGTGTTAATGCCACAAGAAAGGATATGAGTATGCAATTTCTGAGTATTCTAGTTCTCTGAGCGACAACACATAAAAACCAAGAGCAAGCATCCTTCTTTCATTCCAAGTATGTCAATCAAGGTTGCTCGAAGAGCATCCAACACATTTCACATAAACAGTCCTCGGGGGAACCGGGGAAGGGGATAGTACAGCCTCATTGTATGCATTTTGCAGTATGGATCATATTCGAAATAAATGCAGAAATACAAGCTCAAAAATATTTACTCCATCTCAATGCATAAATTATTATTCCTATGTCTCCAAAGATTTAGCAATCTCCACTTGTGAAAGATGCACTACCTCTCCAAGGGGAAACGCTCCCTGTCATTCATAGCCATGGAGAGAATGACAATCACACTAAAATAAGTTGAGTATTAACATGAACAGACAGTTATGCAAAATGGAAATAGATGAAGGGGATAAAATCTAAGCTGAACGCAACACCGAATGGTTAAAATTATTATTAAAACACTAACTGCATAATTTAGACATGACTTCAACTAGGAAACCAGTTAAGGTTTCAGTTACAATGCAAGCAAAGGAGATAAGCTCACAACTAAATCAACAATCATTTTTGCCAAAGTATACAAAGGAAATTAAGTCTCACACTGAAAGTTGTCTACATCCATTAAACTTTTCCCAATTATTTTTCTTCTAATTAGTAGTATTCTGTCCATTTTCAACCCCTAGACCATACAATACGCCTGCGTATTTCTCTGTGGAGCCATTGAAGAAGTTATCTCTCAACTTCCTAAATGTGCACGAAGTTAGCAAACTATCCGAGCCAGCTTGATGACATACACCAACTCTTTCCACTTCCAACAACTCAGCAAGCTTGTTCAAACCACCATGTAGGCTATTGCAAAACTTCATCATATGCTTGATATCGTACAACATGGGAAAATACATATTGATCAAATCAAAGAACCCGGCTTGATTATCAGGCAAAGCCCTGCAAGTCAAAAGCTTTAGCAAGTACCCAAAGTCATATCCACTGTGAAAAGTTACCCAATTCACACCATCATTCAGTACAATCCCGGACGACATCAAAAGCTCACCAAACCGCTTCACATCAATACCCTTCTCATTGTTCTTCTTAAAATCAATGCCGCACTGGCGCAACAACTCAATCGAATCACTAGCAAAGATATCTTGGCTTAAATCGAACTCGCAGAAATTGAATTGCCAAATGCAAGAGCTATCAGTTCCACAGGTGGGAAGATTCCCATTCTCGTCCGAAAAAGTGAGACCCAACTGGATCAACTTCAACATATCCACATTATCTTTCAAAGTTTGGTAGTTGAAATCGTTGATGTTCTTGAAAGAACCAACGGGGCGAAGAACTACACCCGGGAACTCAGTATCCATGGCCACATAATTGTAAGTATCAACAATTTCACGGATCAACGCAAACTCTTCTTCTAGATTATCATTCCAAACTTCTCGAATATGAACCGAATCGCCTTTGGGTAAAACCGACATTTCCAGTAGACCAAAACAAAGCTACGCACATCCAAATTTCAAACCTTGATACACGTTTTGATGGTGGGAGCAGGTCTAAAAACAAAGAAAAAAGGAGGAAATCAGATTTTGAAAGTTTGAACTATGGGAGTTCGCAAAGAAAGCGTAAGGAAAAAAAAAGGTGAAGGAGACGAGATCTAACCTTGGAACTATCAAATCGGGCCTTGTAAGTAACAGATCTAGAGCTTGTGAGCAGGGATTCGAGTTCCGACTGAGTCGAGAAATTTGGGTCAACGAGTCAGGGAGATGGAGAATGAAGGAAAACGCGGACGAGGTTAGAGCCCTATGCTTTCTGGGTTCATCTTAAAGGAAAGGAAAGACAAGTGGTTAACAAGGGAAAGTGATTGAGCCAATCATGGAATTGGGCGATGTCAAAAACGATGGCGTTTCGACTCGAATGTCCTTTTGAGTTGGACTGTTCTAGAAAGGAAAGAAGAAAAAAAAGCGGATAAATCCTACCATGTTGTCCAAATGTGGTTTTTCTTTTTCTTTTTGGTGTTTTACTTTTGGACCATTTTGACCTTTAGTCCATGCATTATAATATGAATTGTGGATTAGTCCCTATACTTGTTAAATTTAAAAGGTTTAACGCTAACCCCTAACAATAGAAAGTTCAAAAGACAATTTGAATTAGTTATAGAGGCTTAAGATAATTAAATTAGAGAAAAATAATTGAATATAAAACTAACACATAAGTATAAAGACTAAGAGGAGAGTTTGGCTTGACACTTTTCATGGATACTATTTGGGTTAATGTTAAAATATAAGTTTTGAAAAGTATAGGAATTAAACAATACCAAATTGGAGTATAGGGGCTAAATCACAGCTTAAGTATAATATATGTTTATACATATTCTTAATTATTTAATAATGAACATACACTTTACAAAAAAAAAAGCGATCTAAACTCTAGTCTTTTAGATTAAATATCATCCGATTTTATATTTGACACCCAAACATTCGTTTGGTTTAAAGTAATGCCTTTGCAAGTATTGTTTAACAACATGTTTTGGAATAAGAAATTAATAAAGTGAAGGAATTTGTCATAGAAAGATATAAATATCAATTCAGTATCAAAAAGCAGTACTCGTGCCAAATTGCTGTTATTGTTGTGAAAAACATGTATATTTTAGACGTTGACAAGTCAAAATTGTGTTCTAAGTCTACTTTAGAGGAGCCGACAACGTAATTGGGCTGAAAGGGCCCTTATAGTTATTTTTTTAATGACGTGGACGGTGGACCGGATTGGAGAGCAGTGGAATTAAATTTAAGTTTCAATTTTTTTAATCATTTTTTTGAATTTAATGTTGGTTGCTTTTATTGAAAGAGAGGAAACCACATGTCCAAAACACAATCGGAAAATGAAATGCATGAAGGTTTCTGACTATTCCTTGAGCTTCGCTTCAGCGGCAAACGGAGAGTGAATCCGATTAGCCTTGCGACAACAAGCTCCCAAAACTTGCGCCTGTTCATTACGTATAATCACACCAGTAATGCCTTCAATTTAGTGCACAAAGATTAAATAAAGGTAATCGTTTCTTTCTATGTTTGTCGAAATCCTTCATGAACATACTTATTATGGCCCAAATATTTTTCAATATTTCAGCATGCTTTTGGTGTGGTGTGTGAGCAAATAGCCATGATAGCTATTATTTAAAATTTTAAGTTTTAATTATTCGATTAATTTTTTTTGTATGTTCGCACTACACCATCACATTCATTAACGTCTTTTTCTTTTAACGGTTGAGATTTATTTATTTTTATTAAATAGAAATAATACATTTTTATATCGAGAATCGAATTCATACAGGATGAGGCAAGATGAGCATCTTCAACCATAGATATCACAGTCGAGATTTATTAATAATGAATTGAAGCGAAAATAATCAAGGAAACTGGAGAATAAATTGAAGCGACTCAAACACACAAGCTAACAAGTAAAATATCTTTTACTATTGTATGATGAAAAGGCCAGGTGGCACTGGCAGCATTCTACTTATGGTCCTTGGTCCATGAAGAATTGGACTCTCATAGACACCGGTGGGCCTTCATTTCATAAATAATATGTATGGGGTTATATTAGTATTATTTCGAAAATTACATCACTTAATTATAGATTTAGTAATAAAAATTGTTTTAACTTTAAAATTAATACATAGATTTAGTAATACAAATTTGTGGCAAACAAGTCATTACGTAGTTAAAATTAAACATGACTTGGTATAGTAGTAGTTTTAGTACTTAAAATTTATACATTCTATTATTTTGATCATAATTAAAAATTAATTCAATAAATTTAACCCTTTATATTTAAAAATGTCGACATTGCACCTTCCTAACACACTCTCTCATCACTCGTTGCACTCCAAACTATTGTTTCTCAACTCGAATAAACATATGTGATAGCTCAACAAACACAATCACTTCACCATTAGATAGTTGACAAATCAATAGAACATACTCATCATGACATTCATGTTGTTTGCTAGTAAGTCACTAATAGAATTTTTAGATATAAAGATTAAATCTATTTAATCAGTTTGTATTGGGATCAAATTAATAGAATGTTGTTTTGAGGACTAAAATTTTTATTATATTAATCGGTTTATTTCAATTTTAACAACAAATGACAAGTTTGTCACAAAATTTTAATTAAATGACTAAATTATTAATTTTAGAAGAAAAATGTCATATTTGTCACCAAACATATAATTAAATAATTTGTTTGTCACAAATTTTTAATTGACATACTAAATTGTAACATTTAAAAGAAAATTAATATATTTATTATCAAACATGTAATTAATTTATTTGTTTTTTACACAATTTATTTGAGTGACTAGATAATTATTATTTTTAAATAATTTATTTATTATCAAATCTAGAATTAAATAAATAAATTATTACTTTTAGAAAATAATATATTTATTATTAATTTTATTTAATTAAGTGACTTGGCTTGTATTTTACTGTATTAATAATATTGAACAGTAGTGGTAATAAATAAGTTATTCCACTAATTAGCCTAAAGATAAAAAATTTATATTATCTCATATGGTATAGGTTTAAATTTTGATATGAAAATGTAATATCTTTAAATTTATATTATCTCATATTCTCATATAGTATAGGTTTAAATTTTTTATATTATGTTTTATTATTACTACGTGTACTCTTTTCCCCATTTAGGTTTGGGGTTTTAATGAGTTACGTAGTAATATCTCATTTATTATCAAAAATAAAAATAAAAAAACAAGACAAGTAGGGAATCAGGATTTGGTGGGGGTGGAGGGGGTTGCCGATGCCACGTGGACTCTGGTGTGATCCCAAGTCAAGAAAATAAATGCACCTACTTCCCAAAGTCCAACCTCTTCAGTCTTCCGTATTGTCTTACATACGTTTTAAAGCGATCCACAACAAACTTCTTTAGATTATATGGAATGGACGGCCCTGATGAGAGCACAGTACCTATGGCGTTACATCCTTATACATTTTATCAGCCTTTCTTTGCACGTTTCCCCGTCTCTTTTAATATAATCATAATTTACTAAATAAATTGAGAACGCGTTTGAACATTAAAGTAATGGCAAAAATGTATAAATATTAAGCATTAATTACTAATAACTTCTTTAATTTCAATCGTTCCTAAGAATGTGTAGTTGTGAGCTTTAACTGCAATTAATTCAGTAATATCCACTAATTAAAAGATTTTCCATTTTAAATATAGTTTTATAGTAGTATCATTCATTTTTAGCTCTTTATTAAACTCACACATATCTTATAAATAGAATTAATTGAATTTTTTTAAATATCATTTCCTTTTTAATAAAATCATTCATTAATTAAAATAACCATCTAAACAAACATGCACATATAATTATCAACAAAAACTTCCAAATATAATTATTGAATGAAATTTTAAATAACTTAAAAGTAAAACACATTCTTTCCCTTCACATCTTACTCTATAAATGTTTTCAACACATTACACTTTTTATAATCGGAGAAAGAAACATGAATACATAATCTAAAATAGATAAAAAGTACTAATGCGGTTTAACTACTTAACCAATAAAACTATCGGTGATATAATTTTTAATACATAAAGTATTAAATATTACACAAATTTATATATTTACTTAAAAAAATAAAATTAAAATGTTAAATTATAAATTGTAAAATTTATTTTTAAATAGTCTTAGGTGATTAAAAAATAATATATATTCATATTTTTTTAACTTTTTATAAGACGTACACTTTACGGATAAAATTAATTAAATATAAATATCATATCGTAGACAACATCATATTTTTTTTACCGTAACCACTCATTCAAATTTCAAAATTTATAAACTAAACATAAACTTTAATCTAAATCTCCAATTTTTTAAAATGAAAAGTATTATGACTATATAATATATGTACTTTTTTAATAACCGTCACAATATTTTATTTAATATTTCAAACACAAATACAAAACATAAAATATAAAGCGCACGGTGGCTTCTCTTATAAGGCTCCAACCCCTTATTTTCCCTTTTATCGTTTTCCTAATCCATTTTTAAATGAAACTAAATTAACGCAATCCAAACAGCCCCTCTCTTTTTACGGTGTATTTATTGTATTTTTCCTGTGATGATTTTCTTTCTGACATGTGTAGATGTAGTTATCAATAAACAAACAAACCCAAAAAATAAATGATATTTTTGGCCAAAAAATTAAAATAAAAATAAAATCTTTCTGGTCACTTCACTCTCCTCTCTATATTTGAGCTCTGAATAAATCATTTAAGTAAAATAGAGGGGAATGGAATTGAAGAATTAGTTCTTCTTCTTCTTCTTCTTCTTCTTCTTCTTCTTCCTCTCTAACTTGAATTGTACTTCTCTCAAAGGCAAAGTTGCCTTCTTTTATTTCCTTTTGCAATGTAAAGTTAGTTTTTTTTTTTATTTTTCCAACAAAAAAGAATGGCCAAGTGTCACAGAAACGACATCGGATCCATAGCTCTCGATCGCCCTTCCATCACCACTACTGCCGGCAACAACTTCAGAATATGGTCAGCCTTCTCCGGCGCCGCATTCCGAAGGAAAATCTTCGACGCAGTAAGCTGTGGAGCAAGCTCTCGCCACCGCCACCAGCTCATGCAAGATATTCTCAGCGACACCGTCTCTCAGCAGCCTCCTCCTCCACCGACCACCACGATGAAGCCGGCCTTGAAAGAGTTCAATGAACCGAGAGAGGCAGTCAAAGCAGTGAAGAAACCCAACAGCAATGGCCGGTCGGAGAAGCTTGGGGATCTCTTGAACTTAGTTGTAACTGAAGCTGATGCTGAGACTAAGAGGAAAGTTGAAGCTTTGGAGGAGTTGAAGCGCGTGGTTATGGAGTTGCAAGGGGAAGACGAAGAAAGTAAGAGAAAAGCTGCGAGTAGAGTCCGGTCTCTTGCTAAAGAAGACTCAGAAGCCAGAGTTACTTTAGCCATGCTCGGAACCATTCCGCCATTGGTTGCAATGCTTGATTTTCAAGATTCTGATTCACAGATCGCTGCTCTCTATGCTTTGCTTAATCTGGGAATCGGAAATGACGTGTAAGCTTCCTTAATTTTCCCTTTTCTAATCTTACTAATCTTAATCTAGAATTTTGTTCTTCTTATGTTTCTTAATTATGTTTCTTGGCAATGTTGGGTTTTAGAGTAAAATGTCTGAAATGATAGAAGGGAATTTGGTTGGACATGTCGTTTTCCATGTTTTTGCTTTCATATCATGTTATTTTCTTGAAACAGATCCGGATTTGTAGAATAATGCATTTAATTTGTCGTTAATCTAATTCATTCATTTTTTCTTTAATCTTTACAACTGATGTTTTCTGGGCACAGCTTTGTTTATTTGATTTTGTTATTTAAAATACATCTCTTTATAAAACCCTATTGCAGGAACAAAGCGGCCATTGTCAAAGCAGGGTCTGTACACAAGATGCTAAGGCTTGTTGAATCCCCAAATGAGCCAAGCGAGGCGATTTCGGATGCCGTTGTAGCAAATTTCCTTGGCTTGAGCGCATTGGATTCGAATAAGCCTATCATTGGATCTTCAGGGGCTATACCTTTCTTGGTAAAATCGCTCAAGATTTTGGACACAAAAAGCAGGTCTCAAGCCAGACACGATGCTCTTCGAGCTCTTTATAATCTATCCATCTCCCCGTCGAACATTTCCTTCATGTCGGAGGCCGATTTGGTACCTTTTCTGCTGAATGCGTTGGGGGACATGGAAGTTAGTGAGAGAATTCTTTCGATTTTGAGCAATATAGTGTCAACTCCGGAAGGTAGAAAGGGGATTAGTATTGCACCGGAAGCATTCCCGATTTTGGTGGACGTGTTGAATTGGACCGACTCGCCGGGTTGCCAAGAGAAGTCATCGTATATTCTCATGGTAATGGCACATAAAGCATATAGAGATAGACAGGCCATGATCGAAGCGGGCATCGTTTCATCTTTGCTCGAGCTAACACTTTTGGGTAGTACATTGGCACAGAAGAGAGCTTGTAGGATTTTGGAGGTCTTGAGAGTGGACAAAGGGAAGCGAGTATCGGAGAACTTTGGTGGGAACATGAATGCAGCTGTATCGGCCCCGATTTGCAGCTCTTCATCTTCTTTGACGAATCGAAACGGAAAGGAATGCTTGGTGGAAGAAGAATGCATGATGAGCGAGGAGAGGAAAGCCGTTAAACATTTGGTCCAACAGAGTTTGCAGAACAACATGAAGAGAATTGTGAGTCGGGCCAATTTGCCACAAGATTTTGTTCCATCGGAACATTTCAAGTCGCTCACAGCAAGCTCAACTTCGAAGAGCTTGCCCTTTTGAAGAAGATAGCATGTTGTCTTTGTCTTTTACAATCCGTTGTTCTTTTTTTCCTTTCTTTGGGTAGCTTTTGTCAATGTATGATATCACCATTGTCAATATCCCATCATCATCATCATCATCATAAGCTTTGTAGAAACGTTTTCTTTGAATGGTCTGAATAACGAAACCTGCGCCAAGTGATTCCTGGTTGTCGGTGATCTGCCATGCAAAACAGGGAAATCTGGAGGTTGATTTTGTCAAATTAGATTAATGTTTTTTTGCCCATATCGGTCCCTACCGCCCTACAATCAAGGTCAAGGAGTCACTTTCAACCCTCCCCAAAGGTACAGTTTTGTCTAAAGCCATGGCCCTACGCCTTTAATCCCCATTTATTTATTTTTCTTCAATTTTCACCCCCACACCTGTGAAGCAAAGAGGTGTCGGTCATTTTCCCTGTACAGAAACAAACAAGGACCATTCTTCGCAATTTCCATCTGGGAATCTCTTCCCCTTTGTAAACATCTATTTTCATAAAATATATAAAAAATCCAACTCTGACAATCTCACCGGGAATCTCAAGATTTACAGAGTGAAATTCAAGCAGGTTATGCATCTGCTGTGGAAACATAAACCCAGGGTTTTCTTTCCTTCAATATTTTAAACTTGTGCGTTGACATTGTTTACTGTGCAATTTTTAAACTTGTAATCTATTATCAAAATCACAGTTTTCCAGTTCAATGACAATGGTGAAGTACCAGAATTTACTGCACCTGTATTCTTATTGTTTGTCGATTAACAAGTACAGCAGACAGTAGCCATGGCTACAGTTGCAGCTTTAAAAGTAAGAGGTTAAAAAAATCTACCATTTAATTACCTTAGCATCGAGCAGAACCGGCTGCTATAAAGCCAAAGGCGTAAATGATTATGTATGATCAATTGTTTCCTGCTGCAACAAACTGACACCTTTCTTTTCCCATAAACATAAGATTGTCTGTAAGAAATAATAATTGAGTTCTGAGACAGAAAATGGAAAGGACATGAACCGTGGCCCGTGGGTCTGCCTTGTTTTTTTTTTCAACCACTGTTACTTTGTATTTATTCTTATATTTGCCCTGAATGAACCATTTGGTGCGTGGGGACTTTGGAAATGTACGATTTAATTGGTAGCCATAATCAACGGAAACCCAGCTAAGAAAAAACCAGTGAAACAAATCTTTGATGATCAACTTTAATGAATACTGGCTGGCCTGGACTATTATTATTATTACAGCCTTCACCTATCCATTACCACTAAGTGTTGAATTGCTCATTTAACAAATCATTGAAAAAGATTATCTAAAAATATAATATCACAACTCCTTTCCCATTTCCTGTCATTTCGATCCAATATACAACTAGGGTAAACTACAACAGAGGTCACTAAATCATGGGTAAAGTTATATTTGGGTCACTCAATTATTAAAAGTTATATTTGGGTCACCTAATCACTCAATTATGGGTAAAGTTATGTTTGAGTCACTCAATTATTAAAGGTTACATTTGGGTCATTTTTTCTTCGAAATCACGTGTATTTCCTCTTTAACATTAGAGTACTTCATTTGAAATCATTAATTAATCTAATACATAAATTGATGCACTTTTTTTTAAATATGAAGGGTGACCCAAACATAACTTTACCTATAATTGAGTGATCTAAATGTAACCTTTAATCATGGGGTGACCCAAATGTAACCTTACCCATAATTGAGTGACCCAAATGTAACTTTTAATAATTGAGTGACCCAAATATAACCTTACCCATAATTGAGTGACCCCGTTGCAGTTTACCCATACAACTAAATAAACCTATCAAATTGTGTGTTGAATCATTCTTTTTCAATTTTTAACTAGAAAGTGGATATAAAAGCTCTCATATGTCTTAAGATCGTGTACTTATTTCCCCACTTAAATGATAGCATTGATTTCGTTTTTTGAACCCAACAAGTGGTCTTAGTAGAAAAGCGGATGATGTTTATTTTAAAAAATTTGGGTTCAATTGCTTTGACTACAAATTGTATTTGTATTGTCAAAGGATTAATAATATATATGAAGAAAACCTATTGTATATAGTTTAGACAATCAAGTATGGGTGGTGAAGAAACAAATACTTTAAAAATAAACAATAAAAGAAGTTATGGAAATTTCATATAAATTACAGAACATGTGCAATATCATCCCCGTGAGAAGCATGAAGCAAGGTGTCGGTGCTGGTCTTCGACATACAAAGATGGTCATTGTTTAAATTGATTTTTTATCATATGGGGAGGGATTTATTTCTGTTTGGGTAACGAGAAAATGTAACAGAGTGGGTGGGAATGGTTTCTTAATGCGTAATGGCGGATCTTGAATGAGGATTGTGGAAGGTACACTGTTTGGTAACATATGAATATAGGGGTCGAAATGTGCATTAAATGCCCACCACACCCATTTTCTTGCATTTTTTGGGGCTCACCTAAAGAGAGTTACTCTTTCCAGCTCCATCTCTTTTTCATATTTCCAAATGGACCACTCTCGACTCCATTATTAGTCAATTCACATACAAAGCAAAGCAACACCCAACTTTTACGGTATGAAAATTGTTATTTATGGCAAATGGAGAGACTAATCATTACCCAACTAAATATCTTCCTCCTCAAACCTATGTATACATTCGATACTTATATTTAAATATTTTTCTTAATTCTTAAAAATAAATTCTTATTATATATTTAAATTTATAAATGTATATTATGATTATAAAAATACAAAATAAACTAAAATTCAACCTACAAAAAAATATATATTCAGTTCATATTAGTGGACATAAAGCTTTTTATAGAAATGGAGGCTTTTTATACACATGGGAATGGGAGGCCTTTTATATTCTTAGGACCAAATTCTCTTTCTCCCGATAAAGTAAAAAACAAAATTGGTCGCAATTATAAGATGTATGCGACGTGTGCGTGTTTTTTTTTAAGAGTGTATGTTTATTTTATGATTTATGTTTGAGATATATAATTTTCTTTTAATAATATTGTTTATAGAAATATAAATTTAATTTTAAATTAAAAAATAATGGGGTATTTGACAAACGGCTAATAGCTGATTGTAGTGATTGATTTGACAAACTAATTTTATTAGTTGATTTGAGAAATTGATTTGATTAGCTGTTTTATATAAAGTATTTAGTAAAACTTAACTGATAGCTGACATGAGTACAATGACAAATAAGAGTATGATACATTTAGTTGTCATGTACATATATGTTTTATAATACTTTAGTTTTTGTTGGGGGTGAAATTATTCAAATAAAATATTTTTGACAATGAATTAAAACAAATTTTAAGAAAACTAGTGAATATTTTTGAAAAATTTTTAATTTAATATTTATAAATATTAACCTTGAGGAGATTGATACAAATATTAACCCCGCTGAATTCTCCAGCGCTTTTTCTTTTAGCTTATTTTGCACAATCTACTTTTTCGAAACGGTATTTATCAAACGGTAAAAATAAAGAGTTTGACTACCAATAAACTATTTGTGTCTAAATAAAGTAAAAACTATTTGAAAATTGTTTAGCAAACAACCTTTTATTTTACCATTGCAATAAACTTTTGTTGTTTTTTTTATTAAAAATAAAACATTAATAGAAGTCCAAAAAGATGCATCAGCCAAGAGACCCAAGAGGAGGATCAAGTCCAAACACAACAAGGCAGCAGAAACAGAAACAATTAGCCATAGGAATGGGCGAGAGGCCCAATTCCAAAGCATGAAATACATAGGCACAAATTAGTGGAATCAAACTACTTGTTTCAATGAAGAAAAATATGATGTTTTTAGAAGATTTAGGTGCGAGTAATTGTATATACATTTTATACAAATATTCTTATAAAATCACATTACAAATGCTAAAAAAAATAACGAAGGATGAGATGCTCTTCGTAAAGGTACAATAATTTTACTTATTTATAATAATTTTACTTATTTATAATAATTTTAGAGAATTTGTAACGTAACATAAGTTGTATTATAGTAAACAACTCAATATGATTTCTTTTTTGATAAAATATTTGGGTGGGTGTTTATTATAAAATTGAATAAAACTGACAGGCTACATTAAAAACACTGTCAAAACGTCTGAAACAAGGAAAGAAAAAAAAAAGGGAAAGAAAAAACCCTTAAACAGACAAAAGGAAACTCAAAAGCAAAGAAAGAAAAAAATGAAGCGACACCCTATCCCAAAGAAACCCCATGCTTCACAAAGAAGGTCCAGACGCAGCAATGAGTCCGGCAGGGGAAGAGGGCAATAAGCAGAGACCAAAAAAAATGCCCAAGAACACGAGAAGGAGGCCCCAAATCACGGGGGGTCACTACATCGGCGATCCGCCGCAACCAGGGGTGTGTAATCGAAGAGAATTTTCTTTATCTTTATTTAATTGTCACTCAGATTTCTTGTAATTATAAATTATGAAAATTTATATAAATCTAAAGATTATCTTAAAAGTACAAGCTTCGTGTTATTCACGAAAAGGGTTACGTTCATTGTGATATCAAACCGGGAAATGTTTTGGTTCATTGTTCTAATCAACCGGGCTGCCTTAGTACTTCGAAGATCGCTGATTTCGGGTTGGCCAAGGAACCTGGGGAAAGAGACGTGGATGCAATAGTATCGCCTTATCATCGAGGTACTTTCAATTACATGTCGCCGGAAGCTGCAAAGGATATATGGGCGCTGGGATGTACCGTTGTCGAGACGATGACCGGAAAACTGCCGTCAACGAAACACCCAAAACTCTCCCTCGAGGTATTTCAATGTCCGGAAAAGATTTCTTGATGAGATGCTTTGCTATGGATCCCACTCAACGATGGACTGCAAAGAGGCTTCTGACTCATGAGTTTCTTTGTCCCATTTACGCACGAAGGAACTTTTCTCTTCCACATGTTATCATGCTTCAAAACCGCAATGTGTTGAATCCATTACCTCAAGTCGTAGACCTATGCTGATTCCGTATTCAAAGGGTCAGGGATTTGTTAATTGTTATACTAATGATAGTAATCGAATATTTGTTTGAATCATTCTTAAAATCTAGACTAGATTTTGAGTTTGATCTAAATTTTGATTGATTTAAACTCGAATTAAATTCAAATATATACAGCTTATGTTTTTTTATAAGTATGCGTTAGCAAACAAAACACTCGACCGGAAAAATAATATGAGAAAATATATGATGCACTTGTTGTGGAAACAAACACGCACTTTAATTTTAAGGGTTAGAAATTTACTTTATGGTTCATAGTTTATGGATTGTGGTTAGAATTTAGGCTTTAGGGTTAGAATTTAGAGGTTAGAGTGTAGGTTTTAAGGTAATATGTTAGGGATTTAAATTTTCACCTATAACCCCTAAATTTTAATCCTAAACTCAAAACTCAAATCACAACTCCTGTATTCTAAACATATAAACTTGAACCCCTAAATTACGAACCCTAAATTAAATTCTCAACTCCTAAAATTAGGACGCTTGTGAAAATAAAATATTATCATTTAGTGCATGGTATAATTACCTAAATAATATAAGTAAAGCTGCTGGTATCAATTATAAATGCAAATGACCAACAGATGTTGAAAAAAACACTCTCAATATAAGTTTGAACTTTAAAGACAATATTATTTGAATGAAGAATCATAAATTTAGAATATTATGACATTTTTTTTGAAGCAATTAGGGGATTGTTTGACGTTTAAGGGAACGCTTAAACGGTAATGCGTTTTCATAATGTCTTTTAAGAAACTAATGGGTTGGCGAATACTTTAACGAAGGTGGGTTTGGTAGAACCAGGACTTTTCAAGTTTTGAGCCGAACTAGTTTAGTGTCTGAATGTGTTTCGAACGATGGGGTGTGATTGTGTATAAAAAGCTAATGTGTTTCGAAGTGAGCTAATGTTTTGGTCTTATTCCTTTTATTTTATCTTAAAGTTTTGTCCTCTTAATATTATTATGTTATACTTTTTTCCTCCGTCATAAGTTTATGGAGGTTTTTAATGAGACATGCAATAATATCCATTTGTATAATTTTTTTACTCTAATAAAATTATACTTGTTGATTAAAAAATCCCAAAAAATAAACAGTAAAACGAACATGAATTGTAAAAAAAAATTATAAATGTTTAGAAGGGCTCTATCTGATTAGTAATATCGTCTCAAGGTACATTGCAAGCATAATAGAGCATTCGGCAGAGAACATACAGATACGGTAAACTGGCATTAGCTACTAAAGAAACAGGCATTACCAACAAATCCAAAATCCATGCACCTGCTTTACAGAGTAATGATCTCTTAAACATGTATATATTACTTGCTTTCAGTAATGGGGAGGTACACACCCTCTGCAGCCAACCATACATTATCCGCTCGCTTTTCTCTAACGCCGCAAACCTGCATAATTATGTGGAAACGGTTAACATACCAACTAGCAACAAGGACAGAAAAAACTTCAGAAGTAACCTGCTCTCCTTCACCGTTAACAATTTATTAACGGAGACTCATGTTTAGAAAGCAGTGAAAGTAGGCTTTCACACTAAAAAAAATAGCAAACTAACAAGTATCGAATATTAATATTGTTAAACACGATGAAGACCAATATATTCCTTAGCATGGAATTTAAAACAAAGAAATGTCCAAATAATAATATAAAAATAATTATGAACTCTGATAATTTTCATTCTCACCTCTTGCTGACCACCTAGTCTGGAGTATTTCTTGTTGTGACTATGCAGGTAGCCACTAGTGTCGACATGTTGAAGCCGAATCCTTTGATCTTGCTTCCAAGTTTTTCCACTTCCTTCAATTATGAGCCTGAGAGGATCATCCATTAATAAAGCACCAGCAAAACAGATAACCAAGAAAGATACACATAACCTTGACAAAAGAAAAAAAAATAGGCCTCACCTCCAATAATCACCGGTATCTGATTCTGATTCTCCTCCAAAGCAGCTGACCTATACCCAACATTGAGGGTAATCATCAGTAAGTCTCAGTGAAAAAAAAAGAGAGAAAAGAATTCAAAAGCTAACTTTTATCAAGTTAACAGGCCCACAAGTGCATCACGATGTTTTAACATTGAAAAGATTAACTTAAAATTTGACCAAAAAAATATTGAGAATTCAAGTAATGATTGGCTGCTGTAACATGTGAAAAATACTAACCTCGAGATTTCCTGATAATGGGGATGCATGTAAGTGGCTATGCAGCCATTTCCTAGTCTTCATATGTTGCAATCTAATAATTGCCCCATTCGGGATGGTGTCTCCTTGTTTAGCAGATGTATCAAGTGTAGGCCTAACAACCTGCAAAGCATGGTCAGAAATGTAATTGGTGGATGAAAAATGCTCTAATGACACTATTAAATGAGAATTGTGCTGTAAAAAGTTCAAAAAACCAAGCTCTGCCAAACTTAATTCAACTTTCGAAATTATTTCAATCGCCATAAAAGAAAAATATATCTAGGAAAAGAAAATGGCACTAACCAATTCGAATATTTCGAATAGTAAAGGACGGACGTAAGATTATATGTTAGGGGAGCCGAACCTATAAAATTCTAAGGAGGGACGAACTTATAAAATTTTAGAGGGGGCGAAAATAGATTTTCAATAGAAAAATTTCTAAATCTACCCCTCCAGCCCCCCTTGGTCCATCCCTGGCCATAGTATCATCGCATTCACAGTGTAACTAATAAATACACGAAACAAACAACAATGTTCACCATAAACTTGGAAAATTCATCAATCCATTAGATTAACCGTTGAAAAATTTTGATTTCATAATGTGGATAAAACAACAACACAAGCGTTCCCAAAACCATATTGAATAATGAATATAGAAACTAGTTCAGAAATCAGAAGATCAAGCAGGTAAGACAAAAAAAGAGAGTACCCAGTAGCTGTTGGAGTCGTCTACATTAGGAAAACCGGTGACAGATTGCTGTCCACTTCCAGAACCGTACGGCACATCGTGTGAATGAAGCCTAAATTTTGTTTTCTCGTGCATCAGCTTTAAAACCGTCCCATAAGTAACCTGTTCCATTCATTAAATCTAATTAATATATCAAACAAGGAATACGGGGGAAAAGTGAAATGAGTGGAAAAAGGATGTTTAAAACCTCAACGCCCTGGGGTGAGGAAGAGGTGGAGGTGGAGGTGGAGGCGGAGGCGGAGGCGGAGGCGGAGGCGGAGGAAGGAGAACCTTGATCGAAATCGAAAGCGAGTAAGAGGAAGAGAGCAAGACCAAATAACCCCATCGCCATCAAGAACAGCAATCCGATGAACCAGTTCTGTTGCCAAAATGGATAATCAACCTTTGTACTCTTCCTAGAATGTTCTTTCTGCTCTACGGTGCTCGGACCTGAACTTGATGATGATGACGACGGAGACGGTTTTCTACGACGGACGTCTTGCGGCCCCGACGTCGCCACGGTGGAGGATATTTTCCAGATCTAACGGAAATTTAACTGATTTGTCTTGCGAAATGGCTTTTTAACGGATCTGGTTGGGAACGAGGGATCATATGACGGTGAGAGAAGAGAATTAGAGAAGTAATGAAGTGGAAACATTTCTTTGACGGTTGACACGTTGGAGTGACATGATTCCATCCAATAGAAAGGTGACATATGGAGAAATGATGATGTGGAGGGTTTTGGTTGGGCGGAATCGGGTCTTCGAGGAAACTGCAAAGAAACCGATGTTTATTGTACCGGTTTTAGTGAGCCATACCATCGGGCCGTTTTTGGGCTTGGGCTTTGATTTTCAACAAAAATGTCGAATTCCAAATGGATCCCTGGCCTAATTATTACAAACAAATAACGTTAACTGCACGCAAAGTTACAAGAATATATAACGCCAGAATCTACAATGGTACATTCTGTTAAAACTTAAAACGACGAATTGTTTAATTTTCCTGACCCAATTGTGTTGAAGCGTCGAGAGAACCAAATGGGACGACTTTAAATGACTTCAACCGAAGACGGATCAACTCCCAAGTGTCTAGCCTAAAGCTGAATCTCCCAAGGCGATCAAAATTTGCACCAGAAACAAACTCATCTCTTTGTTTAGCCTCTCGGTTTCCTACTGCAAAGACCAGAAGAGAGCTTAATTTAGAGCAAATCATGGCAGGAACTGGGGTGTTTGCTGAGCTAGTTGATGGAGATGGCGTGTTCAAGTATTACTCATATGGGGAGTGGAAAAAATCATCTTCAGGAAAGTCGGTGCCGATCATCAACCCAACCACTAGACAGCCTCACTTCAAAGTCCAAGGTAAATCCATTTTTTTCTTAGTTCACTGATGATCACTCCTATTTCTTTCTTTTTCAATGCTATGGCATGGTTTTTTTATTGGAACAGCGTGTACTCAGCAAGAAGTAGACACGTTGATGGATGAAGCTAAAACAGCTCAAAAGTCATGGGCTAAAACTCCACTTTGGAAAAGAGCAGAGTTGCTTCATAAAGCAGCTGCTCTCTTGAAAGAGCACAAGGTTCCCATTGCACATTGCCTTGTCAAAGAGATTGCAAAGCCGGCAAAGGATGCTGTGACTGAAGTGAGTTTAAAGGAAATTTTCATCCATTTGCATGATTCCAAGGAAAATACTATGAACTGTGTTTTTTTTTCCATACTTAATTTACATTTTTAATTAGGCTGTAAGGTCTGCGGATTTGGTGTCATACTGTGCTGAAGAAGGGGTCAGGATACTTGGTGAAGGGAAATTTCTGGTATCTGATAGTTTTCCAGGAAATGAAAGGACCAAATACTGCCTCACTTCAAAGGTACACGCCCATTGTTTTCAAATTAGCCAAGTGTTGTTTTGAGTAATGGCTTTTCACTGTTTTTAATGGGATTAATATATGTTAATGTTATGGGATTTAATCCAGAGAATCATTGACCAACACAAAAAATATATTTTTTTAAAAGAAATTTTAATATAGTACAGATTGTTTTCTGTGGACAAGTGTAGCATGATACTTGCATGTGTATTTCTGTCAACAGATGCAGTAGGTAAATTGAGTGTTGCTGATGTTCTTTTTGCATGTTATAATTCTGTTATGTTTTGTTCTTATCTGGATGTTCATTTTCACCTAAGATGTTCAAAAATCATTTTTACATTTAAGCCTATATATGCCGGTATTTACCCGCTTATGTGTTTCCTCTATGCATAAGCCTTAAGATGAATGATAAAGTTCAATTCTCATGTTCTCTTATAGCTCATATTCAAGAAGCTCGGTTTATCACTCCGATTTTGTTTCTTGAGGAACCTAACTTCGAAATCGGCATTCCTTCTTATTTTGACATGCAGATTCCTCTAGGAGTCATTTTAGCTATTCCACCCTTCAACTATCCGGTCAATCTCGCTGTTTCTAAAATTGCTCCTGCACTTATTGCTGGAAATTCAATTGTACTCAAGCCTCCAACCCAGGTTGGATTTAACCCTTGCTGATTATTGTAAATCTTATTTTGATTGAGAAAAGAATAGTCAAGTATGCATTTCATATACTATAAACCATGATTCTTAGTTATAACGGACATAACCGGACAAGTTTCTCTCGAAATTACATGCAGGGTGCTGTAGCTGCACTTCACATGGTACACTGCTTTCATTTAGCTGGTTTCCCAAAAGGTCTAATTAGCTGTGTTACCGGAAAAGGTTCGGAGATCGGTGACTTCCTTACAATGCACCCCATAGTCAACTGTATTAGGTAATATCTTAATTACCTTGATATGATGTCCTTTGTAAATATCATTTATTGAAGATTACAAGCTTGCCGACACGATATTCTGCACCTGCACACTATAGGAACCAGAGTAGTGATCTTGTGGTTTGTCTACTAACATGCATACTTACTCAGCTTTACTGGTGGAGACACTGGAATTGCAATTTCAAAGAAAACAGGTATGATCCCTCTTCAGATGGAATTGGGTGGAAAGGATGCTTGTATCATTCTCGAAGATGCTGATTTGGATTTGGCAGCTTCTAACATTGTGAAAGGAGGCTTTTCTTACAGGCAAGACAATTCATTCTATGTCTTTTCATTTTGATTTTACGTCGTGGTTTAACGATTTCCTTCGTCATGTTACAGTGGTCAAAGGTGCACAGCCGTGAAGGTTGTGTTGGTCATGGAATCCGTGGCTAATGCTCTCGTTGAGAGAGTTAAAGCTAAAGTTGCGAAACTGACTGTCGGGCCACCGGAAGATGATTGTGACATCACTCCAGTTGTTACGGAGTCGTCTGCTAATTTCATTGAAGGATTAGTCATGGATGCCAAGCAGAAAGGGGCTACATTTTGCCAAGAGTACAAGAGAGAGGGCAACCTTATATGGCCATTATTATTAGACAATGTTCGTCCGGATATGAGAATAGCTTGGGAGGAGCCATTCGGTCCCGTTGTGCCTGTTATAAGAATTACATCAGTTGAAGAAGGAATTCATCACTGTAACGCTAGCAATTTCGGTCTGCAGGTACACCAATTTAGTCATTCTTAGCCGTATTTTAAACGCATACACTCCCACTTCAAGTTCTTCAAAGATTATATGTAATTGCAGGGTTGTGTCTTTACAAGAGATATAAACAAAGCAATTTTGATGAGTGATGCAATTGAGACTGGTACTGTTCAGATTAACTCAGCTCCGGCTCGGGGACCTGATCATTTCCCTTTCCAGGTGATTTCTCGATGCAAACTCGCAAACGAATCATTACGATATCAATTCAAGTTTCTAGCTTAAGATTTATGAGATAAACATCAAATTTTTAGCTTTCGATATTTTCCGGGGCTAACAACTTAACCATTGAGTGGTTGCAGGGTCTGAAGGATAGTGGCATTGGATCCCAGGGAATCACAAACAGTATCAATATGATGACGAAGATCAAGACCACCGTGATTAACTTGCCAGCACCTTCTTACACAATGGGTTGATGAACTTGATGCCTCGGTTTTGACACAATTGATGCTATGTCCAATGCATTTTAGCTGGTAAAGTCAACCGGCATCATGGTCATGGAGATATCATGCTTTCATCCGGATGTTTATAGGAAATAAAACAATGAGATGAGTCCTAAGACTCAAACTTGCGCAACTCATCATCATCATGTTATGTGTAGATGTAGAACAATGTTGACTATAATGAACTTCGTTTCCCCCCTTTGAGAGTACGTAATGTTTGTTTACATTTAAAGTTATTTTGAGATCCACTAAGCGGTCGAGGAACAAGGACGGTTTGATTGATGTTGTATAAGATCGAATTTCGACATTTAACTTGAGAACATAATATCTCTTACCTAATATATGGATAAACATTTTATATACAGGCGGTGTAAACTGAAAGTTTCCACAGTCGCCTTAGTTTTATGAATAGAGAGTTAGTTTATGGTATAGGGTTTAGGAGTTTAGGTGTAGGGGTTAGAATTTAGGGATATTTGTTTCAATTTAAGGTTTAGGGTTATAATTTAGTGTTTATAGGTTAAAACCTAAATTCTCACCATATTCCCTAAAAACTAAACCATAAACTTTAAACCCTAAATTATAACCCTAAACCTTAAATTTAAATAACTATCCCTAAATTCTAAACTCCTACACCTAAACCCCTAAACTTTATATCCTAAATTAACTCTTTATACCCTAAAACTAAAGCACTTGTGGAAACTTTCAATTTCTACCGCCAGTGTATAGAATATCAATCCATAAAAAAAATTGGTTATTTTAACATAAAACACACCCGGAGGCTGTAAGGATTAGTCATGGACACAACAACTTCCTGCTTATCTATAGAAATTTAATACTTCAAATTGAAACTGTTATAAATAAGAATATATTCATAATTTATGGGGGAAATTTTCTATTATTAGTGTATCATTTTTTTATATAGAAAAACATGATATAGTACTATTAATGTTAAATGAGCAAGTATATTTGACTAGTTGGCCTATTCATTATTGTTCGCTCACATCTCATTAGGTTATGAGTTCTAAACTTTTATACTTGATAGAAGCACTTCTTCCTTCCCTTAGAGTTTTTTTTTTATCTTCTCCTCTCCTCTGAATAAGATCACGATTAGAATTTTGTCAAAAAAAATTTAAACATCAATAAATTTAAGATAACAACAAAACTAATTATCAAACATTTGACTGATTTTTTAATTGTAGTATAAATTCGATCTTGCAATGCTAATTATAATGTTTTGGTTTTAAGAAAAAAAAATTATGTAACTCAAATCAGAAAAGGTGCAATAAATACAACATACATAAATTACGAAAAAAAATCTCGGAGACAACTTCATAAAAAAACTATTAAAACTAAAATTAAAACATGCTATTCAAATGATATAAAGAAAAAATTGAATATTCACTTAATTATACGTCATGAAATCTATAGCAGAGATAATCATAAATAATAACAGATCACGATCATATTATTAGAAGCTTTGGGTAAGAATAAGTTTCGTTCTAGTGCTCAAAAATAATATTCTAAAGCTTTGGTGTGTTCTATATTTTTTTGTGTGGATAAGGTCTATGTTATAGACTACATAACTTCGATTACAGAATCAATTTCTAGTCGCATAATTTCATAATACTTTTGTAAGGCATCTATATAATTTTCTTTCGGATTGAGCCGACATACGTTACAATCATCATTCAATTCAAAGAATTATTCGTTCGAAAATCGTACATGAAAATATTCATATTTCTTCCAAATAGATGTTATATGAATGTATGATGGAAATCGACAAACTACTACAAAGATATCTAACTATAAATCTATAATAGATCATCAACCTTCCCTTATTAAAGGTGTGTTGTGATGACCACTACACAAACACCAACAACGTGTACAAAATTCATATTACAAAGATAAATAAACAAACACAATAAAAGTTATTTATTTTAAAAAAAAATAACACGAATAAAAGAAAGTCAAACGATAACAGAAATAAAAGTACGCTTCAAAGAAAAGAAAAAAAGTAGACAAACAAACTAACAACCCAATTGTATATTTACTATGGACTGTTAATTTTCAATTCTCCGTATTAATTGATCAGAATAATTTTTATTTATGTAGTATCAATTCTCGTCATGTACAAATACAGTGCAAAAAATCAAATTGTTATTATTTTTACTTTATTTCATTATATATTAAATGGTTTATAGTTATAAATATTCTGATTGTTATATTGTATTTATCTTCAAAAAAACAGATTACACTGAGATTCACCGGCATTTGCTCGATTAACTTTTCTAATGGTCAATAGGTAAAGTTGACGTTTTTAAATTGGAGTGCTTTGTGCCCACGTTCAGAACCAGGATGCAGGTTAGAATAATTCAACGATTTTTTATTTAATTATATTTTAAACATAGAATATAAAAACTTCAACGATCAATAATATAAATTTTGAAATAGATGAACAAAGTTTACTCTCTTCTTAATTTTTATCTGGCCGGCGACTGTATTAGTTTTGGCGCTGGTTGCATGTTGTCGGTAATAATTTTTTATTTATTTGTTTCATTTTTTTTAAATTTAATAATTATGTTCTTGTGACACGTTTTTTTATACCTTTTGCTATGTATTGTTAGTTAGTATAGATGTCATTGTATCTAGAGAGTCTCTAGAATGTTTTAGACTTTTCAGGATTAGTCTAGATAGCTGGCACACAGCTAGCTGGCCCGTAACAACCTAAACAAATATTGTTAAGTTGTTAGGCTTTTTGTTTAAATAGTCAAGTGGGTCTAGCCCATTCAATTGTAACAATCCTCATTTTTACAATATGAATAAAATAAGTACTCTTTCTCCTATTTTCCCTCTGTTAGAATATCCGAAAATTACTTCCTCTTTTCCCTTTTCTGTCAACGTTCGTCTTCTACCTTATCTCACCGTCTAACCTTGTCGGCTGGTTCATGTCTCATCGGAGGTTCATCGACATGGTATCAGAGCTACGGTGACCGTTCCGGCGTTGAGTTTTTCCTTCGAATTGTTTAATTTGAGTGTTTCCCCTATTTTCCAACGAGTTAGGGCTATGGCGCCGTCAACTGATTCTGCTCGTGATAACTCCGATCCGGCCGTTCAGATGTTCTCGAATAAGAGAATTAATGTCTGTCTTGATGATACGAACTTCCTATTATGGAAGCAGCAGGTGATTTTGACTGTTCGAGGCCTTGGGCTGGAGGCGTACTTAGATCCAGAGATGCCAAAACCAGCGAAGGTTCTACAGCGTGCGTCCGGTGAACGAGTTGTCAACCCCGATTATACTGCCTATGTGAAGCAAGACAGTTCTCTGGCATCATGGCTCCTGTCGACAGTGAGTTCCGACTTGCTGCCGCAGCTGGTTGGGGCCGAAACATCTGCAGAAATTTGGAATGTTATAACGGGACTCTATTCCAAGCTTTCAACTACAAAGGTAATGCATCTACATTGTAAACTTCGTTCGATGAAGAAAGGAGGTATGCGGATGAGAGAATACACTGTTAAAATTAAAGAAATCTGTGATCTACTGTCTCTTTCTGGTCACACAGTTTCTGATGTGGAAAAGATTGCAACCATAATGAATGGTTTGCCAGCGGAATATGCACCGTTTGTGGCTGTTGTAACGGTAAATCGTGAGCCGTATACCCTTGAGGGAGTTATTACAGTTCTGGTGGATGCTGAATCACGTCTCAGAGATCAACTCGATTCCCCTGTTGGGATCCATCTTTCACAGTATCAAGCTGGTGATTCGGGTAACAGATCAGGGTATATAGCTTCCGACAGAGGTAGAGGTTTTCGCTCTGGTCAGTTTCGTGGTGGTCGGTTTCGCGGAAGAGCACGGCCACAGTGTCAAATTTGCGGGAAGCTGGGCCACTTTGCTGACTCTTGTTGGCACCGATTTGACGAGCAATATAAAGGTACATCATCACAACAGTCTCGCCCAGCAGATGCGCCACAGGCAAACAATTGCTAATACCAAATGGTTGATGATGAGAATGGTTATGAGCCTTTTGTTGACACTACTGTGGGAACTGCCAATGAACCTGACATTCAACAAAGGTCGGATGGTGCAGCCCAGGTTAATGCCCTGACCACATCTGGAGTCGGTTCTTCTTCTGCCTGGTGGTACCCTGATTCAGGAGCGACACACCATGTCACTCACAGTAAGTCTCTTCTCCACTCAGCTTTGCCTTATGTTGGACATGGTAGAGTTCATTTAGGGGATAATACTACTGTTAGTATTGCAAATATTGGAAATGCTGCTCTGCCCATATCTAGCTGTGACTTAGTTTTCAATAAAGTCTTACATGTGCCCCAAATATCTCGCAATCTCTTATCTGTTTCTCGATGTGCTGCTGACAATGATATATTCTTTGAGTTTCATTCTACTGAGTGCTTTGTGAAGGATAAAAAGACAGGGAAAGTCTTGCTTAAAGGAATTCAAGAAGAAGGTTTATACTGTTTTCCACCACCTCCACATGCCACTGAATCTTTTATCGTGCACCATACTACAGCAAATAAGGATACTGCAGCGTTTTGGCTTTGGCACAAACGACTCGGTCATCCCTCTCCTGAAGTTCTTCACAGAGTTGTTGGTAGTTCTGTTTGTCTTGATAGGTCTACAGTGTGTGATGCATGTCAATTGGGCAAAGCACATGCTCAGCCTTTTAAGTCTTCTCGTACCGTTTATTCTTCTCCTTTCGAATTAGTAGAAATGGATGTTTGGGGACCAGCCCCTCTTGTCTCAGCTGGTTTTAGTTACTATATTTCCTTTGTGGACATGTTTAGTCGTTGTTGCTGGGTTTATCTACTGAGAAATAAAAGCGAAGTTGTTTATGTGTTTGAAGCTTTTGTTGCACTTGTTAAGAACCAATTTAATTCAGTTATTAAGGCAGTCCAAACTGATGGTGGTGGTGAATTCCGCGCAATTGTTGATAAATTGAATAGCTTAGGCATCCAACATCGTATAACCTGTCCTCATACATCCCAGCAGAATGGGGTGGTTGAACGGAGACATCGACAGATTGTTGAGACTGCGTTGTGTCTTCTTGCTCAAGCTGCAGCTCCCTTGAAATTCTGGTCATATGCGGTGCTTAGTGCAACATATCTTATCAACCGACTCCCTACTCATGTACTTGGTAACATCTCTCCTCTTGAAAAGTTGATTGGCAAACAACCTGACTACAGTTTCCTTCGTGTATTCGGCTGTGCTTGCTACCCATATCTTCGCCCCTACAATAAGCACAAGCTTGATTTTCGTTCTCAATGTTGTGTTTTCTTGGGGTATTCTCCAAAGTATCGTGGCTATCAATGCCTTGGAGCACGTGGTCGAATTTTTATACCCCGGCATGTGAAATTTGATGAAACTTCTTTCCCATTTCAGTTGGTGTGTCTACTGATTTGGAGCCTCGTTTGGAATCTTTTCGTTCTCAACCTGTGCCTGTGCTTAGTCCTTCCTATGAGCAGCCGATTACAGTTGAGAATGATCCTTTTGCTGCACAAGAAGCTGCTGAAGTTGACAATGCACTGGCTGCTAAAGCTAGGGATGTAGGGGCTGATTCTCATGCTGCTGATTTTGACACTATTGCCACTACACCTGCTGATACTGAAAACGCTATTGCTGTAAAGAATGAAACTCTTGCTGCACATGGCACTCCTCGGGTTGATGATGAGTTTTCCACACCCCAGGTTGTTCCTACTAATAATGATGTGCACTTACCATCTCCTAATACACTTGTCCCTGATACTGAATCCCATGCTCCACGACATGCATCTTCTTCTTTGTGTTCTGATATACCATCATCTTTTGATGGTTTTTCCATTGCTGCAAATGATGAAGTGGCAGATTCTGAGTCACGTGTGCAGGGTAATACGCATACGATGATCACGATGAGTAAACATGGGATCTTTAAGCCCAAACTTTATCTTGTTGACTGTGAAGGTGTGCCTCGTACTATACATGAGGCTATAGACAGTGTGGACTGGAGACAAGCAGTCCTTGATGAGTTTACAGCTCTAATTGCCAATGGTACATGGACATTGGTGCCCGCACCAGCTGAACGTAAGATAATTGGCTGCAAATGGCCTTTTAAGATAAAGCGCAATGCTGATGGATCCATAAGTCGATATAAGGCTCGTCTAATCGCGAAAGGTTATTCTCAAGTTCCCGGCCACGATTTCAAGGATACTTTTAGCCCGGTGGTAAAATCTTTAACTATTAATGTCTTGATATCTCTTGCTGTGCTACATAAGTGGAAAATTCATCAAGTCGACGTCAATAACGCATTCTTAAAAGGTGATTTACATGAGGTAGTTTATATGCAGCAACCTCCGGGGTTCGAGCAAACAGATTCGAATGGAAACGTCCTTGTATGTAAGCTTGAAAAAGCTTTGTATGGGCTGAGGCAAGCACCACGGAGTTGGTTCCTCAAACTTAAAGGTTTCCTAATATCTTTACAGTTTAAATGCTCTTTAGCTGATACTTCCTTATTTGTTTATAAGACTAATGCGATCATCACCTATGTTATTATCTATGTTGATGATATATTGATTTCTGGGAGTTCGGAACATCATATTAGTCTTGTCAAACAGCATCTTCATGAGCAGTTTTCGTTAAAGGACCTTGGTCAGCTTGATTACTTTCTGGGAATGCAAGCTACTACATGTGCTGATGGTTTATTCCTTAGTCAACGAAAGTATGTATTTGAGTTGTTGCAAAGAACGCAGATGCAGGATGCACGGCCAGCTGATACACCAATGGTCGTTTCACCCAAGCTCAATCGGTATGACAGTGAACCATTTCTTGAGGTAGCTAAGTATAGAAGTATTGTTGGTGCACTACTATACGTTTGTCACACACGACCGGATATAGCTTATGCAGTTAATCGGGTTGCTCAATATATGCAAACTCCTACGGTCTCTCATTGGAAGGCAGTGAAGAGAGTTTTGCGCTATCTCAAAGGAACACTTGAATTTGGCTTATGGTTTCCTGTACAAGTCAGTACACATTCTGCCTTGGTTGCCTTTTTCGATGCCGACTGGGGCAGTGATGAAGATGATAGAAGATCCATTTCGGGGTATTGTGTCTATTATGGCAATCACTTATTATCATGGAGTTCTAAGAAACAGAGATCCGTGTCTAGATCCACTGCTGAAGCCGAATATCGCAGCTTAGCCGATGCAACATCCGAAGTCATGTGGGTGCGAAATGTGTTAGTAGACATGCATGTTGCTCTTGCCGAATTACCGAAAATATGGTGTGATAACACCAGCACTATTGCAATGGCTGCAAACCCCGTAATGCATGCAAAAACAAAGCATGTAGACCTTGATCTACATTTTGTTCGAGAACGAGTTTTGAGCTGTATGCTGCAAGTCGGATATGTACCAGCAAATAGTCAGGTTGCTGATGTAATGACAAAACCATTGAATGCTACACAATTTGAGTTCTTTCGCACAAAGTTAAATGTTGTATCGATTGAAGATCTCAGAAGAGAAAAGAGTAGGGTGAATGTTAGTTAGTATAGCTGTCATTGTATCTAGAGAGTCTCTAGAATGTTTTAGACTTTTCAGAATTAGTCTAGATAGCTGGCCCACAGCTAGCTGGCCCGTAACAACCTAAACAAATATTGTTAAGTTGTTAGGCTTTTTGTTTAAATAGTCAAGTGGGTCTAGCCCATTCAATTGTAACAATCCTCATTTTTACAATATGAATAAAATAAGTAGACTCTTTCTCCTATTTTCCCTCTGTTAGAATATCCGAAAATTACTTCATCTTTTCCCTTTTCTGTCAACGTTCGTCTTCTACCTTATCTCACCGTCTAACCTTGCCGGCTGGTTCATGTCTCATCGGAGGTTCATCGACATGTATATTCTGTCTTTTTGACACGCTTTTCCCCCTCTTAATTGGTCGTTTAGTCGTCTTTTTTATTTTTTTTATCAAGGTTGAATTTGATGTTGCCATGACTGATCAAGATGACGCTCTTTTGATTATCTTGTTGATCTCCTTATTTGGACCCTCGAACTATATTTAGATACGAGCTCACAGTCACCCTCTTGTTCGCAATTGAATTGTGGTAATAACTGTATTGTCAATGTGCTTTATTATTGTAATATGCATTTTTTTATGTTGTTTGTTGTTGGTTTTTATCTTTTATCGTCGAGTTTTGATGATATTTGTATCTATTTTATTTTGAGCTGTTGAGTTAGGATTTTTACCCTTTTCTTTATATGGTCTTGTCTATAATCTAGAAGCCTTAATTTTTTAAAAATATGTCTGGATCAAATTTATTTATTTAAGTTGTAAACTCTCATCGTATTTTAAATTTTCATTTTTAATAAAACTAACATATTCATATTAAGAAAAAGGCTCCCCATATACGAAAAATAATAATAATGAAAGAAATTCTTAATACTTTGTCATTTGTTATTTGCGTTATTGTAAATTACTTTTTTGGCAGGAATGTTTGTGATTTAGGGATAATAAAAACTGGAAAGCAAATGAGGCAACGATATTTCGATAAAAAAAAATGAGGCAACGATATAATCCAGCGGTCTCAAAAGCTCCACGTCCACAAAATAGAAAGGTGGATATAAAGTACGTGATTTAACTCCAATTCATGACCACGGCGGAATCCGAGCACAGCCTTGCTGGATTCTCCTCTCTCTTTTTTGGCCAATGCTGGATTCTCCTTTAAAGCAGAAAAAGGCTTAAAAAGTTTTATGTAATTAAAATTTCACATTATTCCCTCTGCAATTTTCTCAATTAACCAACCCCATCCACTTTCTTTCTCGCTCCGGAAAAAAACCCGAAAACCCTAACTTCCTATCGGGTAAATCCTATCATCTCTATCTCTCGCTGAATCGACGTTTCGTTTTTACGTTTTATGGCTATTCTTATGAATTTCTAGGTTTTCAATGGTGTGAAATCGAGGCCTAAGACTCAGATTTAAAGGATCTGTTTCTGTATATTTAGGTACATATAAATATACATATATTTTCATTAGAGAGGAAAAAAAAAACATATGGCGGCATCTGAGAAAGAGCTGGAGCTACAGTTAATGGAGGCTGGAAACAGGCTCGTTGACCCCCCTTCATCAGTTGATGAGCTCATCCCTCTCCTTGACGTAATCCATAATCCCTTTTACTATTTTTCCTTAATTCCATTTTGCTCTTCGTTAGTTTTTTTTCGTATTCTTCGATTTACCTGTTTCATGGTATGCGTTTTTGAATTCTTTTTGTGGTTCTTTATATGCTCTTTAGTTAGTTGGATTTCCCCAATCGTGATCGGTTTTTACCTTTGTTCTTAGGGTTTTTCTTCTGTTGCACGGTATTGACGTGCTTAATCGCTTAATTCTGCTATTAGATCGAATCAGTTTAAAAGTGTTTTCTTCTAATGTATATTGTTTAACACTCTTAACCATTGTAACTTTCCCTCTATATATGTTATAGGTATTTTTTTGAATTTGTGGAAATACCGATATTTTCCACTTGATTGCTTTACTAGACTTTAAATGCTAGAATCTTGTTTTGGCTGCAAATGATATGCAGTAGATAATATTTGGATGAAATGATTTGAATTTCGTTCGAATTTAAAACTGCGCGCCAACAGTATTCAATTGATTGTGCATGCGAAAGCGCGAGATAGGTCAGTTAAAATTTTGATGACCGACACGTGACGACGTTGAAAGTATTGAAAGTTAATATGGAAAGGATGTGTAGGTATTGTGTGAAAGACATTCCTTGTAAGGAAGGATTTTGTTAGGCATGTGAGAATATGTTTTTATTGAATAATGCGTATATGTCAATTTTTATTTGTTGTAAATATCTTATCTATTTCCTTAGAGGGACAGAGCATAGCAAATCTTGTTATTTTTAATGAACTTCATCTCCTTTCTTACATACCTTTAGGAAGATCTGTCCTGCCGATATTTCGTTTCAGGTGACTGAGCTATTAGAATCCACAATGAATGCTTACTATATGATAGAAGCTCAACTCTATACTTGATAGAGTCCTTTATTGTGCTGGTTTTGCAATCTTATGGTTTTCTTCTGCCCCATAACTCCATTTTCAAATGATGATAACGTTAAAGAAGGCTCTGTAATTGTGATATTGCACAAACTCTGGTTCTATCCCCTGTTTAGAGAAAATTATGTGTATTCATGATGTCTAGCAACAAAACTTTGAAGTGGATGTGCAAATATGTGATACCGGGGCCACTGTTCATTTTCGTTTGGTAGATTGTTTGTTAGTTATCAATGTCTCCTTCAAACCATCTGTGTTTCTTAGGGTTTTACAACTAGTTCTCGCTTATATGGCTGCAGCAAAACCTTGTATCAATTCCATTGTAGCATGTCCCGAGGAATTTAGAAATATACAGAATTACAGTGTGATTTCAGAGATGAGTACTTGCTGAAATCATTGGTTTATGGTTATGAAGTAGAATGTTTTTAGGTACTTTTCGGTTTTGGTTTCCTTATTTTCTTAGGGGATACACTTTGTTTGCTTTTGATCACTGCCAGCTTGCCGTTACAGTTGGCTATGTTTGTTTTCTTTGTGTAGAGCGTTATTGCTCTATAGTTGACAATGGTTGTTTACTCCTTTCTATGCTCTGTGAATGTAGCAAGTTGAAAGTTGTCTTTCGAGGGTGGAACAGTCACCAAGCCAATCAATGCAAAATGCACTGTCTCCGTCACTTAAAGCATTGGTTGCAGAGCACCTGTTCAGACATCCTGATGATGATGTCAAAGTTGCAGTTGCTGCTTGCATCAGCGAGATAACAAGGATAACTGCACCTGATGCTCCTTATGATGATGACCAAATGAGGGTGCTTTGAATTAATTGTTCGGGATGTTTATGCAGACCATGATCATTTTAAAATCATTTTCGGCATTTGAAGTATTGATTGCCATTAATGTTTATGCAGGAGGTTTTTCAACTGATTGTGTCATCCTTTGAGAATTTATCTGACAAGTCCAGCCGCTCGTTCATTAAGAGGGCCTCAATTCTTGAAACTGTTGCCAAAGTCAGATCATGTGTGGTGATGTTGGATCTTGAATGTGATGCACTTATTGTTAAGATGTTCCAGCATTTCCTTACGGCAATAAGGTATAAAAATATCTTATCATTAAGATGTTGCAGCATTTCCTCAGCTATTGTCTACTAGCTACCCTAGGATTTATAAGTTTTCATTTCAAGATTATTGCTTTTGAAATTTTTCTTTTCAGTTCTTTGTCTTGGTCTCACACTGATGAAACTATGCCTTTGCTGTAGTTGTTCTTCACATGTTAAGCTATTACCATGGCTGCTATGAATTTTCAGATATGTTTAATATGATAAACTGCTATATAGGTTTTTGAATAATGAAGATTATGCCCCCTCTTGAGTGTCTTTAGTTAAACCTCCATTTAAATAGGTGCCTATGTTAGATAGCAAATTTTAAGTTCTTGTTAATCAAACAAAGTTTAAGTGCGTTTTTAAGAGATCTGAGTTCCTTCAGGGGGAGGGGGGCTTTGTCTTGGTTGATTTAGTGTTTAATAGATGTTTGTTCTCAACTTGATTTGTTCTTGTCATCCTAATATATTCATACAAATGTAAGGAGAATAAAAAAGTGGTTTAGTATCATATATTCTAGATCACTGATTGCATTATGAGTCTTTATGTTTGTGTTTTCAGGGATTATCACCCAGAGGCTGTCTTTACGTCAATGGTGACTATTATGAGCCTTGTACTGGAAGAAAGTGAAGACATTCCTACAGGGCTGCTCTCCCCAATCTTAGCTACCGTAAAGAAGGATAATGAGGTTTGTTGTCCTACAAGTGGCTTACTGCATTTCACTTTTGCAATCTTGCTTTATTCACTAGGGTTTCTATTTCCTCTCAGGAAGTTCTTCCTGTTGCTCGGAGGTTGGCTGAGAAAGTGCTCGAGAACTGTGCATCAAAGCTTCAACCGTACCTGACCCAAGCCGTAGAGAACTTGGGAATATCTTATGATGATTATAGTATTGTAGTTGCTTCTGTATGTCAAGTGACAGCTGGTGTTGTAGAACAGAATGATGCTGCCACTGGAAAACATGTGGTAATTATCTCATTTGTATCTTAATGTAATTCCATCACTACACGATTCCTTTTTGTTTGAGGGCAATTATTTACTCATTTTGTCCAGTTTTTGTATGAATTTCTGCCCAGCATTATTTGCAGATAGGTTATATGCTCTGTTTAATCATACATGTGTCAATTCTTTCTATTTGTTGTGTGTTCACACTTTGTTCTTGGTCCTTTTGTTTTGTCTTTTAATTTTTATTTCTTTCATACTATCCTTCAAATCAAGACAAGTTTTTGCCTTATGCTGACACCTTACTGATGTCTTTTACCTTCTCGTGAACATAGAGCTTATTTAGTCGTTTTGTCTTTTAATTTTTATTTCTTTCATACTATCCTTCAAATCAAGACAAGTTTTTGCCTTATGCTGACACCTTACTGATGTCTTTTACCTTCTCGTGAACATAGAGCTTATTTAGTCTCCAATGTTTCTTCTTTGGGGTTGATTTGCTGTAGGATGATGAGAGCATACTAGCGGAGGCACCTTCGAAGAAGGCAGCCCAGGTATGTGAAGTGCTTTGTTTGTCATTCTCCTCTGTCTGTGTGGATTGAAGTGCTTTGTTTTTGTGCCTGAAATTTGTTGTTTATAAATCTTCTAATTCTCAGGAGGAAAAACAGATTCCTGAAGAGGCAGTTTCAACTGAACAAGTGGATCCTGGAAATGAAAAATCTCCCAAGGAAGTTGTTTGTAATGGCATTTTGCAAACTGCTGAAGATGACTCCTTGGCTGATTCAAACTCTGTAAAGAAGAAAGAGGCTGACAATATTGCTGATAAGTCCAAGAATGATACATCAACCATTGCTCAACCCGATATATCAAAAGATGAGAAAGTGGTCAATTCAGATCATAAGTTGGAGCAAAATACCCAGGAAAAGGAGAGGAAATCTGATTCAAAGTTAATTGAACCTTCTGACAGCTCTCGTGTTGATGAGAAGGCAGTTGAGACCTTAAAAGTTCATAAAAATGACAGCAAGGAGGAGGCCAGTTCACCTAATGAGGTTCTGTCTGTTGATGGGGCTGTATCCTCTGAAAATAGAAGAGAGACAGATGTGGTTGTATCCTCTGAAAATAGAAGAGAGACAGATGTTCAGCATTCCTCTCAAAAAGCAACTGAGGAAGAATCGACTGATGTTGCATCCCCAACACCAAGTGGGACTGATAGTCATTCCATAAGAGCAGCAAGGCCAAAAAGGAAAGAGAGCGTGAGCAAGGAAACCACATCCTCTGTTGATGATGTCTCTAAAGCGACAAGTGATTCTGAAGCAAAAACAAACAGGCGGTCAGGGAAAAAGGTTGCTACTGTAGTTTCCAGCGAGGATAAGGCCCCAGTTGATTTAGATGAAACTAAGAATGATAGTGACACTGCCAGTGATTCGGAGGCAAAATCACTGAAGAAGTCATCAAAGAAGGTAGATTCTCGGGGTAACAATGCAGCAGTAGATGAAACTAAGGAAGTTAGCGACACTGCAAGTGATTCAGAGGCAAAACCACCGAAAAATTCATCAAAGAAGGTAGATTCTAGCGGTAACAATGCAGATGAATCCCCGTCAAGACAAGTAACAGATAAGAAAAGGCGAGCACAGGGAAAAGTTGTTCCTGAGAAGGATAGAACTAAAACCTCAACCAAGAATGATAACGAGGTACTTTCTTTTTTCCTTTTAACTTCTAATTTTGCTATTGTAGTGATGTTTTTTAAAGCTTTATTATTTATTTGTTTAGATGTTCTAGATCCTTCAACCAAGGAATCATTCTTGCTTATTATTGATTTAGGAAGTGGTTGGATCGCAAAAGTCATTGAAGCCAAACAAACAAGACTCTCGCACGGAGGAGACCCCTAAGACAATTTCCAAGAGAAAGAATACCCCAAGTAAAGAAAAAGTAATTTCTTTTTGCATCTTTAAAGATGAAATTTTTGTACTGGTGTATTGTAGTTTCCCTAGGTCGTATTGAAATAAAGGTAGCATCTATGATGCTCCAATTCTTCATTTTTTTCTTGATGTATCCGTGTTTGTTACTCATGTCTGACCTACTAGACATAGATATGGGCATATGTTCTTCCAGGGATACTCTAAATACATGGAAAACTTGAGAGAAAAAAAATAGCCACCTGCTTCTAAACCTTGTTTTCAACTCTGTTTTGTCTGCAATATAAAAAATTTGGAGGATATAGGCCCAAATTGTTCCATAGGAGACCTTTATTTGACTCTGTTCTTTAATGCCTGCAATCTGAACATAGTTGAAGCAATGATATTACATGTCATTCTTCCGGACAAAATTGATTTCTTTTTAATGTTTATTTATTTTCAGGCTTCTGATTCTAAGGAGTATGGTGAGAATCTCGTTGGCTTGAAGGTGAAGGTCTGGTGGCCCAAAGACCGTGAGTAAGTATATATATTTTACAATTGTTGCAGAAGTGATACTCTGAAATAGAAATCATTAATTTAATTTGTTTCTATCTTGTCTTTGAAGTGTATGCTTGTGTGACCATGCATCTAATGGGAATGTGCTTTATATATGTGGATCCCACTGTCTGTCTCTCCGTCTTGCTGCATAATAGTTTGTTTCAACTTTTAAGGTCAATGAATTAGAGTTTCTTTCTATCCTTGAACCTTGTTATCATTTTATAATCCTTTTTTACCCTGTTCTCACACTCTTCACTCTACGATTTGCTCCAAGGGAAAAAAGGACAAACATTAATGTGTTCCCTTTCGATCATAGCATGTGTGCAAATATAACATCTGATTGTGTAAAACGGAGGTTGGAATCTGAAGCTAATAGGACCGATGATTTTTGATAAGAAAGGGAGGCCTCATTGAAACCACCGGTGATGAAACCAAAAAACTTAGCATTGAAACCACCGGTGGTTTTCCCAATCCTACACAACAAACTCTTGAAATGCAACACCTACAAAAAAATTGAAAGAACAAGGATAATACAAAAACCACAATACCTGAGGCCAACTACCCCACCTTTTTTAATCTCGTCTCCTTTTTTGTGCCTTGTCTGGACTCTGGAACTTGTTTACCTTTTAAATCTTTCATCTAATCACATCCTGATTGATGATGTTGTTTTGCAGGTTCTATGAAGGTTTTATTCATTCATTTGATCCCTCTAAAAAGAAGCACAAGGTGACACATCAAATAAATAGAAGCTCCCTTTAATGTTTTTCCTTAGTATGTTACCTGAGTTTTTCCATCTGACTGTTCGTGCTAGAACGTTCAAATTTGTTTTCTTCATTTTTCGTTTGTTTCTAGGTGCACTATAATGATGGTGATCAAGAAATTTTAAATCTTAAGAGAGAAAAGTGGGCAGTGATTGAAGATGAGTCTGGGTCTGATGAGGTGAGCACTTCAATTTATAGGTAATGAACTTTTATTTGTTCATGTTCTAGGTTTGCTAATATACTTCGCTGAAACAGGAAGGTGCAGCTAATCATCCAAGTTCTGATGATTCATCTGACATGTAGGTGATTCCTATTATGATTCTTGAATGTTAAATTTTATTGCACCATCTTGGTTCAAGAAAGTTCTTGTGTATTTTGGCCTTGTGCGATGGAACTTTGCTTGGTGTCTGTAGTTTAAGTTGATACTTCCATTCTGTAGCAATGTTAATTTATCTGAATGATGGAGTTCACTTCAGGTTTAGGTATTAAATTCGGTATGGCTGTGCATTTGCCTGTTGGTTTCTTAGGGATTTGGTTCATTACTGTCTCAATGTTGGTCTGGGCTTATCTTCATTCCCCCTGTGTTCATTTTCCATTAACAGGCCTCAAAAGAAGAAAGCAAAAACAGCTGATCTCTCGAGCAAGAAAGCTAAGATGGATGCTTCACCAAAAAGGTGACTAGATTCTTTCAGATGGAACCCTTGATATGGTTCTTTATTTGATTTCTGAAAAGCCCATTATTGGATGGTTAGGGGTGGAGGAACTTCAACTGGGAAATCCAAGGGTGCGGCCACGAAGTCTGGCCGCAAAACAAAGGATGATGCTAAATTGGATGGCAAATCCAAAGATGGCTCCAGCAGCGTCAGTAAATCAGACAAGGACAGTGTTGCTAAATCCAAGGATCTAACCCCTAAAACCGGTAGTAAATCAGTTGGCATTGCTTCAAAAGTAAGTAACAAGTCCAAGAATGAGGACGGTGGTGATACACCGAAGTCCACGAAATCCAAGGATGATGGAAGTGCCACACCAAAAACTTCCACAAAGTTAAAGCAAGACGCTTCAAAGACAGCCAAGTCCAAGCAGGAAACCCCAAAAGTTTCCCCCCTTTCTAAGGGTAAGCCTATTAAAAGTGGTGGCAAATCCAATGCTAATGGCACTGGGAAGTCGAAATCTGATTCATCAAAGGTGAAAGAAAGTGAAAGCGCGAAAGAGAACTCAACTGATTCAGCAAAAGTTGTGGGAAGCGCAAAGCGGAAAGCATCAAGTTTGTCGAAGGCACAGGGGAGTGATTCCAAGTCTGGAAAAAAGCGGCGAAGATGAGCTGAAAGTCGCGTCAAGCCATCAACTGCAATGTCATTGCCAAGGTTGGTTCTTGTCCAATGTGGAGCACGGTTCATCCCCAGTATTATTTCAGGCTGTCTTAGACGCACGGGTGCTGGACCATGCGATTGAATTGGCATTTGACTTAGCTAGGTTTGAAGGTAGCAAATATTCATAGGTAGTGTTTGTAGGGTTTGCCTTTTCCCTCTTATTGTTGATGCAGGCATTAGAATTAACATTGGATTAGCCTTTTTCCCCCATGTACCAAAGAGTTGCTTCTATAGATTAACGTAATAGATTCGAGAAACTACATGAAAGCTGTGGTCTCGTATCTTATATATCACCAACCTATCTGCTCCCGTTTTGAAGAGTTTTTCACATGTCACAGATCTCATAACATTCGATTGCACCTAATTATATCCATACAAACAACTGACCGAAGTCCAATCAGCCATGCCAATTATCCGAATCTGAGATCAAGCAGCTTTGTGTTGCTTCCAAAGATATCTTCTCTCAACAGCCTAATTTGATTGAAATCGAAGCTCCCATCAAAATTTGTGGTGACATACATGGGCTATATAGTGATTTATTAAGGCTGTTTGAGTATGGAGGTTTACCACCTCAAGCCAATTACCTATTTCTAGGCGACTATGTTGATCGTGGCAAGCAGATTCGAAACGATATGTTTTTTACTTGCTTAGAAATAAAGTATCGGGAGAACTTTTTCCTATTGCGAGGGAACCATGAATGTGCATCTATTAACTGGATATATGAATTTTATGATGAATGCAAGCGACGGTTTAATGTCAGACTTTGGAAAAGCTTTACTGATTGTTTTAACTGCCTGCCCATGGTTGCTCTTGTAGACGACAAAATATTGTGTATGCATGGTGGTCTTTCCCTTGACTTACAAACCTGGATCAAATTATAAATTTACCTCGTCCAACTGCAATTCCTGACACTGGTTTGTTGTGTGATTTGCTATGGTCTGACCCTGATAGAGATGTTAAATGATGGGGAATAAACGATAGAGGAGTTTCATACACTTTTGGTGCAGACAAGATGCCTGAATTCTTGGCAAAGCGTGATTTAGATCTTATCTGCCGCGCACATCAGGTTGTGGAGGATGGTTACGAATTCTTTGCTGATAGGCAACTTGTTACAATATTTTCAGCACCTAACTATTGCGGTGAATTTGATAACGCTGGTGCAATGATGAGTGTGGATGAAAACTTGATGTGTTATTTCCATATTCTTAAACCAGCAGAAAAAACTTGATGAAAACTTGGTGCAGTTCATGTCCACTAAAATGTAATAGTTGCAGTACCAACATATAATGGATTGCAAGTCATCAAGTTTTCATCAAGTTTTTTTCTGCTGGCTTAAGAATATGGAAATAACACATCAAGTTTTCATCCACATTCATCATTGCACCAGCGTTATCAAATTTACCGCAACAGTTAGGTGCTGAAAATATTGTAACAAGTTGCCTATCAGCAAAGAACTCGTAACTATTCTCCACAACCTGATGTGCGCGGCAGACAAAATTTAAATCATGTTTTGTCAAGAATTCAGATACTTTGTCTGCACCAAAAGTGTATGAAACTCCTCTGTCGTTTATTCTTCATCTTTTAACATCTCTATCAAGGTCAAACCATAGCAAATTACACAGCAAACCAGTATCATGAATTGCAGTTGGACGAGGTAAATTTTAAATTTGATCTAAATTTGTCAAGTTAGAGGAAAGACGATCATGCAAACACAATATTTTGTCGTCTACAAAAACAGCCATAGACAGGCAATTAAAACAATCAATAAAGTTTTTCCAAAGTCTCACATTAAACCGTCGCTTATATTCAATCATAAAATCCATATATCCGGTTAATAGATGCACATTCATGGTTCCCTCGCAATAGTAAAAAGTTCTCCGGATACTTTATCTTATAAGCAAGTAAAAGACATCGTTTTCAAACTCTTCTTGCCACGATCCACAGTCGCCTAGAAATAGGTAATTGGGTTGAGGTGGAAAACCTCCATACTCAAACAGCCTTAATAAATCATTATATTGCCCATGTATGTCAACGCAAATTTTGATGGGTTCTTCGATTTCAATCAAATTAGGGTGTTGAGAGAAGATATCTTTTGAAGCAACACAAAGCTCCTTGATCTCAGATTCGGATAATTGCACTTGTTTCCCTGGCCTGGCTGATCGGACTTCCGTCAGCCGTCTGATTATGTCGTCTAGCACCCTGGGTCCATACCTTGTGCCGCCGCCATTCGATCCTCTTCCTCCTTCAACGCCCCCCCTTATTAATTTATACCAAACCCTAAAACTAAAAGCATCAAACCCTAAAACTAAAAGCATTGGTCATTTAATAGAGTAAATTACACTACATGTCACTTAATTACTAATAAGATTATAAATTGGTCATTCAATTTTAAAAAGTTACAAACGAGTTATTTAATGAATCAATTGTCACACACGTCTTTAGGTCGTCGAAAATGAAACAGACTTTAGGAAATATTGTTTTAATGATTTTTTATAGGATAAACTATACCAAAAATTACTCTATTATTAATAAAGATTACAAAAAGGTCACCCACTTTTAAAAAACATCACAAACAAATCATTCAATTAATTGTAAAAAAAAAAATTATTTAAATTTTGGGCTTTTTGAAGATCGAGAGCACTATTTGACGAGTTGAACAATGGAGAGGTTGTTGTTGGTGAGATGAAGAAGACGAAGGTCATTTGACAGTGGATGTCGTAGTTCGGGGTTCAAGAATTTTAAAAGTTTTAGGGTAATTTCATTGCTTTTGAGAGATTTTTGGTAATCTAATTTGATGAATTGAACAAAAAATAAAGGTAAATTTTTTGGTAGAACTTTGGGATAATCGGCCACCGCAAACGATGACACAAGACTTGATTGATCTTCATCTAGATGTGTTGTTTATCCCATGTACTAAAAGTTTTCACAAGCGCCTTAGTTTTAGGGTATACTTAGTTAGTTTAGGGTTTAGGAGTTTAGGTGCAGGGGATTAGAATTTAAGGATAGTTGTTTCAATTTAAGGTTTAGGGTTTATAGGTTATGGTTTAGTTTTTAGGCTAAGATGGTGAGGATTTATGTTTTAACCTATAAACCCTAAATTCTAACCCTAAACCTTAAATTGAAACAATTAACCCTAAATTCTAACCCCCTACACCTGAACTCCTAAACCTTATACCCTAAACTAACTTATTATACCCTTAAACTAATATGCTCCACCGTCTGTGTATAGAATATTTATCCTACTAACATATATACTTATATTTTAAAAATACAACTTAAGAAATGTGTGTAATTTTTAATTCGTTTATACTAATAAAACATTCCACCGAGAATCTATCAAATTCGGAGTATATTCGTGCTTATCCAAATTGGCAGCCTTCCAAAAACAAAAGCAACTTCTCCCAATCCTTCTTTGAAGTGGGCTGCAACAAAACAATATAAATAAACATTTTATGTCCGTATTTGTTTGTTTTGGTGAATACGTAAAATGTCATACCGTCCGTATCTTTAAAAGAATACGACAGGAAGACGCTAGTTGAAGATGCGTTTCATGAAGCAGATGGTGGTGCTTATCTAAAGTGAATTGTTATGCGAAGAATATTCCAAGCACTCAACTTATAATTACTTAGTTTAGGCCACTACAATTCTCCAACCTTTATCGGGGTTTGAAACTTGAATTTCAAGAATCTACATTCTCCTCTTTCCAAATCATTATGATTTCTTTTTCTATTATTTGTATTGGTATCCCATTGCTAAATTTTAAAAATTTGTCATCCGTTTACACAACTCTAAAGGTGTGAATTGACTTGTACAATTATCGTGAAAGATTTGACATTCCAATCCCAAACATTCGTAACATTTTTTTTTTCATTTAACCGGTTTCGAACCTATTAATCGATTAATTCAAATCGAGTTTTGCAAATGCTTATTATGGAGCCATCTTTCTAGTTTATTTTTCTTCATTTACAATACTAAAATTTAAACGTTTGACCATATTTAAAGGATCTAACGCATCATCTTTTTAGACCAACGGATCATTCGTCCTAACATTTATATTTTAAACTACAAATTATAAACATATATATATATATATATATATATATATGATATTATAAAAAAGTATTTAAAGTTTTAATAAAAAAAAGTATAAGGTTTTTTTTCTCATTTCTTTTCTTTTATCTCTTTATTTACGTAAGAGTGTGATGTTGTCTAACCTTTGTATGCGGTTGTCGCTCACGATTTGCCATAACTTTTGTTATGTTACTTTTCACTTTTTTCTTCGTATATTTAGTATTTGTTTTTTGTCATAACTATTATTTAGACAAACGTTACCTCACGGTTTTTGTTTAATATTCGCTTTTAACCTTTTGAAAATACATATACACGTGACTACGTGAGCATGCGATAACGATTTAGTAGTCAAAGCATGTTTATCTGCTTCATTATTTTTTTTTTAGGTTTCGAATTGAAGACCCTTCAAGAGTATTGTTTTTACTTAAATTCCCCCCTCTAGATAAAAGTAGAATATTTTTTACAAAAAATACATATACACGTTCTAATCTATTATATTTGAACCCAAATTACTTAAAAGTAATAATATCATCCTTTACTTGAGATGATATAAACCCAATAAATTACATATGCAATGGATATGAACCCTATAAATTACATTAAAGCGCAACTTGTCACATGGGGCTTGAAATCCAATTCCCCACTTGTCACTCGCATCATATTGCATGTATTGCCAAACGATAAAATATGCTATTTTACTCCATCCGTCCATAATAAAAACCTTTTACATTTCTTCAAAAAGAAAAAAAAAACTTTTACAAATAGAATAACATAGTGGCATACTTTGTGGTATATTAACATTAAAGAAGAGAGATGGGATAATTTAAAAAAGAAAAGAAAAGATGAATCAATGATTTCTTTGTGATAAATATCGGAGATTCATTTGTAATTGTAATTTAACGGAGCTAATTAGTAATTAATTAAGAGTTTTTTAAAATATTTTTATTATAATAATTGATATTTAATATATTGGCCGACTAATTTAGGTTGAGACTGTAACAATCCATAATAAATAATTTTATCTTATTCACAACGTCATAAAATTTAATAGTAAATTGTTTTTTTTATATTTTGAAAATGGAGATGAAACTGGAAATAGGTCGGAGACGTGAGCGGAGCCATATTGATTATTGGGGTGTCGGTTGACACCTAATTTTTTTTACAAATTATATTTTTTATATAATTGTATATAAGAATAAAAAATATATAATTGATACCCCTTTACAAATAAAATAATATTGTTTTATAAATAATTAATTTATCTTAAATATTGTTAAAATGGCATCTTTTATATAAATTCTTGACTCCTCCCTAGTACGAGAGGGCAGAAAAGTTAATTAAGACGGGATAATAGTGGGAAATGGCAATCAAGGGTTGGCGGGTGGTCCATCGTCTACCCTTGAACTTGTAAGCTTTCAAGTATTTAAATGAGGGAAATGGAAATTTATTTATGTTTGTGTGGGGCTTTAAGGGCGTGGTCTCCGCTTCCCATAAAATAAAATACGATATTTTCACCCATTACATATGAATTAATTCGTTTTATTACGTTTGGTACAATAATACAGAAAAAGTTTAATACATATTTTTATTTGAGTGGTAAGTAATTGGGTGTTGCGTAAGTAAATCTCGAGTTCGAAGTTTTGTGTATGCAAAAAAAAATTAGTGAGAGATTCATTTACCAAAACCAGGTGTGGGACGCGAACCGATCCGAATTAGTCAAGACAAAACTTTAGGGAAGTGGGAGGACAACCAAAAACATGTTTAAAATATACAAAATTAAGTTAATTTATTGGCTTAACAGTCAAATAAATGCTCAAATTTTATTTTTTTTATATAGGTGCTTGAATTATATTTTAGGCCAAATAGGTGCTCAACTCTTTCTTCTGTGACCCATTTAAAATTTTTCCGTCAGCGGCTGTTAAAAAAACCCGTCATCCAATCATAACATAACACATGACCTATTTTTATATATTTTTATTTATAATTTTCTTAAAAATTATGAATTTCATAAAAAAAATCTTTAAGTTTTAATTTCTTTCAATCAAACTCCCAAATCACATCTCCATCATCATCTGACATCCTTTACAAGTCGGTGGTTCATTGTTCACTGTCTAAAGCTTCATGTACCTCACCATTCGACATCCGCAATCCTCTACCCATCGGTGAAAACTCAATCGACTTTTTTCTTCATTGTTGGGTGTTCATCGATGGTTCATTCCTCGTTTGTGAAGACGAGATGACGGGGCTTTCTATAGTGAGAGATCGACGAAGACAGTGGTGGTCGGTGGTGGTTGAATCAATGGTCAGAGTGGGGGAATTTAGGGATTTAGGGATAGGGTTGAGTATTTTTAGAGAAATTAAAGATTGTTAGACTAATTAATATTATTTTATAATTTTATTTTCTAACTTTCTGATTTTAATTTCAGAAAACGATCAATCATGTCACGTGTTCGAGTTTTATTGGATAACGGAAAAAAATTAACGTCTGCCACGGTAAAGTCTCAAAAATAGATTATTGAAGAAAACGTTAGGCACCTATTCGACCCAAAATATAGTTTAAATATCTATATAAAGTATAACTTGAACACTTATTTGACTGTTAAGCCTAATTTATTATTAACTTTTTGTACTAAAATATACTAAAAATGAATAATAAGTAATAATTAATTCATTAAATTTTTTTACACATTCTACTTGATTACAATATATAATTCGTTAATTTTAATAAATACATATCGTATAAACAAATTATTTAATTTTAAATCATCTCAAAATAAGATATTTATTCAGTAAAACGTTCATATAATCATTACATTTGATAACATTATATACTTTGATTCATACATTACAAAATATTATCAAAAACATATATTCGTACAGAATCCACATTAGTCGCACATAAGATAAGTCTTTGCGATCTCAATTCTCCGGTGGGTAGCCTTTAATGGATAATGGATTAGTATCGTCATGTCCAGCGTTACGAAGTGACGTCATCCATGAGATGGCACGATCTGATTGGTCTTTAGTGGCGGTTGTACGAGAAATTATATCATAGGTGATTCCCACCACGTCATCCATGAGACCAACCACTAAAAATCATTCACTTCATCAATTTTTTTCATGTCATTAATTTAATAATAGAATAACTTTCAAAAAACAGTTTTTAAAATGACATGAAAAAACTTTAGTGAAGATTCATTGGTTGAAAAAAATGACAAGTAAAAATCATGGTGAAGTGAGTGATTTCTATTGGTTGGTCCTATAGATGACGTGGTGTGAATTACCCATAATATAATTTTTCCGGTTGTACAGTTCTAACATCAGCTGCAAACAGGCTGTACATGATGACCGATGAAGATGAACCCACCAAACTACCCTACACAGTTACGTAGAGGCATACATTATTTATACGAAATTGGGGTTTACCCTAATAATAATTAGTGTTCTTTTTACTGAATATTTGTTAACATAATATCTGGAAAAAATGTTTTTGAAGATATATCATAATCCATGATAGTTTGAAAGACATGTTTAAGACAATATTCAGCAAAAATAATATTAAGGATAAATTTTCTATACACAGGCGGTGGAAACTGAAAGTTTCCACAAGCGCCTTAATTTTGGGGTATAGGTAGTTATTTTAGGGTTTAGGGTTTAGGGTTTAGGTGTGGAGGGTTAGAATTTAGGGATAGTTGTTTTAATTTAAGGTTTAGGGTTATAATTTAGGGTTTATAGGTTAAAACCTAAATCCTCATCATATTACCCTAAAAACTAAACCCTAACCTATAAACCCTAAATTATAACCCTAAACCTTAAATTGAAACAACTATCCCTAAATTCTAAACCCCTACACCTAAACCCCTAAACCTTATACCCTAAACTAACTCTCTAAACCCTAAAACTAAGGCGCTTGTGGAAACTTTAAGTTTTCACCGCCAGTGTATAGAATACTAATCCTAATATTAATTATAAAAATCTAAACTATTAAGATTGAATGTTAGAATTAAAATTTACTAAATATTATAAGCTGTATGATGAAACACATCAAATGTAACCTTCACCAAGAACAAGTTTATGATTTTGTCAACATATGAATATTTATGAGCATGAAATTTATATTTTTGCATATTCTAACAATAATCGTGTTAAAAATCTTGCCCAACATAAATAAAATAGTTAAACGGACACGAAAATATCGTGTAGTGGGGTTTTTAACGAAGCCCGTAAACTTTAAAAAAAAAATCTTGTCCAACATGTAAATGACTTTTATGTATATATACACAGTGTAAAACTCTTTACGTCTTACACGTGTTTTGAACCGTTGGATGAGTGAAACGAATGGATGAGATTAACAGTAAATATGTGAAGATTATCACTTGGAAAAAAGAGAATAAGAAGTTAATCTGAGCCATCTATTCCCCTATCTAACGATCCAGAAAACGTGAAAAACTTAAAAAGTTTTACAATGTGTAATTTTTTTTTAAGTTTTACATGTTTTTTAGACCGTTGGATGAGTGAAACGAATGGATGAAATTAACAATAAATATGTGAAGAATATCACTTGGGAAAAAGAGAAGGGAGTTAATCAGAGTCATTCATTCCACCATCTAACGATCCAGAAAACGTGTAAAACTTAAAGAGTTTTACATTGTGTAAGTTAATCCTAACTCATATATATATATAACAAATAAAATTTATAAATTTGAACCTATTATAACAATAGAATGAATAGATACTAAAATGAACATTTTTTTTTTGTAGTGTTCTAAGTATAATGATAATTCATAACAAAAATTTCAATTGATATCATAATTCGAATAATTACAATTAAAAGTAATCATTAAATTACACTATAATTCGATAATATAAAATATTAAAACCTAAATAAAATTTGCTGATAGTTCTACTTTTATAATGGTTAATAGCATTTACATTTTTTATTCAAGGTTCGATCCCTCACTCCTATCCAATTATAAAAAAATTATTTAAATAAGACTCACACATTATATGCCTTAAACTAAAATAAATCTAATTAGAATTTAAAGAATAATACATTTATAATACTATATTAATCAATTAATTTAGACTATGTTTGAGAGAATTGTCTTTTAAGATTTCTATTTTACAATTGGGTTCAAAATATTTCAATCAAATTAATAATTAATAATAACTCATAAGGTTAATACTCAATATAATCCGTAATTATTTATAAAACATATTCATGTTTGGCAATTAAATGATAGCTGATAGCTAATAGCTGATTTGACTAGCTGATTGTATTAAAGTGTTTGGTAAAATTAACTGATAGCTGATAGATATTTGATTATTTAAACAAGCAAAATGACATATAAGGACATGATTATATTCAATATTTGTTTGAATAATTTATCAGTTTTGAATATTTTGTATCTAATAAATATTAATTAGATTTATAAAAAATATTTTTAATATAAATTTTTTAAATATATTTGAAAGATTTATATATTAATTTATTATTTATATAATTATTAAATTTTTATATGCGCATATAAATATGTGATAAAAATAGAATTAGCTTACAAATGTCACCATATAAATTAGTAGTAACAACAAATAAGTCCAATATTTAATATGTTATTATTTATATTAAAAAATGTTATTACTTAATTTAGGTTACTTGGAGATTTTTGGTAGTTGTTAAGGGTAAAAGAGTCATTACAACTCTAATTCGAAACTCTAATCTCAAAAGTTCTTATTACGAGTTTTTTCAAAATTAGTTTTTTCACCCCAATCCGCTCTTTTAATCTGGTATTTACCAAACATCAATATTAACAGATTTGACAGGTCAAACCTCTAATTATACCTCAAATTTATAATTTTTTCTCAAACTGACATTTACCATGACCATAATATATTCATTCACATTATAAATTGAATATAAAAATAGTTTAACGTCAATACAAACTTAGTTTTTATTATAATGGTTTTTTTGGTTATGTTGGTTTTTATTATAAATACATGTCATCTGCATAATCTTACTATTTGTCATAAATTAAAAATATATTTATACTTCAAAATATTATTTTATTATATATGATAACAATTTGATTTTGTAACGAATATGATGTGATTTAAAGACTATTATCAAAATATACATTATGAAGGAAAAATAAAACTTATACCTAAAATAATAAAATAATATCTCAAGACACAAATCACATCCCGCCGACATCATTTAATCCTTTTCGTAACATCTTTACTTTCCGCTATCTGATAATAATCCATATTCTAAATGAGAAAGACATGTTTTCCACCCTATATAATGCTTTCCACCCTAAATGATAAGATACAAGGGTTTCTTCTTCTTATTGTTTTTGTTCTTCCTTCCTTAAAGGTCGGGGGTGGAGGCTTTCATTGATTTTTTAAAACATATTTACTGGGTTTGTTTTGGTTTTGGTTTATTACTTTGGTATATATATGAACTAAAAACCCTAAAATCTTTTCAAGTTTTCCTGGCCACATATCAATGAAAACGTGAAGGATCTTGGATTTTAAGGTCTTGGTCTTACTTTTGGTACCTTTTTCCTTAAACGGGTTTAGTTTTCAGATCTGACTGATTCCTTCCTTCTACTCTGGGTTCATGTATGATTTATGAAACAGTTTTGTCTCTTCGTTTTTTGTGTTGGTTTTGCTTTGTTTTTTCATTCTCTGTATTCTTCATATATGGGACATAGAATTTGACAGAAGAGAGTGAGCACACAGAGGGAATTGTATAAGGCTATACCTTTGCTTTTGCGTGCTCACGTCTTTTCTGTCAGCTTCCAGTGCCGGAATTCGATCTTACTTCTCGGCCTGTTTTGTTCCACTTCCATCCCCTCTCTCTACATCTAGCATTGTTGGTTATCTCATATGATCTTCCCCTCCTCTCTGGGATTTGCTGATTTCGACGCCAGCGGAGATACTCTACTCTGGGATTATGGTCTACATCATCTGGATTCTGGACTGTCTGTTTTTGTTTGTTTGTTTGTTTTAATATTCTCAATATGTTTATGGCTATGAATAAAATGAATAGCTTTAAAGCGTGACTTTTGATGCTATTGACTGTTGAGTTACGCCTGATTACTGTGCAGGTTTAACGGCAAAACTATGAATAGCATGGGGACCATTCACGTTATCAGTTGCCTATTAGTAGCTAGCTTAGGCTAGTATGGTCCTCCATCAAAAAACCCTCTTCGTTTTTTCTGCTTTGTTTTTTTTATGACTGCGCATGCCATCATATTCAATACCCAGGTTTGGAGTTAGCTTTCACCTGAATCTAGCAGAATCTGGTTGCTTTTACTCAGTCGCAAACGGAGGTTTGTATTTGTAAGATAAATTGTAACCCTACTCTTGTAAAAGTTGTCTCTGATTAATGGGCGTTGTATTAGTTTTTGCTTTAATTTAGTGAAAATTTAGTCATTTGTAGACTTGGTTTTACTGATTTTATGGTGTCTTCACTTCCTGCTCTTCTTTCCATGTTCCTTTTGCAGGGATAATATTATTAGCAGGACGTTGCGGGAAAACGTTTGAGTTTTGTAACTTTAGATGGGAAATCTTATGGAGCATGCCAAATCTTCTTTTCGCTTGAAGTACTTGCATATGTCTGTTTTAGGTATAGTTCTTGGGTTGTTTATTCCTTTTGTTTTGGAGACATCTAATACTTGCAGCATGGTACTTAGGAGTGTTCACGGTTAACCAAAATACTATAACGGTTAACCTATAAGTTATGTTCTTAGTATAAAAGTAGAGGGGAAATGCATAGAGAATGTACCTAAAAATGCATAGAAATTAAGGACTCTTTCTTAATGGTTAACCGTTAACCATGAACACCAGTACAGTATGTCAACGTTTTTATTATTTCTTGTATCTTCCGAAAGCATTAGTTCTATGATGGATTGTATCGAGGCAAAGAGTTGCATGCAATCAACAATTTTCAAACTTTAGGATTATTATTTGCTGAAAACAAAAACTTTGGGTCCATGTGTAGGATTATTATTATCTAAGGGGTCGGCATGTTAAACTAATCTGTGGAAGCAAGATATGATTAGTTTTCATTTAGAAATTAGTAACAAAAAAGAGGGAAGAATAAAAGATGGAATTCATGCTTACATGATTCCTTGTATATCAATTTAACTATATGTGGTTACTTTCAATTGATTTGCCTTTTCTTTTTCCATACATTCTAGCTCTTGTCATTGAGGCAGCTGGCATTACAAAGCAATGGTTGAGAGTGTTTTCATCTTATTTTGATGCACTTCATCATTTTGGTGCAATCATCATTTTAGCAGGCCAATGCCTTGCAGTATTCCGACTAGAATGAATAGGGTTGTCGGATCAAAGGTATAGTCCTGGTTTAATGGTAGTAAACAAGGAATTCATAATTGACTCGTTTCCCTATCCATATTAGTAAACAAGCTAAACTGGTTGGCTGCTTTATTTTAGTGGTTTTTACCTTTACAGCTTTTATGCTTTCTGCAATGAGAGTTTTTCATCTTTCTTCCCCTTGAAAAACCACAAATGACTCTGTAGAATTGTGTTTTGCATGTATATTTGTACAATTTGGGTTGGGGGGGGGGGGGGGGGGGGGGGGGGGGGGGTCCATATTCTAGGTAGTTGAGAGTTGAGACCATAGTTGGCTTGAACTGATGAGCTTGCTTGAATTCCATTTCCAGGGACTACTGACAAGACCTGGTTGGAAAAAATTTTGTTTACCTGAAACAAAACAGTGGAGACTGCATTTGTATCTGTATCTGTAGTTGGGGTGCCGATCTTGTTTTGACTGGAGACTGGAGACTGGAGAGAAGATTTGACTGTGATGCTCTGCACCAAGTGGAAGTGACAGATATATACTGTGTACTGTAGCCGGAGTGGCAAGTGGTGAAGAATAGAGTTTTTGTGCAACTTGAATGCCATTGAAAGAGGATGGAGGGGAATGGGGATAGTGGAAATAGCTATGTGAATTTACAGTCAAAGGCAGGCACTACCCCTTGGTTACTGTGTGAATTTTGCTACTCTTTTATTTACGCATGTGATTTCACAAAATGTAGCTTTACACATTCTACTGTAAACCTTTGTGTTTTGGGTTGATCCCATCTCTAATGACCCATAAGGAGAGAGGGAGAATGGGTATATTTTTTTGGAACTATTTGGTCATTTGTAAATTAAGATATGTTTCAACAGTGTGTGGGTTTGGGTTTTGGAGATGTGATTAAATTCTTTGTCCCCAACGATTCTCTATTACTGAAGAAACCAACTAAAGTACAACCGGCTGTGTAAATTTCCTCAAATTCAATCAAATGTAAAACTAATTTGATACGAAATGTAGAAGGAAAGCTTGAGGAAAAACAACAAAGAATCAATCAACTCCAAATCCATCTTAACTTGTTTAAACACAAAAGAATTTCCATGTTTATAAGTATATGCTTTTAGAGGATTGGAATCGTCGCCTAACTAGTTGAGATTTGACACCAATAAATCAGCTATCAATTCCGTGCATCCTTTCCAACTATTCTTTTCTTTTGCGACGGAGATATCATGTATTATTATCCAACCCCAAATTGCAACTTCGTAAGGAAACGGGACGTTTGTGTTTCTGGTAAAAAACATTTCTAAATTCCGCGTCATTACAATAAGGAGTATATATTAGACACATAGGAATGATACATGGTTAGTTCATGGAAAAACCTTAATCACTGTGCAAATACACAATCCGAATTGAGGTCATTTACATGTTTTTTGAGAGCGCCCCAGCAGCAAATAGCAGATTCCTTCTTGAAAACTGAATCACGATTAGACAGACAAGCTTAGAAGGTGCACAAAAGAAATGGAAATAGAAAAGCATCTGAACTTACCTGCAAACTATACACCGGAGTGGACTTGGTTGCAAGGGTTTTCAACAATCTCAGCCTGTTTGGATTCCCGCTCCTGTTGATTCAAACCAACTTTACCTCATAAATAAAAATTACAACATATGAGATGAGACTGACTATATTATTTGTTCCACTTGTGAAACCTACTTTTCTTCATTCCTCGGGACCTTTGAGCTTGTTGTCACATCCCACAGTTTTACAGTGCAATCAGCAGATCCAGATGCCAGAAGTGAACCTTCACAACTGAATGTCCAAGAACAGGGAAGAAATGTTAAGAATTTCAAATGTGCAATCGTCTGAAACTTGCTTAACAAAAGAATTTTCAACATAGTTTGGATCATCTAGACTAGGAGCTAGGTTTTCCACCTGAAAGCTAGTGTCCACACACATGAGGTGTGACCCATCAAAGGTGTAATGCACCTTCCGCTTGAAATGTCCCACATCATGATCATGCCATCTTCATCACCAGATGCCATATATCGACCATCAGGCGACATTGCTAATGCCAATATCATACTTCTATGACCAATGAAAATTCGAACACATTCTCCATTTTGTACGTCCCACAATCTAACTGTTTTGTCGCTAGAGCCAGTGGCAATATAGTTGCAGTTTGCATGCCATTGCACACACTGAAACAAAAAGGTCGAATCATTTGTGATGGGTTCAAATATGATACAACATCAAACGAAAGCATGTACCTTGCTTTCACAAATAACAACCAGAAAACTTTGCAAGATATAAGCTTTTATCCGACATATCAGAAAAAGAAAGATAAAGATAAAAGACTACTTACATCAACATCAGACAAGTGCCCAGCCATTATTCTCAAAGGTTGTATTCTGTCCATCGACCAAATCCTTGCCGTTCGATCATGAGAGGCGCTGGCAAAATAGTGACCCACAGGACTAAACTGCAGGGAGGCAAAGGCGTCAAATGTATTAGAGGCAAAAACAAAAAGGAAAAAATGTCTAACTCTAAAGAATGTAAGGGAGAGAAAAAGTTCAGAAGTGGTATTTGTCATCAAACTTTCATGGAAGATCAGATGTACCTGAACATCCCAGACAGGGTAATTATGACCCTTGTAGCAAACAAGATTTGCATTTAGTTTTGTGCTCCATAAGCGAACTGCAAGAAGTTTGAGCATAGGAACAAGAGCAAACTAGTAAGAGAGAAGGGTGGGATGGAGGGAGGTGGGGAGATGAGAAGAAACCGAGAAGTGAGGGAAGCAATGCTCTATCAGAATGAATATCGTATGACATACTTGTGGTATCTGCTGAAGATGAAAGAATAAAATCACCAAGAGGACTAAAGGTGGCCGAATGAACTGGTCCTGAATGACCCTGAAACAATGTATATGACTTTTTCCCGCCATTTGGCCCCACAACATGTTCACTTGAAGTAGAGTCATTTTCAGCCTGCAAAATAGCTGACACCATACTTTCTGTCAAACAGAAATACAAGCAGGCACATTAGAATTGTAGAGTATATTGAAAGAGATATCTGAATATTTTTGGAAAATTTTCAACAAAGACTCGGTAGTTGTCCTGGGGGGATAAATTAAAACACTTTTTTGACTTACAACTGCCACCTTGCTGGCCAAGCTTTGCCATATCCCAAACCTGGGGTGCAGAAATCAAATTAATGACCAATATGTTTCCTTAAAAAGAAAAGGACAACACCAATACAGCAGCAACCATATATCAGGCAAGCTATGATTTAAGATGCAACCTTCAGTGATGAGTCTGAGAAGCCTCCAGCAACCAAAGATCCATCATGGGATATTGATGAACAATTCAAACTGAAACAGGTTATATAAGACACATTAAGTATCTCAAAGCATTTATAAATGAAGAGGACTATTATTCATGGTCATACCCATTATGTGTGTTGAGGAAAGTATAAAAGCTGACAGATGGCAATAAAACACTACTCAGTTGTACACGATTTCTTAAGTCCTCGAGAATAGATTGCTCTACCTCTGTTGACCTGAGGCAATCATTAGAAAAACAATTTAGAGAAACAACATACAGCACAGCATAGCAAAACAACATGGGCATTAAATTTTTTGCCATGGATTTCACACGCAGACAAGTATCATTAACAAAAACATTAGCTGGTGTAGCAAAAATAATATGAGCATTAAAGTTTTTGCCATAGAAAAATAATCTCGCCCCTAGAGGAGTTAAGGCTCTAGACATACTAAAACCAAACAAGACTGAAATTACCAATAACATAGAAATGTCTATTCAAAACTTGTTTACATCCATATATAATACCCATTAAGAACTTGTTATAACAAGCATGCTAATAGAAACTGCGCACAATGATAATTCTTTGGTGGTTTAAATTCAGTGAAAGTTTAGCACACTCCGTTGAGAATCAATCTTACATCTTATAAGCAAAAACAAGAGGGAATTACTGAATGTACATTAAGGGCAAAGGGAGCTTTGATTTGACTCGTGGTGCAGCAGGGGTTGTGCTAGTCTCAGGACGAGCACTTTTTGCTGTTGCATTAAGAGCTTTCTCCTTTTTCAACTTTTTAGTTGAAGCACCTTGCTTTCCACTTTCAACTGATCTTTTCTGAACAAGTAACAGATGAAATAAATTAAGGAACAAAAACCTGATTCTGCCCATTGATCAAACAGTAACATCATGATCCTATAGTAAACTTGAACATCATCTTAAAACTAACAAAAGTAAAATATATTCATTCAAATGCTGAAGGAATATAATGATTAGTTACAGGAACTTTGACAGCAAAAAGTACCTTAGTCTCATCTACATCCCCCTCTTTGTTCTCTTCTTCTGTCTTTTCAGAATCAGAAAGCAAACCTCCTGCTTTCTCCAAGCGTTCTTCTAGGGAGTCTTCAAGCAACTATGATATATATAAGATGCCCAAGTTAAAAAAACAACTAGAAATATGTGAATAAGCATATTTAAGTGGAGTACAACTAGGATTCAGTATAGAGCTGATGGCAGGAGGAACCCTTTTACTTCCACTAGTGGAAGGAGAATTATATGTGCTAAATCCATAGATAATTAATAGAGCAGTTCAGCAACTCACTCCCCAATGTATTTCTTTCTGGTTTATCTGATTAGCTGCGTCCTGGCAGCTTCCAAGAAGTGTTACAACTTCTGCATCATCAGAAATGGTACTGGGCTGCCCAGAAGAAACTGCAAGGAAACAAAGAAAACCATAATTAAACAGCATAACCTCTTTTGCATATGTAACATGCAGAACATGAACAACGAAAATGGCATCACCTTGAAAGTTGATGTGTTCATTGATGACCCCAAGCATTGCAGTGGATTGTGTTTTATGCAAATATTGCAACAGAAGATCATAGGAATACTGCCGAAATGATTGACAACAAATTCAGCAGTTAATGAGGAAATGAATAGATCCTTTTCTTACCGTATTAGCAGTCACCAAAGAAAAAAATTCGAGGTTTTACCTGACATATCTTGATGTTAACCTTATTCTGCCTAAGAGAACGAGCAAATTCCATCTCCTGATTAAGGAAACAACAACTGATGGTGAGTAAAAAAAATAGCAGTGACTCTGGTAAGTGGTATGCAATTAAAAAAAAAAAGGGAAGAACGAAGAGGGTGTTCCACCTCCAAATGAGACTGAGAAAGAACCCCTTCCAACTTTTGAAGGTCACGTGAGTGCATCAATTCATGGTCTTCACGAAAGTTATTGAAGAAAGTTCTAGCTGCAATAGAAATCAAAATCATTTGAGACAAACTTATCCAATGTTTTCCCAGTATAGCTCACTTCAGGAGGTCAATAAAAACACAGGATCTTACAAGAAAAGATTAAGATCTAGTAAGTTGTAATATATACCCTCTTGCAGATGCCCTTTTGCCACCATATCCATGAACGAATGTATAAAGACAGGATAAAGCACACGAAGCAATTCATGCTGCAAGCATTCAGAGACTAAGTTATGTCACTGATTTAAACACTCATACACTAAATATCAAAATCAATTACCTTATATAAATCTAGCGAACTATAAGTCCATGACCTCAGTTTGCTATACCCGTCCTGGTACCGTGCCACATCATCCTCCGACCTGGAAAAAAAGCAGAGTGATAAGAAAAAAAAGGAAAAGAAACCTACAATGCAGAAACGATCTCTCTATTTAGCATTTTTTACTGCACCACTGAAACAGGCATTCATGTTCAACAAACAAAAATCTAATTTAATCCGATATGCAATTTAGGTCATCAGGCTGGAAATTGCTTAGTTAAGAGTCAAAGTTTGGATTTGATTGAAATGTTATGGAACTCAACTTCTACCAATTAACACTATCCCTAATAATTTAAACAAAGTTTCAGTTCTGAAACGTTCCCCTAGCCGGAATTAAAGTAAAACCGAACATGAACACCGAAAATTGGTCCCACGCGTATAGAATTCTAGCTGCTAACAATACGAGATAACCGAAAACGAAGGAAATTGGTGGGATTTGAGAGTTAGGGTTTGCATTTGAACTTACTGGGAGAAGCGGTGAATGAACTTAGCTAGTTCAGGATCGTTGTGGAAATCGATAGGAGCGGAGTCCTTGTTCTGAAGATCCTCTAACAATTGCTCCGCTTCTTTGAATCCTTTCTTCTTCAAATAAGCTGTTACGAAGCTATTCACTGCTTGCATATTCTCCATTGTTGCTTTTTTCATCTACAAACCAAAAACAAACATACGCTCTCGTCTTCCCAATTTTTTTTCTTCTTCGCTTGTTTCCTGAGCTACGACAAAGTAGGGATTTCTATATCTGGGTTCGGATCTTTGTTAAGCCCGACATTAATTGGATCCTTTGTACCATCTAATGGGCTCACTTATAATATTTTTTGGGCCCAATTAACATTTAATTTTCGGATAACTAATGGATTGAAATCACGGATAGACATTTAAAATAGTTGTTATCGAGTCTTTTATTGGTATTAATCTCAAATTTTATCTTAAACAAAACTTCTCATTCGTAAAAGAAATTAAAAGAAGATACAATAAAAATAAGAATTTTTTTCGCAATCTATGTTTTAGAGAAATTGTACAATGAGTCTCAATTACCTCACCAGTCATAATCCAATCAAATGAAAGTTATTTCATTTATCATTTTTTTCCTTATCATCAACCCAATTAAAAAAATTATTTTCCAAATGCCAAGCCAAAAAGATTAGTGAAGATTCACTAATTGAAAAAAAATGAAATGAGTATTTTTTATTGGTTGAGATAATAATTTATGTGATAAGCCAGTTTATGATATTATTTTCTCATGTTTTGTCAGATCTTTAATTTACATAAAAAAAAAAACCCGTCAGTGTGAATTTTAGTGGTAAAATTTGGGGTCTAATTTAATTTTTTGAAATTTTAAGAGATTTGATGAAAATTTTTAAAAATTGTGGGTATTTAATTAAAAATGTTCAAAATTAATAAAAGACAAAAGGCAAAACAACAAACAGAGCAGGATCCTGTTGGCCAACAGTTTCTCGCAGGGACGAAGCTAAAGGGAGGGTGGGAGGGGCAATTGCCCCTCCTAACTTTGAATGGTTTAATTATTTTTAAGCCATTGATAGTTTAAAAACCTTTGCAATTAAGTCCTTGCCCCTCCCAAAAAAATTTAGTTTATTATTTTTAAGACTTTTAAGTTAAAATTAATGAAATTAAGCCATGACCCCTCATTTTTCTGGTTTAATCACTTTTTAAGACCCTTCAATTTAAAAATTAGTGAATTAAACCTTAATTCCTTACTTTTTATGATTGAATTATTTTTTAAAACCCTATTTTTTCGAAGTTAATTAACTTGCCCCCTCATGGTTCAATCCTGGCTCCGTCCCTGGTTTTTCGGGTCGGGCCTCAGCGAGTGAGGTAATCCCTGATGTGATATTCAAAGTGTCAAACCCACCACACTAAACTGGAGACGTGTTAGGCAGCAAACCACTCTTTTCAGTTCTCATGAACCAAAGTTGTTTTACATACATATGGCCGATTTTCGGATATGCATTTGATGGGGCATTATGTCACTTATACCCATCTCAGAGGAAATTCACAAATATTGTTTTAGAGATTATTTTTTCTTGAGGTATGCTTTTTTCTTTTTGAAATATTATAGTTACTATAGAATCTTAAAGACTAGTTCAAGTGACTCCGGCTTTAAACGGTATTTTAAGTTAAAAATTTAAAAAATACCCCTAAAATCTTGCCCCCTTGTTTTTTTTATTATTTATTAAAATTATATGCATTCAAAATTTGTATTTGGCACATTCAAATATAAACAACATTTGTATACTCTATGCCCAACAATAATTTGTTGCAGCTTAGAAATATATACGGAAGACAGTCCAAAAAAGGGGAAATAAAATAAAAGAAATCAGAGAGGAACCTTTGACCAAATGCTCATATATATTCGCTTACAGTTAGATACAAGTTGGACAGACTGGAAGTCAAAAACTGAAAATAACAAAAGAAATCTGCATAATCAGATTTATTTCTAATTAAATCTTAAGCTACTTGAGTTAAAAAAGGAAAAGGAATATGGTACAGGACTAGTTCACCCCGCACGACCAAATATATCAGAAAATATCAGTATTGAAATTCGGTTTTTCCGAACACTTAAAAAAATCATTTCAATCTTTTTTTTTTTATCTTCTAAAGTTTTAAAACTTAAAAAAAAAAATCTGACAAAAAAGACATATACTTTTTTAGAATTTGTAAATATTTTTATTGTTTTTAAACATTTTTTATTTATTATTTTAAATAAAATAACTAAAGTTGACATTAACAAAAGGACAAGATAGTTCAGGTCTTAACAAATTTATTATTATGGATTAATATCCTATACACTGGCGGTGGAAAGTTTTTATTTCCACAAGCGCCTCAATTATAGGGTTTAGGGTTAGTGTTTATGGTTTAGAGTTTAGGGTTTTAGTGTAAAGGTTTAGAATTTATGGTTCATGTTTAGAATTTAGGAATTAGGGTTAGAATTTAGGGTTTAGGATTAGGGTTTAGTTTTAGGGTAATATGGGTGGGGATTTAGATCTTAACCTATAAACCCTAAATTTTAACCCTAAACCCAAAATTCTATCAACAATCCCTAAATTCAAAACTACTACACTTATACCCCTAAATTTTAAACCCTAAACGAAGTCCCTAACCCCTAAAACTAAGGCGCTTGTGTAAAAAAGTTTTCACAAGCGCTTGTGTATAGAACAATTACCCTATTATTATTTCGTTTATTAATTTAATTTAATAAAAAAATAAAATTTTGAGAGATAAAATAAGAAAGGAAAAATGACAAAAGATGCACCAACGTTTGCATGTTTTGTCATTTAACCATTTATTCTTTTTTTGTTCTAAATATGACCCAATGTTTGTTTGTTTTGTCATTTGGCCCCCTATTCTTTCTTTTGGTCCAAATATGCTCTCAACATTTCAATTTGGTCCAAATATGCCATCGTTAAATAGAAACTGTCAGTCAACTGACGTTCAACAGCTGATGCTGACTGGACTTGCCACGTATTAAGATCTGTTGATGCCACGTCAAAATATTTTTATAAGTCGTTAACTGTCAGTTGATTGACAATTTACATCCAACTGGGGCATATTTGAACTATGAATGAAACGTTGGCGGTATATTTGGACCAAAAAAAGAATAGGGGCCAAATAACAAAACAGCAAACATTAGGGCATATTTGGGCCAAAAAGAATGAGATGCCAAATAACAAAACATGAAAACGTTTGATACATCTTTTGTCATTTTACCAATAAAAAATATTTAAGGCTGGATTTTGTTTTTACAAATCCCAAAATAAAAAAAATATATTTGAAAAAACATTACAAAACAACTGAATTGAATTGGTCTAAACTAATGGAATTGTTCAAACTCAATACAAACCGAACTGTATAAGAATCAAGTGCAGTGCTGTCACCTTACAACATTGCCAACAACCCAATTTCTAGTCTCGATCTAGACATAAGAATAAGAGAAAACCCTAAAAAAAAACAGAGACCTGTGAAGATAAAAAAAAAAAAGTGAAACTGATTTGTCCATTAGAGTGATGTAACTCGCCCACCATTAATGAGTCGTCCACTCGTCCTATATAAACCATTTAACAGTATAGAAACATTTTCGTGAGATACGAGATTTGATTCTGTGGGCTGTTGCGACACCTACATGTCTCTCAAAACACAATACCAGGTGCTCCAATGGCGTCTTTTAGACAACCCGTTTGTCACATCTCTTTCCCTTTCATGCCTTTCCACTCGTCACTCTTCTTAACCGAGTCGACTCATTTTCATCCAAACAAGAGATTCAAATAGAAAGTTACCAAATTTATTGTCTGGGGAGACGAGAAGAGACAGAATCCATGGAAGAGAGGCGTATTTTGTTTGGGAAATATGAGATGGGGAGATTGCTCGGGAAAGGAACTTTCGCCAAAGTCTATTACGGGAAGGAATTGAAATCGGGCGAGAGCGTGGCGATAAAAGTGATCGGCAAAGATGAGGTGAAGAAAGAAGGAATGATGGAGCAGATCGAGAGAGAGATCGCCGTGATGCACCTTGTTCGTCATCCGAACGTCGTGGAACTCAAAGAAGTCATGGCTACAAAGACCAAGATCTTCGTCGTTATGGAGTATGTCCGTGGCGGCGAACTGTTTGCCAAAGTTTTCAAAGGCAAACTTAAGGAAGACGCCGCCCGTAAGTACTTCCAACAACTGATAAGCGCCGTCGATTTCTGCCACAGTAGAGGTGTGTCGCACCGGGATTTGAAGCCGGAGAATCTTCTCTTGGACGAGAATGGAGATCTAAAGATCTCTGATTTTGGGTTGTCGGCCTTGCCGGAGCAGCTCCTCAATGACGGGCTCCTCCACACCCGGTGTGGGACTCCGGCATATGTTGCCCCTGAAGTTTTGAGGAAAAAAGGCTACGATGGATCCAAAGCTGATATCTGGTCTTGTGGGGTAATCCTGTACGTTCTTCTCGCAGGTTTCTTGCCATTTCAAGACGAGAATGTTATGAAGATGTACAGGAAAATTTTCAAAGCTGAATTCGAGTTTCCGCCCTGGTTTTCGACAGAATCAAAGCGTTTGATCTCTAAACTACTCATGGCTGACCCGGAAAGAAGGATCACAATTCCAGCTATAATGCGAGTTCCTTGGTTTCGAAAGGGATTTACACGTCCCCTTGCGTTTTCAATCCAAGAACCAATATCAGATGCCAATACAGAAGATGATGATTCCGCGGCTCCCGTGTCTAACAAGCTATCGTCTCCGAAATTCTTCAACGCTTTTGAGTTCATTTCCTCCATGTCGTCCGGGTTTGATCTGTCCAGTTTGTTCGAAAACAAGAGGAAATCGGGGACAATGTTCACTTCAAGATGTTCAGCTACTGCAATCATGGCTAAAATCGAAGCTGTTGCGAAAGGATTGAACTTTAGGGTGGGAAAAGTAAAAGATTTCAAGATGAAATTACAAGGGTCATCGGAGGGGCGCAAAGGGAAACTTTTGGTCACCGCAGAGGTATCCGAGGTGGCACCGGAGGTCGCAATCGTGGAGTTCTCCAAGTCTTCAGGGGACACGTTGGAGTATGCCAAGTTCTGCGAGGAAAATGTCAGGCCTGCCTTAAAAGACATTGTTTGGACATGGCAAGGCGACAACTTCAACAACTCTGGTAACATTAAAACCGAGGGAGAAGAATGTGAAAACTGAAAAGTTATGTGCCTGTCTAACCCTAAGTACATACATAATAGGGGAAATTTCCTTGGTGTTGTTTCCTTTTGTTTTGGAACTAGGTTTGAGAATGAGTCTGTAAATCCATATGCTCTGTGATTAGAACATCAATGTTTGGCTTGCAAGTTTGAAGTCTGCACACATGTAATAGATACTGTCCTTGGATTGTTTGATGAAGAAGTTATTAATTTTGGGTTTTTTTTCGGTTGCACAAAGCAGAATATGTTTTTGTCAGCATTAGTAATCAGTATGCTATAATTTTAAAGACTAAAGCAGCAGCCCCCTGAATTTGCCCATTGTTTAATTGTTTCCAGGACAAAATATGGTTTTATTTACGACTCTAAAGCATTGAAAGTGAAGTGATGTAAAGTATGGGTAAATCAGGTTGTGACACATCATAAAATTAATGAAAGGCCCATAGGTGTAGCTTTCTGGTGACACGGGTGATTTGAGTTGTTCCTGATTTTGTCTTCACTCTTTCTCTTCCGGCGGAAATCGTGACAAGTGTTCAGCTTACAATCATCTAATTCTAAACACAAGAATCAAAGTTGCCTAGGTGTTGGGTTTAAGACCAGAAGGCGTCAAGAAAAAGACACGGAGAAAGATTGTTTCAGACTTCCGGCTATATGAGAACCAAGAACGCTACTTAACACGGATAAGGGTCCATGGAAAATTGGGCATTCAGTCACTACATAATGCAGTTTCGGTCATGGGTGATGCCAAACATATAGTCCAGCAGAGTATTCCATATCTTGCGAGGTGGATGCTCGAATTTATGTAACCCGAGGCACTAGCCATGATACGTGCAACCGTTATACTACTATTCTATACAAGGTCTATTAAAGAATTTGAGTCGAGAAAGGGCTAACTCCCTTCCACGCTGCCATAGCAATTGAGCAAATCCTGTAACACATGCAGAATAGTTTCTTGATGGTGTCCGCAACCGCGAAGAGAAGAATGTTCCGAATCTGCCATATGTCGTTCGGCCCTTTCAAAGTTTGTTAGCAGCTTGCCATTAAACATGTTAATAAATTAGACCCAACTAAACCTCAAACATTAGTTGAAGCCTTTTCATAGGACCAAAAATGAAAACAGGGCTTACGAATGGACTCTTTTGTCTTTTAAAACTGGGTTGGGTAGGCTTTACACTTTTTGTCCGAAGAGCATTGAAGAAAGTATTGCACCTCGGCCTACACCAAAAAAGAAAACAAAAACAATGGGGAAGATTTACGAGTCGTAACCAATTTGCTTTTGCCTGGATCAGTGTCAACACTTTTTTAACATTTTCCACTACAAATTCGGTTCACCCCACCATTATAAAGCATGAACAAAACAAAGTGGTAATGGGGAGTTGTAAATCACATCATCATGATGATTAAACCAGACAAAATTTCACAAAACTATGAAAACCCCAAATAAAAAACGACTCCATTGTAAATTCAATTTCCTTGAGTAGTGGACTTTTACGTCAGATTATAGGGCGTCAGCTAAAATCGTCATGTTGCTGATTTCACGAAAGGGAATTGGTTCAATGGAAAACGATCTAACAAAACAAAGTAATATAGATATACTTAAAGTTTGAGAAAACAAATTTTATTGCTTGACTTGTAAGAAACTTTGTTATGTGCATGTTCCACGTGTGAACCAGTTCCTCGGTGGAGCTTACAAGGGAAAGAATTTACAAATAGAATGAAAACAAATCGTCTTTGAGCAAGGAGAAACAGAATAAATTTTTTTCATATAAACTGATTTAAAATAATCATAAAGGATAATTACATTTTTAGTACCTCATCTTTACCTATTTTCATATTTTGGTACCCTACCTATTTTTTTTTTGACAAAATAGTACTTAATGTTACGTTTTATTTCTATTTTGATACTCCGCCGTTAAAAAATTAACGAAAGGTTGACTAGGAGAGAGAAAATCACACGTGGCATGCTACCATGTTATTTTCTCTCTCCTAGTTAGCATGTCACGTCAACAAAAATCATGAAAAAAGCACACGTGGCATGCTGACTATGAGAGAGAAAATAATGTGGCAGCATGCCATGTGTGATTTTCTCTCTCCTAATCAACCTTTCGTTAATTTTTTAACGGCGGGGTATTAAAATAGAAACAAAACGTAATGTTAGATACTATTTTATCAAAAAAATAGATAAAATACTAAAATAAAAGAACGATTAAAGGAGGGTACTAAATATATAGTTATCCCAAATCATAATACCAACTTGGGTATTGGATAAATTGGACAAGTGATAGGCGGGAAGAAGAAGACAAAGGAAGACTCCACATGCATATGGGCTACTGCAATGGGTGTTTTTAACTAGGGGTGGGAATTGTCGGGTACCCGGGATTCGGGTACCCGAAAAATCGGATACCCGGTTCGTCTGGGTACCTCTTTAAACGGCCCGTGTTCCGGCCCATTAAATTCGGGTACCCGAGATTCGGGTACCCGGGTAATCGGATACCGGGTACCCGGTTCATATTTTTTTTTATTTTTTTATTATTTTAAAATTAAAAAAATCATATGTTAAACACAAAAATATTTTTAAAAAAATTAAACATAAAACTTAAAAGAATATAATACAAACATAGAAAAATATAGGGATTTAAACTTAATTTTAGAGTGAAAATATTAAGAAACATAAAATAAAAATATAATTTTAAATATAAAAAAATATATAAAATTTTATCGGGTCGGGTCGGGTACCCGGTAAGAAAAATCTCTCGGCCCGTGTCCCGGCGCGTGTCCCGGGAAATTTGTCGGGTCGGGTAAATTTTTTTCCGGGAATTACCCGGTATTTTTGTTTCGGGTAGTCGGGTTTTCGGGTCGGGTCAATCGGGTCAGGTATTTTCTCCCACCCCTATTTTTAACAACTTGCAAATATTCCAATGAGCCTAAACAGAAGCCGGGTTTGGTCCTTTATTTTCCTACAAACCTCTGATAAACAATTCATGGAAATAACCCAACAAGCGTTCCCTCTTTAGTATCTTTATATATGTTCTAACACAAGAAATCTATCTCTCTTTAATGTTTTTATATATGCCCCAATACTAAAATTTTAAATCTTAAACTTTACATTATACACCATAAGTCTTAATTTTAATTTTAAATCCTGAACCTCAAGTTTAATTTTTTAATATTAGACCATATACAAAGCACCAAAAATAGCGTACGGTTTTTGTTTGAAATAATGAATGAGGGACGATAACATATAGCTATTATATTCCTACACGCAACTTTGTATAATTGTGTTGACCAATGACCGTGATCAATCCTTGGCCACACATTGGGGAGTTGTATTGTAGCAGCTTCTATATGTCTCTCTTTTCTCCCCAGCCGCCGGCCTAAATCAACCAAGTTGTTCACATTGCACCAAATTTCCCCTCCTTTTAAACTTGTGTGAAATTGACGTTTGGCATTGCCGACATCTCCTGTCCTTGCATGCTTAGACTTAGTTTTCCAGTTTTGAAATTAGGGTTAGTGGAAGTCCATGTTCAATTTTCAAGTATTTGTTGGGACTGTCACTGTGGATTGATTACAGTGATATTTACCCAACTGCCGAACCTTGGAATTAATTTTGTGAAAAATGAGTTGTACGTTTAAAACATCTCCGCCTGCAAAAGGCTGGCTTAACGATAAAACAAAGATTTATGAGTACTCTCATCTAAACCGCAACAGATAATCAGAAATTTTATGCTCTTTTCGCTGTCTTTATATATATGATATAATAATTAAAATTTAAAATTAAGATTTGTGATTTAGTTTTTAAAATTTAAAGGTAAAACATAAATTTAATTTTTAATGTTGGATATATATAAAAACATTGAATAGAGTATAATTTTTTGTTCTCCAAAGAAAAGATTTGGAATTATGAAAGCATATCACAATTCAAATCAGTTGTGAACATATAATTATTGTATCATGAAGATATTATTATTATTATTATTATTATTATTATTATTATTATTATTATTATTATTATTATTGGTTAATAAGTCTCGGGGTAAATCGCAAAAGAAATTCTAGAGTTTGAGGGGAAAAGGTTAATATTTGATGCATAAGTAGTAGACCCTAACCCCATCACCCCCACAAATATGTCTATTTAAGTTTTAAAACTTAAATTCTTAAATTTAAATCTTTAAATTTTAATACTAAATCCTGAATTCAAAACATTAAAATTTATACTTACACTAAATCTCTAACCTTTATAATAAATTTGTTTGTGTAAAATAAAATTTTACGTAAATTTATTAAATATTTTTCAAAACACAGAGGGAGTAGCTAGACGTTTCCAAACCGTGTGGGCAATTAGTCATGGCTTTTTGCCTTTTGAGTAGTCAAGGAGACGAAGACCAAAGAAATTGAAAGCTGAATTAAATTCAACATTTTCTTTCTTCTCGCGTCTCTTAGTTGATATACAAACTCATTAATTTATCTACTGAATTCTGAATTAATCAAATCTTTCTTATTTTTAAACAAAACTTTCTCTACGATTATCTAAACCTCCAGCATAAGTATGGTACGCTTACTAATATGATACATAAAAAAGAAAAGAAAAACTATTAACTTAAATCCGCAATTGGACTTGTAATAAGTTGTGAGAACACGAATAAATTAGAAGATTAAACACAATGATTAAATTTAAAAGCAATTTTTAAAAATAGTTTTCACCATAATTTCCAAAAGAAATAGTATACATTCACTATTAAATTTAAAAAACGTGTATCTATCGTGCTTACGTACGTCTATGTGAATAAATTAATTATATATTTCAAACAGAACAAACTAGAGTAGGTCTTACCAATTAAGGCTATTTTATCTTGTTAAATAGTAAATATAGTATGATTCAGTCGTGAAATAATTCAAATATTTATTTTTAAATGACTCAATTAATATTATTATAGCAATGCATAAATGATTTTATACTCTTATATAATCTTTAAATAAAGTAATTATAAAACATAATTTAAAGATTGAACATAAGATTAATAGTAAGTCTAATAAAAATCAGTAGATATACAAGTGAAATTAAAAATAATATCAATTAATAGAACACGTTGGGCACGTTGCAAAACGTATCAATATCAATATTCATTAATTTTTTAAGGAAAAAATGGAAGTGCTTGGAAAGAGAGGGGAAAGGAGGTGAGGTGGCCTGAAAGGGAGAAAGCGGACAAGATATTAAGGTCAACACGAGGAACCTTCTTTAGTTCAAAATCTATGTCCTGATTGGTGCTGGGGGGTTCAGCTTTTGACTCTTGACCTTGACACGGCCTTTGGAATTTCAATATTTGTTTACTCGTACTACACCAAAAAGCAATTTTTATTATTTGTTTGTATGAATGTAGACAGATTGCCACCATTTCCAAGTGGGATGTCGCCCCATTTCCACTCACTTTCCTGGATAAAACCATATCCTTTTGAATTTTATGCTCTATATATCCCCTCCATAGTCATGGCTTCTGGTTATTAATCTCTCATTCCCTTCACAAAATCCTAGACTTCTTCTTCTTCTTCTTCTTCTTCTTCTTCTTCTTCTTCTTCTTCTTCTTCTTCAGCTCACCTGCTCTTTGCTTGCTTTGCTTGTTGTAGAGTGTAAATTTCAGTGATGGAATCAGCTTGGGTGGATACGACCCTGGATCTCAACATCAACCCTTTTCACCATACCAACAAAGCTCTGGTGAGTTGGGGTCAGGAAAACATATTTGGTTTTTGTTGCTTTAGATCATTGGGCTAATAAAAGCTTTTGTTTTTTTGAAACAGAAGAGAGAATCTGATGGGAAAATGGCCGACTCTGATGTCAAAGTGCCAGTTAAACAGGTCAGTTAATTGTCTGAATAACTTAAAATTGGACGTCTTGAGTCTTGACTAGATATTTCATATTTGGATACTGATTGTTTATTTTGGTTGTAACAGAGTGGAGTTTTGGTGGAGGAATTGAACCGGGTTAGCACCGAGAACAAGAAGCTAACCGATATGCTAACAGTTTTATGCGAACACTACTCCTCTTTGCAAAACAAATACAATGAGTTGATAAACAAGAACTCAGAAACTGAAGCTGCTGCTGCAACATCTTCAAAGAAGAGGAAAGCCGAGTGTGAGGATTATAGCACCACCATGATTGGATTCACTGCAAACGCCGAGAGCAGCTCCAGTGATGAAAACTCATGCAAAAAGCCTAAGGAGTGCATTAAGGCCAAAATTTCAACAGCCTGCGTACGCACAGATCCTTCTGATATCACCCTGGTAAGTCAAACTCCCTAGACTTTAAGTTTTTCTTGTTAATCAGCCTCCGATTCTGAAAATTTTCTTGTTATCGATCTGATCTGTGTGTTACAGATTGTGAGAGATGGATATCAATGGAGAAAATATGGGCAGAAAGTAACTAGAGATAACCCGTCACCCAGGGCATACTTCAAGTGCTCCTACGCCCCGAGTTGTCCAGTGAAGAAGAAGGTGCAAAGAAGTGCTGAAGATCCCTCCATCTTGGTGGCTACTTATGAAGGAGAGCACAACCATGCACACCATTCTCCGGCGGCATTATCGTCGTTAAGCCCCGTTAATGGTGGAGCCAAGTCAGCCAACAACCCTCGTTCAGGCGCTGCTGTTTCTTCTTCTTCGTCTGTCCCTGCCAAATCTTCGGCTCCTGCTGTAACTCTGGACTTGATGAAACCAGATGGATTGGATGATACCAAAAAACCTACCCAACAAGTTGATCAACCGTTGATTCAACAGATTTTAGTTCAACAAATGGCGGCTTCTTTGACTAAGGACCCAAATTTCACGGCAGCACTAGCTGCAGCCATTTCTGGAAAAGTTCTAGGCCAGAAGTGGTGAAAATTCAACAGACTTGGGGAGAAATCTATACTTCTCTAGTTTCTTTTTTCTTTTTCTTTTTGTTGAAATTGGTAGAGATAGTTTGAATTGAACTGATGTAAATAGAATATTGAATCTAATATCCAACAAGTGAAAAAAGAAGGTAATTCTTTGCCAAAGTAGTTTGCCCGTTCTCGTTGTTGTCTGATAACTTGAAACGCCAATTCAGAAGGGAAATCCATTTCCTTGCCGAGACTAAATTGCAGAAAACTATAGCACAATGACCCGACATCCGAAAAGTTCAGTCCGATTCAATTCAATAATAAATAGGATCGTGACTTATATAATTATCGAATATCGAAAAATCTCCAATCAAATAAAAATATATCACCGCACCAACAACTAGTTGGTCTAGTCGAATAAAGTACTAGGTCCCTTAAGAAAAATCAGATGTTCAATTTTGACGTTGTAAATGAAAAAAACTGAATTAAAAGGGTCCCTTCATAATAGGCCTATACAAAAAGCGATCTGAATTAGTCGACTTTGGGTAAAAAAAACTTTGGTTAAACTAAAAAAAACATCACCATACGTTTTCAAATGATTAAATGAATCATGGACTTCCCCTTTATTGTGACAAATTGTCTTCTCGTTACCTCTATTTTCTTTAACGATTCCCTTTAAATTCAAACTTTTCAACTGGTGATCATTTCTAGTCTATGTATTGTTCCCAAGCTTAGTCAAACAAATGTCATTGTCCAAAACATAATTGAATTGGAAAAATACTTATAACACTTTCAACAAATGTATTTTATGTGAACTTCACCAAATTCTTTATATTGGAAACCTTTTTGACACAAATTAATAAGTAAATTGCTGGGTTGCTTCTCACAAAATTCTTTTCATTCATCCTCTTCTAGATAGTGTTAACTTCACCAATAAATCACCCTCATTTGAATCTCCTCATGTCAGTATAAATCTAGATTAGATATATGGTTTTATATGAGAAATAGAAACAAAATTAGTACAATTCAGGATGAGAAAACTCTGATATGGCTAATCATCTTGAGATATTAAGATCATATCATATTCACTTTTACATGCCTATAACTAAAAGTTTATACAAGGTATTGAAAAGAGAACAAATATAGTATATAATATAATATACATGCTTATATTTCACCACAAAAATTTCTAAGCATCCTACAAGGGGCGCGAGAGGACCTAATTAAATGCCATCCATCAGCTCCGCTCCAAAACCAGAAAGCAAGTTAAAGAATGGACTGGCAGGTACAGAATCCGGTAACAGCATAATTATGTCCAAACCTTGAATGCAGCTAAATAGCTCCCAATTTGAATTTGGTATTTGGCCCCGCCACCGTCTAAACTAATTACAACTTCTTATTCTCGCCGTCTAATTATAGATGATACTCCTCCACCACATGATAACAGTGATAGACTGCTGTAATCTGGTGTTCAGACTTCACTGCCGGAGTACTAACTTGCATCTTCTCATTTTCTGCCTCCTTCTCTGCTTTCCTCTTTTCCAATTCGAGCTGCTTGCGGTTTTCCTCATACGCTCGGACAAACATCCTCACAAAGGTGAGCAGAGTGGACACAACTACAGGAAAATTTGGGAATTTTTTTTAAAAAGAGCAGCACACAGAACATAAAACAGCTCGGCAGCTGAGATTCATAATACATGCATATAAACAGGTGTGTAACTACTAACTATCATCAAATTACTTAGAACTAACATATCAGTATAAGTGCTAGCTATAATATGTAATTCAGAGCTATTGAGGACCGGCAGAAATATTTACAATAAAGAAAATAAGCTAATTTCAGATGACTTCAAACTAATGACACCAAGCCATTAAATTTCCATTATCCCAGGCTTCAACAACCCTCCCCTTGTTCTTGCCCCAACTTCAGTTTATTAAAATGAATGGCAACGAAATATAAATGAATTAGTTCTTTGGATAAAGTTTATGGTCCTAAATTCGTGCAATATAGTCAGTAAGCATTAAACAAATTTGTCAAGACTAACAACTACCTTGCTCAAATGTGCACCGTGCCGGATCTTCTCCAAAATAAAGAGACAAGGCATCCGCATTTCTACCCTGAAGACATCCAATTTAGTGCCAATGAGTTTGTTAGATTGTAAGTACACTGAGGAGGTAAGAACAAAATATCAAAATAATACGTACCACACTAGAATAAAGTGAAGCCAAAGACATGACTTCACTTTCAGCAAAACCAAGGAACTCCTTTAAACTCTGAATGTATAAAAATATAAATAAAAGCATTAGTTGCAAGTCAAACGTTACTAAGTAACAAAAACAAGAAGTAGAATGGATAGGAGTTAGGATTTAGAGTTTAAGGTTTGGGGTTTATGGTGTCCCCTAAAAGGCAATGCATCCATTACCAGACAATCCAAGCAACACAAGAATGTGCAGAAACCCCAATTGAAGTGCAAAATACAAGAAGATATATAGGAATTACCAAGCAAAAAGTTTCAGACACTGGACCATCATTTTCTGAGGCAGCCAGTTCTTGCATAACTTTCTCCAATCCTTTACTGATGGCTTGCATTTCCTCGGCCAAAAATTTCAATTGTATCTGCATGACATTCAATAATTTTACTTAGCAGCATATGCCAAAGACTAAGCAAATTTTCTATGACATCAAAAGGCCATAATAATTTTACCTTTGTTGAAGCTTCCAAACTTACAAGGTCTTTTGGAAACTCTAGTAGTTCTGGCAACTTTTCGTCCAGGACCTAAACATTCGATGCCATTAGCAAGTATAATTAATATTTTCATATAGAATATGTTATTGTTAAATTAAGCAACTTCTTAACCCAAATACTTTGTTTTTGAGAAATAGGAATGAATACAATAGAATCTCTAGGAAATTATAAACATGCACTCAAAATAAACGATAATGAACTTCAGCAAAGAACGTAGAAATCATCTTTTAATCAAAAGAGAAGCACACTCCAAAGAAGCACAAAGCTTTTGTTGAACTAAAAACCACTTGTAAAGAAGTTTGCTCGGCAGGAAAAGATACTGCAGAGTGCAGACTAACTTGCTATAATGTTTTATGAGTGTATAATTAAATCCCATATTCCAAAATGTAAAAACAAAGCAACAGGGCATGCACTTTTCTGCAGACATTCTTTACCAAGTGTATTGTGGTCTTAAAAACAAATAAAGAAGCACCCCCCCTTGAAACATTAGAGTATAAGTGCAAGAATATTCAAGTTATTCAGGCAAACTTAATAGCAAAGATCAGTATCAGGGAAAGTAAGAAAGGTAAATCATCATTTACCTTACAAAGATAATGCATGAGAGTCATCTTGTTATTCCGAGATCGTGTCTCACTGAGTTTAAGGAGACTATCTAATCGAAAACCAACAGCAGAGCCTGCAGGAGAGAAAGAACCCATAAATTACTAAAACTGTTGGAGTAAATTGATGATTCTTCAAAAGATTGTACAGAACTGTCATCCAGGGAGAAGAATTTACAGTACTGACAATAGCACTTGGAGAGTAACAAAACAAAGTTACCAGAATGGAACAAAAAAAAAGATGACTGCAATAAGATTGTCATAAAAACTACCTCATCAACAAAATTACTCACCCCTTGCAGTTCCACGGTTCAAGGCATTTCCCAGACAAAGAATAGTTTGCATGATCCTTTTCAATTTGACCGAATTCCTCACCTGATGTATGCATTGGTCAAATGGTAAGTACAAAAAACAATTCAGTCCAATATGAAAAGAAGAAGAAGAAGAAGAGAAATCACTTACCTCTTCAGCTGCAGAGTTTACAATATTCAAGCAATTTCTAAGGTCACAAACCTGGAAAAGCACAAAAAGGTACCAATTAGGTGACAACAACAAAAGCATCTCCTACCAATCTGATTAGAGTTTCTTTTCATACCTGGGAAAAGAATTGTATCTTGAATAAGAAAACTCTAAGCTTTGACTCTACCCGTGGCACTTTTATCAATTCTAGGAAAAACTGTCACCAAATACAAGGCAGACTATCAGATATAATACTTGTTAAAGAAACATGTATAAACGCAAAAAATGAGACACTGACTTGTTCACATTTTCCCAGCTTGTCCTTATCTCCATTATAACCCTGAAAAGAAATATATGACCATCACTTAAAATATGATTATTTGCATAATATGCCAAACAATGTCAGCAACTAAGAGATGGTTATGAACATTAAAAAATCTTAAAATCAAGAAACTATTACTTTAAGAGCACAGACAAGGAAAGGATAAGAACGTATTTTCAGCACCTTAAGTAATTCCGCCTCTTCTTTTGTAGGACAAAACTTAATAAGGTTCTCAAGCTGATCAGAATCCAATGCTGTATCATCTAAGGTAAGGATCGAACTCTGCAAGATGGTGTCAGCAATTCGAAAATGTAAAAGATCAATTTAAGAGTATTTCAGGGGCAACAATTTGTAAACTGGTATGTAGAATGTACTATTAAGTATAATTTGGCATTTATTAACAATGAAAAAGCATGAGACTTGTCTCATGTAGAACTATAGCTCAGAATCTAAACTACACTTATCAAGAGAAATACCATATGGTTTGTCTTACCGTCAAATCAGGCAAAGGAATTTTGACTTTAGTAAGCATGATTTCACAATTATATGCTCGCCTAAGCTCAATCTGCAAATCAATGAATTTCTTGTGAGATGGCAAACACATATTAGACTTCCATGTATAGAATTGTAGACAGGTTAAACGACACCAAAAGCTCCAGTTTTGTACAAGAACAGGATTTACAGCCGTGGGTGAGGCAATCAACATAACTAATGAGGGGCTTCAACAGTTCAACCTATTCAGGAAAAAAAATAACATGCTAATTACCAGCTGAACTTTCTCAGGTTTACGGCTTGAGGCACCCCGATTTGATTTCCTATCCCTAGTTCTACTACTATCATCTGAATTCGCTGCAGCTGTAGAGAAAAGACTCTCAAGTTCTGACATGTCAATTTCTGGAGCCCTAGCACAGATTAAAAAAAATTAACCACATTACATCTCCACAGAATCAATATGGACTAAAATGTTTAGTGAAAAATATGTACTTGGAAGCTTCCTCTGGATTTTGAGCCTCAGCCCATAAACTTCCTTGCATCGCCCTGGTCAACTTCAACCAATGATATGGCTTCAAGTTGGTTTTTCTCTGTTGAGCCAGATTTTTAGGACCTATACGTGATATACCCATCCCCTTCAAATTCAAGGGAGCAGCAGGTGGTCCAGGAATTGAAGGTATTCTGCCATTGCTTACTGAGTGTAACTGTGGAGAGGTGTCACCTGCTTTAGATAACCCTTTGGCACAAGGGGCTGGAGGAGGTGGCACAGGTGGAACATGTGCAGAGCTATTTGATGAAGGACCCTTCACAGCAAGACTAGGAGGAGGTGAGGGTGGTGGTGTCTGTGGCACAGAGGATTTACTAGGAGGAGGAGGTGGTGGTGGTGTCTGTGGCACGGAAGATTTACTAGGAGGAGGTGCAGGTGGTGGAGGAGGTCCTGATGTCCGAAGCTGTGGAGAAGAAGAAGTCGAGCAGGTGGTAGAGGAAGCAATGCTAGGGAGTGGCGGAGGAGGAGGGGGAGCTGAAAATGAATTCTTTACGGTAGAAGATGGAGTAATTGCTGAGAATGAGGGGAGTTGTGGTGGGGGAGGGGAAGACTGGGATAAGTTGTTGACTTGGGGAGAAAGATAAGCACTTGAAGAGGCAGGAAGAGATTGAAGTGAGTTCTTAACCAAGGGTGATGGAGATGTCCTAGAAAAGGAATGTAGAGGAGGGGGAGGGGGAGGGCGCGGAGGAGACTTGAATGTACTCTTCACGGCAGGAGGAGATACCTCCATAAAAGACGAGGGATGATTAGCAGAAGATGAGGTTGTATCGGAGTCCTCCACAACATGACTGCGATCCTCACTTTCAGATACATCATGATCATGCAATAGAGCTGTAATGCCAAGTGCTGAAGCTGCACTACAGTATCTTGATATTGGTACAGGTGAACCTTGCGAGGAATTGCTACATGAAACTGCAGAAGAGATTGAAGACTGAGGTGATCGCTGGGATATAATCTTAGGTTGCGCAGGTCGTTGCACAGCAACCTGAAGTTCTTCGGGTTCAATTTTGTTTCTGATTGAATTTACATCCAGGACTGGACTAAGAGACGATGTAGATGGTGCAAGTTGCAGTTCAAGAACTTCATGTGGAGCAACTTGAAGATCTTGTGATTCAGTTTTCCCCTCTGTTGAGCTTGAATCGGAAGGAGATCCAGCAGAGGGTGTATGTTGTGCGGCCTTTTGAGGAGCAACCTGGATTTCTTGTGGTTCAGATTTCTTTATAGATGGATTTGCATTGGATGTTGGACTTTTGATGATGTGCTCTGATGTCAATATATTTGATTTTTCCTTGACTTTATCATCTTGCAAGACACTGGCTCTTTCCATGCCATGGGGACAACCTGCCTCCAAATTTTCTTGTACCATATTTGCTGCATTTGAATAGTCAGCTTTGTTGAAAACGTTTTGATCTTTAGCAAAATCATCAATGGGAATGTCATCTTTCTCCTCAATACCCGGTAAATCAATTGAAATAGAAGAAGTTGCAACATCCATATCGGAGAAAATAACCTTCACCCATACGTAAAACAATAACTATACAAGAACAGAAAAAACAAAACGAGACAGGAAACGAAGGACAGAAGATATATATATTACATACCTCTGCTCTGAAGTCCTTTGGAAATTGATCCTTAGCATTCCATAAGGTGTCAATTTCTTCACGGTTAAGCATCAGAATATTTGATCTTATAAAGGCTGTATTGAACATGATCCTGAACATCATTAATTCCCGATCCTGAACACTGTCCAAACTAATACATTCAAGCACAACATCACCCACAACGTGGCAAGGAATATTGATTTTAACAAGTTCAGTGTCCATCTGCAAGAATAAATAAAGAATAAACTTCATCTTTGAAGTTGAAAGCGAAAGAATTCTCAATGTGAATCATGATGAGGAAGAAGAAGGTTCCCTTCTAAGATTAAAAAAATAAAGCTAAAATAGAGAATGTAGTAAATAGTTATTACAGATATAAATGAGAATCGGACTCACTTGCTTGTAATACCGAATAAGTTTACTATTCTTCGGTGTAGAGAACAGAACTTTGGGGGTCTTGTCAGCAGTCATAAAAGGATCCAGTCCGTATACCCTAAATATCGGACGGCAGCCCCCCTCACCATCCATGTTAGGGATAAATCTTAGAATAATACAGTCCAGTGTAAGCGCCTTATCTGATGGAGGCCATTCTGAGCCCACATTTCTCCCAGAGACATACTGGAGATACCTTAGTTGAGAGGGTAGTGGATTCAGGGGAGACATCAATTGCAAAAGCTCGCGAGGCGCTTGCTTATAGATCATTTCTAATGTTTTCTTCTCCCCGGATAACTGCTTCCGGTATAGTAAGAGAGCAGCAAGCATAAATGCCAAAACTGGCAACCCACCTCGTTCACTATGCATTAAGATCATATTTTGTTGACTGAGTGAGAACCAGTTGTCACTCGATTTCAAGAAATGATGGATCATCTCCGTGGTGAGTAACGGGCAACCTTCATATTGACGAGGATATTCCGTTACAGTCATATCATACTCGGACAATATGCTAGCAATTTGGCTTTCGCACTCTCCTTCTCGGAAGTTGAACGCCATGAATGAAGCATCAGGAAAATGATCACGTAGTTTATGCACGATGCCTTCAATGTAGAACTTATACTCCTTTTCTTCCCGTATACCAGTGGAAAAGCAGCAGTCGAAAACTACATATGTGTTCGAAAGCACAATGGATATCAATAAGTAACAATACAACAATACTTTCCAATGATTGAAACCACATATTCACATATACCGCCACACAACAGAGCTAATTTATTTTCTTTCACCCATTTGTCATACAGCAGTAAATAAAAACCAATGTTATAAAGGACAAAAACGATATAATCAAATGCATACATCAGATTGAAACCAGGACCATAATTAACAGCAAAAGAAAATTAATAAGCTAATGTCGAACCTAAACCATTAGCTTGTTTCTGCAGAGTTTACAAAGAATCCCAAGTCGCAGTACTTAGTACTTACTATCAAGTACAAATTACATAATATACATTAAAAATACACAAAAAATGGCGGTTTAAGTCTGAAAATACTTGGAAGAAAATTTTCCAAATTAGCAAACAGGCATCTTTTTAATCCCATTATAGTTTAACACATTCATAGAAGCAAATAGAAATGGAAACGAAAAGCTTACCATAAACCCTTTCAGAGATCTCCAAAAGCCCATCCGGCGGCTTTTTGTTAAATAGCTTCCTAAACAACGACATTGTCGTTCAAAGATCTGTGAACAATCAAATTAGCCCAGAAGAAAAGATACCCACGTTCTTCAGCTCATATAGAGAGAAGAATAATGGTCCAAATGATTACACTAGCACTTGTCGGAGCAACGAGAATATTGCTGGGTTTTGAAGCAACGAGTTGTTAGGAAGTGTCCGAGAAACTTAGCTTTCAATCAAGATTCGAAGGTCGTTAAAGAGATTAAAAAAAAAAAGAGTTTAGGTTTAGGAGAGGATATTGCGACAATGTTTTGCTGTCCGGACAGACAAAGATTTGGTCGGGAGAGTTTCTATTACTATGAATAAATAAAGAAGAACACTAGAAAGGAACGAAATAAAAGAGAATCTAAGCTTTGTCTCTGTTTTTCCTTTTGTTTGTTAATTGTTAATGAATAACGAAACCTATAATCGATTGGTCCCTGTTTCAATCTTCTTCTCATTTCGGGTTTTTCTGTTTTCTTTTTGCATTTTCCTTTAGAATATAATCGTCTTACACCAGTTAATATTACTCACCAAGCACCAGCACGTCTGTTTTACCTTATCCTACGTTTTTTCTGGTCCGAAAAACTTAAAAATCTTTTTCCAAATCATAATTTTTTATAAAACAAAAGTTTATATCCATTAGTTTTAATTACGGGCAATGTTGATTATATTAAATTCATCATAGGGTTTAAGGGGACTTCATCTTCGGTTGTTGGCTTTTAAACTGAAAATAAAACCAAAAATTATATATTCATTTTCTTTCAAGAAAACAACTTAGGAAAGTAATTGTTTTTTTTTATAATCTCGATATTTATTCTATTAATTAATTTTTGGGGTTTAAGTGTCGGTATTCGAGTCATTAGTCGATTAATCTAGATCGAATTTTACAAAGATCTAATACGGACGACTCTTTCAACTCGGTTTTCTCCATTAATAACGATACTATTCAAACATATGACCTTACTTAAGGACCTAGTACCTCATCCAACTAGGGATGGGCACGGGTTGGGTAGGGTCGGATTTTTGGCCCACCCGCACCCGACCTGAAAATATTCTTTAAAAAACCTGACCTGACCCGACACGAAAATAAATATACTAAATTTTACCCCGACCCGAACTATATAAAATAAATTAATTTTAAGGACCTAATTGTAAAAAATATTTTTAAGGGACTTAATTGTAAAAAATATAATTTAAAAGACAAAATTATAAATAAAAATTCAATTATAAAGACTTAATTATAATATATATATAAAGAGGGGTATTATTATAAATATCTCTAAAAAATTTAAAAGAAAATTATACTACTCCTTAGTCTCGGGTCGGGTCGGATATTTTTACCCTAAAATCGAACCCGACCCAACCCGAGTATACTTTTAGCAAAAATCCGACCCGAATATGGTTTTTTCATTAAAAAATCCGACCCAGTCAAACTGGACCGAATCAGAACCTGTAGAATTCGAATAAAATGTCGATCCCTACATCCAACAAGACAAGCTGATTGTTGGTTTATTATGTTAATTTATTTGTTTATTTAAATTTGTATATTAACAACATAACATTTCAAATTTATTTTATTTACAATTTCAAAAAATATCAGTTGTGCATTAGACAAGTAAAGACGTACTTTATTCATGCATTTAACGACTTAAAAAGATGTTTCTTTAGTGGGCCTAGTCCGGCTCTCAAAATCAAATCGATAAGAGTTGGGTTGTTAAATCACGGGTAGTTTAATTATGGGTAGCCATCACAAAAATTAATAAAAAGGCAAGTTATTTGGTTGGAAATTAATTAAGGAAAAGTTTAAATGGCCCACTAAATCTTGCCCTAAAACAAATTGACGACTTTGTGTCTTTTTCCATAAACAAAAATACAAAAAACAATGGATGCCAAATTAGTTTATCATAGATTAAATCTGTTAATCCTTATATTATATATGCATGTGAATTCAGTTTTTATACTTTAATTTCATCGTTCTTAGTTTTATATTTCTAAAATTTAAAAATTTAAATCCTATTTTAAATGGTAGATCTGAAATTTGTTAAGTTAAATTATGTTATTACTCCATGTATTATGTATAAATTTGGTAAAATAATAAAAGATGCCTCCAACGTTTGAATATTTTGTCATTTTGCCTCTTATTCTTTTTTTTAGCAAACAACTTCCAACGTTTTAATTTGGTCCAAATACGACCTTGTTGGATGGAAGCTGCCAGTCAACTGACGGTCAACAGTTGATGTTGACTTGACTTGCCACACGTTAAGATCTGCTGACATGTAAGCATCATATTCACCATGTGCCAACATCATGTTCACCAAGTGTCACCAGCCGATTCGGTCACATGTCAGCACGATCAACCACGTGTCACCATAAAAAATGGTATAATAAAATAATTTTAAAAAATTTAACGTGGCATATGTCACTTCAGTCGATCTTAACGCGTGAAAAATTCAGTCACAATCAGTTATTGATCGTCAGTTGACTACCAGTTTTTATCAAACAAGGGCATATTAGACCAAATTAAAATGTTAAGGGTTGTTTGCTCAAAAAAGAATAAGGCGTCAAATGACAAAACATGCATGGGACATCTTTTGTCATTTTACCTATAAATTTTATATTTATTTTTTATTTTTCAAATTGATATTTTAAATTTTTATAATTTAGTAATATTTTGATAAAATATCTATAAAATATATATTTATTTTACATAAAATATTGTTGTTCTCTTAAATTATGAGTGTGGCAAACTGTAATATAATAAAAAAATGGATTTCAAGTTAAAAACATCTATAAAAATTGTTTGGAAGAAGAATGGTTCACTTTTGAAAACAATTTATATAAAATAATATCATAGCTAAAAATGAAAAAAAATATAAATACTATAATTCAATATATATTTGTTAAAATTAAAATATAATTGTCAACCACTAGTTAGTTTAGCGAGATGAGACACTAAATTTATTAAGTAAGATCAGAAATTTAAAATTTTAAATTGTGAACGAATAAAACTGAATTATAATGGTCTCCAACAACTAATTATATAAAACACATTAAAAAATTACTAATTCATTTTTTTCTCTTTATTAAGCAACGATGGTTTCGGTTAACTTTTCTACCCAAAAATGTACATTATTCTTTTATCTTATATTTTAATGAAATATTATTTATATACAAATTCTATAAAATTTAATTTTTACAATTTTTAATTAAATATTATTTATTAGATTTAAAATTTAAAATTTAAATATTAAAATTTGAGATTTAAAATTAACATGTAAAATGATGTATTTTTAATTTTAAATAATTAACTCATTTTTCTTTCAATTTATGAATTTTAATAGAAATAAAAATAGTACCAAGAAGAGGGTGCGAGTTCGAGCCTTAGAAACGATATTGTTGAGAGAAAAAGCTCTGCACTCCAAAAATGAATCGTAAGACGAACATGCACATATAACCAAAAACATATATGAATAATACTAATATATTTTCTATAAAATACAAATTTGAAGGCCACTGGAACTGCCGAGTCCCCACCAAAAAGCAGCAAAATTATTTTGGCGTTGCGATGCAAGGCAACTCCCACGTGGATTTCAGATTCGAAGTGTGAAGCATTGGGTTTCTCAGGTCAGGTGTGTATCTTACAATTTTAATTTTTAACAAACTACCTTTGGCCATTTCTCACGCATCAGCCTCTAATCACCAACCATGGCATTGTTTTTACTATGAATTCGGAATAACATGTGTTTTTTTTTATATATACTATATTATCTATATGATAATATTTATTTATATTTTTAAATTTTTTGACAACGTATACATAAATACTTAAATTTAAAATTTTTAAAATAAATATTTTTTTTCTCTTTTCTCCAAAAACACTAATTAGATTCAAAACAACATATGTTAAGACCTCACTAGTGGGCTAACTTTAGTGGGGATTAACATGACCCAACCCCCTAAATTCGGCCAATTTTTTAATCCCCTCAAGTTTTATTTGAACCCTTATAATTAATAGTTAAAATATGATAATTTAGGTTCTCCCATTTTTTTCTGAAGTTCTTTTAAGTTCTTTAATTTAACATTCTCTTGCAGAATTTGTAACTTTTATGATAATTTTTTTTACATTTCTAGTTTAATATGATAAATTATTGCAAAATTATATCTTAATATTAACTTTATAATTATTAATTTGATAAATAACTAAAGCTATATAATTATAGTATCTAATATTAGATTGAACATTTAATTTCTTTCTAAATGTTGTTTTACGTTACCAATTTTATTTTTCTCATTACAAACATAAAACTCCTCACCCTTTTTCCTATAAATGATCACTCACACTTTCGTTCTTTAAAAATTAGGTCAATCTTCGACTATCCATGTATTGATCACATATATTGAAGTTCATGCATTGATCACATATATTGAATCAAATTTAAATGTAATTTTGATATTTAACTCTAAATTAATCAAAATATAAAATTTATTTAAATAATAAAATCATACAAAATTAAAACTTTACGTTGTAAAATTTCGTTTTAGGCATATTCTCAGCATTAAAAACAAACATGAATTATGTATTTGATTATCGCCTCAGTAGCTGGTTGATTTTGTTGTTTTGTGTTATTATTTTTTTAAAATAACTTCAATTATGCTTCAATCTTGTACAGGAGTGAGACATAAATTATCATCAATTAATAATAAGCAAAACAAAAGCCGCCTAAACCACATTTTCCTAATTTTATGCCATTGCCACTACCCAATATCCGCTCCTCACCAACCCCACAACACTATATAATATAAATAAAAAATATTTTTATTTTTCAGAAAATAAATTATTTAATCAATTAAAAACCCCAAAATCAAAAACTTTCCTTTCCCTCCAAATCTGTCTACAATTGAAAAGGCTTCGCCTTCACTGTTCACTCTCTTTGTATTCTGCCCTGCTCCTTTTCTGCCACACACGCTCTCTTTCTTTTCTCCTTCGCTAAGCGAAAAATATTGGCTCAGACTCCATGCCGATGCGAATAGATTTGAAGTGTAAGCTCCAACTTTTCTCTCCATTCTCTAAATCCAAACCCTCACCTCCTTTGCGCATCGCCGACGTGCTTTTGCTCCAAGACCACGATGAAGATCGCCTCCTCCACAAGGATGTTTGCACGGAATCATCCAGCTGTTCCAAGCCCCGCCGAATCGCTGCTCGCTTGTTCTTTTGCTTTTACCGCGGGAAGCTGACGAATGAGATTCATGATGACAAAAAGAAAAGAGACGATGACGTTGCGCCGCCTGATCATGTAACCGACGGTCCTGATTTAACACCGGGTAAGATTAAGAACATCAATTTCCAATACATGTATCTTGGCTTTTGAAATTTCACATTTTAATGATGTTTATTATTTTCAAGCAGAAATATGTGGTTGTGAATCTAAATTTAATGTGGGAATCGGGTGCTGTTTGTTCCGTCTGATTGCTGAGAGTAAGAATGAACTTCAAAAGATGACGGAATTGAGGATCCAAATGGAGAGTGTTCTTGAAACTGTTAAAGAGGGGCTGCTAAATCAAGATTTATTGGTTTCTAAGAATATTGAACCAAATGAAGGAGATGAGCAGTCTTTGAAATGTGAGGATGCGCCAAAACAAGATTGTTTAAAGGGAATGGACAGACTCGAAGCAGAGCTTGAGGTTGAGTTAGAACGTTTACAACTCCTTTTGGATTCAGGCAAATCCCCGGCAAACCCACCTGAGGAAACCATCGAGGTACAAAGAAAACTTGGAATTTCTTAATTTCCCATGTCGAATTTTGATTCAAAGAAAGAAACAAAACACACACACACACAGGAATGTTTATGTCAGAATTTGAAATATTTACGATTGCAACTTATAGGAGTGTAAAAGCTGCAATCTAAGCCATGGGGAAGTGATTAATGTTGAAGAAGAAGACTGTCTGGATTCGCATTGCGGTGTTCCTCCGTATGAACTGGAGAGGAAGCTGCATAAATTGCTGGAAACAAGACAGGAACAAGAGATAAAAGAGCTAGAAGCTGCTCTGGAAAGTGCAAAGAAAGAGCTTCGTGAGAAGGAAATAGAGATATCTTGGTGGAAAGACACTGCACATCTTATGTTAGAGAATGTTAAACAGCCTTCACCACTTGATTTCCAGTACGTTCCACATGCTCAACACCTGAGATGAGAATGAAGAAGGGGAAATACTTTTGAGATTATTATTCTTCCCCATCATGTATCAGGTGTAATTGTTGGTATTCAAAAATGAATCGGTTATTTGGGTTGAGAAGTAATGAACAGGAAATTAGTTCACAGATTAAAAGGATATAATACGGCAGAGTTGTTTTTTGATTTACACAATATCACGGACCTTAAACTCTAAAGTTAAACCCTTTACCTTAAACTAAACTGTAAAATTAACAAAAGTATGTAAACTTTATACAATCCGTATATCAAAATATTTTTCTATATACTGGGAAGAATGTTTTTTTTTTTTTATAATAGATGAATGGTTTATTATACTGGTTCTATTTTTACATTTAATAATAAAGAGGCCTTCCGTAGCCTTTCGATTTGCAGATTTTGTTTACTCATGGTATTCAATAGTTATATCAATCTTAATTATATTTTGAGTTAATAAATGATATAAAGTCAAAAATACTTCAAATGTTTGACTGATTAGTCATTTTACCTTTTTTTTGAAGCAATTCAACCCTTAACATTTTATTTTGGGTCAAAATAACTTTTATGCGGATGAAAATTGTTAGAAAACCTACACTAAACAGTTGAAAATGACTTGACATAATGATAAGTCAACATAAAAAAATATTTTTTGATTGATGTAATGTTTTTAAAGCCATTTATCGTCAGTTGAATGACAATTTTCATATGTAGAGGGGCGGTTTTGACTTAAAATGAAACATTAAGGGTTAAATTACTCGAAAAAAGTTAAATAACTATTCAGTCTAACGTTTAAGGTATTTTTTAACTTTATACCTTAATAGATCGTATTAAGATCTTATTAAAAATATCAAACTTCTTACTCACATCATGCTAGAATTGGTATTACAGTTAATGTTATCGCTATGTATGGGAGGGTAGTTGGAAATGACAAGATTTTATACGGTTAGGTCACTAACGATATAACGTAGCACGTTTTTTTTTTTTTTTTTTGAGAAATTGTTCAACTGTATTGTAAAACCACAAAAAAGGTAAGAAATTACAGCAATATAAATTCCAAAAAAAGAAAAAATCACCAAAAAATTTACCAAAAATGGCCAAAACAGCGGCTTCCAAAGGCCAAGTTGCTGCTGTTGTTGTAGGGGGACAAACAAGATAGGGTAGATAAGAACATATCGTGCCGGTTACCCAAAACCAGCTTCCGTTAAGCCTATAATTTGTTCGTTTAATTTGAAGTTGATGTACATATAATTGCAGTTTAAGCGGAATGAAAACAGCCCCGTACGCAGTACTAACCGATCTTTTTCCTTGTCAAGGCTTCAATTACTCCACGTAATTGCAGAAACATTTCTGGGTTTTAATGAGTGAGAGCCAAGTCTTCGGCTAGTTAAGAGGGGAAAGGGAGAAAAATACGTATTCTAGTCTTGTGATTGTCCTGGCTGGGTCTTTTTCTTTCCCAAACATGGATTCGTGTCTGGTAATGGTGCTTATTCTTGTCTGCTGGACAATGGCAAAAGCAGAGTCCAATGTCAGCGATGGATTGACACTGGAATCGGTGAGAGATTCGTTGATAAGGCAAGAAGATACCATTGTTTTCTGTCTTATAGAGAGGGCCAGGTTCCCTTCAAATGCTCCGGCCTACGACCCCGCCTACTTCTCAGATCCGGGGTCTTACGGCTCCTTGGTTGAGTTCGTTGTTAAACAAACTGAGGCAATCCAAGCTAAGGTATGTTCTTCTTTTTCCGGCTTTTACTTTTACTCGTCCTATCAGTTCATGTAGATATGAGAACGTGTTACAGGCCGGTAGATATGAGAACCCTGAGGAACATCCATTCTTCCCCGATCATCTACCACCGTCGCAGGTTCCACCTCACAAGTTCCCTCGGGTAATCGTTTATTCAAGCTCGAATGCTCAATACCGGGAACAGATTCTATTATATGTTTAACTAATCTTAATACTACAGCTTTTGCATCCTGCGGCCATGTTTGTTAACGTAAACAAGATCATATGGGATGTGTATTTCAACAAGCTGCTTCCCTTGTTCGTCGCTCCGGGTGATGATGGGAACTATGCATCAACGGCTGCTCATGATCTTGATTGTTTACAGGCCCTGTCTAGAAGAATACATTATGGGAAACTTGTGGCTGAAGTCAAATTCAGAGGTGGACGGAAAGACTACGAGCCTGCGATTCGTTCTCGGGTACTTTAGTTTTACCGTCATATAAGCTGCAACCACAGTTGTGAAGATGATCATTTTGAGTTGTCTTGCAATGGAATAATGTTGTTCCGTGTATTTCAGGATAAGAAAACTCTGATGGATTTATTGACGGATCGGAATGTGGAAGAAGCAGTGAAGAGGAGGGTGACGAAAAAGGCAATGATATTCGGACAGGAAGTGAAGCTGGGTGACGGGAGCAAGGGGAAGTACAAAGTGGATCCAGCCGTTGTTTCCCGCCTTTATGGAGAGTGGGTCATTCCCTTAACAAAGGATGTTGAAGTGGAGTACCTCCTCCATCGTCTTGACTAAACCTCCGCCGTATCACTTCAGTTCTCAGTGCTCGGAAATCCGACATTCTTTGTGCTAGGCACTGATTTTAAGAACATAACCATAGATGGTGTAGACATTGTCATATTCAATCCAACAACCTCTATTATAAAAAATAAACAGAAATTATAATAACCTATGACGGAAAATTGTTTCACCAGGCCGTCTGAACTCTAAACTGTACACAGGCAGCCGGCAGGCGGTCCATGAATTATTTCAATGGTAAACAAGGGTAGAAAGTTTCAAGAAATTGTAGTTGCCTTTGATATGTGAAAGGATGTTCATACAATCTGATAAAAGATGTTCTCAAGAGAATGACCAAGAAACTGATATTACATTTTGATTTTTTCAGCAGCTGACTCCATTTTTAGAATACTTCACACATGACTAGAACTCCCAACTTCTTTACACTTACAGCAGTTGTTGAATCTTCTTTATAGACATCGGCATACCCTTCTCTAGGAAATGGAATGTCTCCTGTGTTTTGCAAATGAACCAGATGACTTGGTATCTCCTGGAACCATTGAAGTCGGGCTTTGCGAACTTCCAGAGGTCTCGGAACTTTTGTTCTCCCCATGCCCTTTTCCCACAACCCACAACTTGTCAAATATTCTTCTCGATCGAGATGGCAGCAGCTGCATCCCACTTTTACTGTTTTTGCTATTCTTCTTCACCAATTTACCGCCACTCTCTTTTATCTTGATCTGATCCATCTGTTTCTTGATGGAGTTGCAATCTTCAGTTGCAGTTTTCTCCCATTCTTCGTCGGTGTTGGTCGTGGACTGTGAAGTGTAATGGGGATTGTTGTTATGCAACTTAGCTGCAGCTGCAGCTCTGACCTGCTCGAAGTAGAGAACTTGTACTACCACCCGAAGTGGAAGTCTATCGTTCTGCGCAGCATGCATCGACGCATCCATTGTTAACTTCTTGACATCCATCAGACCACACAGTTTCTTCCTTTCGGCCTTTGTCAAGCTCGGGTGCTCCTGCAGACATAACAATAACTTGTTACAAGAAACCAAACCACATTTGAATAATTATGATGCCATATCACACCCTGCCTGTCATACAAATATCCCCAAACTCCAACATCCCAACATGCTGCTGTCTCAAGCAGCAGCAATAAATTCGATATAGTAATGTGTGTTTTATAAAGAGGGATAATACATAATTCCAGAATTTTAGAAGATTAAAGAAATTGGCATCCATAATCTAAAAGCCTACCTTGAGGTAGATGTCAATGGCTTTATAGAGTCCATCATGAACTGGTCTAGCAAACTTGGGAATAGACTGAGCTAAGTCGATGAAACTGGCAAGAGAAAGATTTGGGTCGCGTGCAATTTCTTCAAGATATCCATCAATCAGTTTACCAACACTCAACACAGTTCCATGTCCCAGAACAAAATCAGTAGATCCTACGTCGCTCTTTTCGAGATTTAAATCTATACTACACTTTTCATGAATCATATACTGATTCACAATAGAATGCACCATCTCGACATTGTATATGGTAGTTTGGGGAGACCGTGCTGGGATTAATAAATCCTTTAGAGAAGCTTTGTGCAGCTTTAAACTTATCCTCTGCACTAAATCTTCCTTCGCCGAATCATCCACCCCGACCAAAATGGCAACTTTCAACAGCTTCAGCAAGAAACTACACGAACAACTCACACCCTTGTCTGAAGGTAGTAAGCATACAATTGTTTCCACCAGTAATTTGTTTCTCCAGGAATGTACATCAGAAACCAACGCATCAACGGAATCTGGCAACCATCTCACAGTGTACATTTTAAGTGCCTCGCATATGATCGCACCATCCATTATTCCCTTTGATTTCACAGCAGTCATGACTCGTTTGTAGAGAATAATATCTAGCTCACATATATCTTCAACCCACCAATCCTTTGGAACAGATTCAATCTTTTCTCTATATCTCATACCACCTTCAACAACTTTTTCAGGGGCCGACAACTTCCGGTTATATGTGTAGGACCATGTGACGTTTGCAGGATCGACAGAGGTTTTCGATGCAATGGAATCAATGCATCTTCCAACAATCTTCAGGTTCTCAGACCATGGCAGAAGAGATTTCGTGGTTTGTAGAACAATAATTGAATCTTTCCAGCTGCGTAATATGCTAGAGTTAAGAAATACTTCAATTTTGAAAACTAGGTTACCTCGATCAACATCCTCGGTCATCTCTAAGTATTCAGCTGCACAACGAGCAGCCACCACATTGTAAGCATTTAAAGTTACAGTCATGCCATAGCAGAATTTCGCACAAATTTCAAATGCTTTTGGTCCACCAGGAAAATCAACCATATCAATTTCATGAGTATTCTCTTCACTAGCTTTCATCACCAGCTTTTGCAATCGATTGCTCTTAGATATTAGAGGGAACTGCAAAGACACATTAAATAACACATCCAAAATTATCAATTAGAGAACATATACATTGGTAATTATGCTAAATTGCCAAATTTTGCAAACTTACACCCACAAAAATGATGACAGAGTCATATAAATTAACATGAACAAAAAGGATATAAATTCAAAATTTACAAACACATCCACCTGAAGGAAGCATAAAAGCTTGGCAGAGTCTGAGCATACCTTGTGAAGGTGAAATTTCACATCAGCAACATTTATTGTGACATCTGCTTCTAAATCAGATGTGACATACCTGCATCAACAGATATTCTCTGTTTAAACTCACGATTCACGAAGAAGAAACTTAAAGATACATATACGAAAGAACAGCAAAAAGTACATTCATGAGCAATATAAATAGATAATAGCAAGTTGCAGATAATAAACTTTAAAAAATGGAACCAAGATTCATATTGGCTTGAAAGTTCCAAATTTTAGCTACCGTGTTAGCATTTTATCATTAAGGATTAATTCAGGTTCTAAGGTTGATTTATTTAACTAGTTTACTATAGCACAAGCCATGTGACCTCTACCTTTACAGAAGGGACTACAGCCATATCGGTATCTCTCAGATTAAGAAAACAAAGTAATTCTAACATTTTCACTTCTAGATGTCATTAAACATCCATGAAGCGGACCATTACAACTCGAGAAACAAAGTGCAACAATGATCAATTTCCATTGTAATAGTGATCTCAAGTTCCTTCCAATTTCCCTAGTATGAATTAGTCATGTCGTCCTGATTCGGCTATGAGAAGTTGTTGTCAGGGGAAGAGACTTTCTTGGACATGTTATGGTGTAAAATTGAAGCTTGTTCCTTGTTGGGAGTTCTGGGAAATACCCGAATGTTAGATAAATATGCCTATTGTTTTACAACACGATGATTAAAAGGCCTGCAACCCCAATATGCTTTCCCACGTTTGGACCACTAACTTCATGAAAATATAAAGGACAGGTTCAACAGCTGGACCACCTCCCAGATACTCATCTCTTTTTTCACTCTCCAGTTCCCTTCCCCCCACAAAAACCAAACAATGAAAGAACAATTATTGTAATGAAAACACCCATGTGGTTAATCTGTCACCAAGCCAAAGCAGATTCAAGAGAGGAAAAAAATTACATGTTAAAGTTGAGACTTTTTTCCAATGGAATGATTAACCTCAAAAAGTTCTCTTTTTTCTAAAGCTATGCTAAAAAAGTCATAGTTTGCAATACCAGCACAGAGAACACAAGTAATATAAAATATAAAGATATACATATGCAGAGAAAAAAAAACATAGAAACTAGAGGTGATGAACTTGCAGCCTAGAAACCGTGCAGACTAATATGAAAATTATAAGAAAGCACAACGGAATACAAAATGAGAGGCAAAACCAGATCAAATCAAGATAGCAGAATGCTAAGAAACAGCTTAAAAGCATCAATGATGAAAAATATTTTGTATTGCGTTTTTATGCAGAATAGAAGAATCAAGAATGTGAGTAGTGAAACATATCTTACCGGATGCATTTGCCATCAGCTTGGAAGGTGTCAGGCTTTGAGCCAAGCTTCATAAACTTCATTTCGTTCTCTTTTTGTTTTCTCGACAATAAACCTTACAGAAGATAAGAAACAACGGGTGAACACTCGTAAAACAAATTCAAGGAGCTTTGCCTAAGTTGCTTGTGGTTGTGAGATGGTAATAAATGCAACCAGCGACAAAGTTCTCCTTTTTTTTCTTTGCTTCTCTCTTAGCTGAGTAAAAGTAAAACCAAACCAGACCAGATACCGAGGTTCAAAGAGAAATTTCAGAGTTCAAAAAAGGAAATATACATCTCCATCTTGCTAAATACACTGAAATTCAAAAAAAAATGCAAACAAGACAGCAAGAAGCCAAGGAGAGAGCATTAATAAAACATTTGACCAAGACGAGGAACACCAACAGCCCCTGCTACCTTATCCTAATAAAACTTTCTTCGAACACGTACGCTGCTCTCAGCCCATTTTCCCTGTTCACCCACTTCACGATAACATTGATTACCGAAACGAAAACCCAGAAATAATATGATCCGGAAGGGTCCAGAATCCCAAACAGAAGTAAAAAAGAAAAAGAGAAGAAGCGAAACAAAGTTGTGGCGTAAGAAAGAGAAAATTTATGGAGTTTATAAATGGAAGACGAAGAACAAAAGCAAGCAAAGCTAACAGTAACAAGTAAACAAAGAAAGGTGAAGACTTGAGAGAGCTAAAAGCTAAGGGGTCATGTGTAGAAATGATGGGTGTGTTTACTTGTTTTATATCATCTACATCATATCAATAAATTCTCGCCGCCTTTGCTTTAAAAATCATATATTTTTTTTTCTCGGGGTCGAAATCGCTGGTATTAAATCAGCCTGATCCGCTGAATATATCAAAAGATCTCTCCTTTACGCAAATCTCGATGAATGTCTCTATATTATACTACGGTAAAACACAGAAATATAAAGCGGTGAAGGTGAACAATGGTGATTCTGACGAACTTGTCAATCCTTTGATTCTTCCTCTTCGGATATTTTTACTTTGCTATTTCTTGGTGTGTTTTAAATTGCTAAAAAGAATAGAGGAAATAGGGCAGTAGAGGAGACTGTCATATACAGGGTGGCACCTTTTTATGGAGCCTTTTTCTTTAATGCCGTTAAAGCACGCTATCTTTGGCTTTACCGTTTTACCCTTCGGTTCCCTGTTTCATTTACTTTCTCTTGCCACTGTCTTGTTGTTGTCCTTTTCAAGCCACACAGCTCTTTTCTGTGTTCGGACAGGATATGATCCAATGGGATAAGTTTTAGCTTCGTCGATTGGTGTAGTGCGATGTAATTTGACACGTGTCGTTGAGAGGCTTTTTGTATACGTGGCTGTTTGTAAATGGATAATTATCTTAGACATTTTTGGATTACTAATTAATTAATAGAGTAATAGTCGATATTTAGATAAAATCACACTTTAATACATATTATCTTTCGATTTGATTAATTTCAATTTTTTAAAAAATAGTGATAATGTTAATACGTTTGGAGATGAAATTTAGTATTCTTAACTGTAATAAGATACCATTCTCCGGTATTCATGGACGAAACTATCTAGGGGTGGTGAGGGTTAATCGCCCTCCAACCAGAATATTTTTTTATTACTTTTGTCATTTTATTTAAATTTTTAAAAAATAATTTATTTATGAATTTGTTCCTATTTTTAAATATTTATTTTTTACTTTTCAATCTCAAATCATAGCTTTGTCTCTCTTGATATCTAAATTAATAAATGATTCAAGGTTATGGAGATAATAAAATAATTTAATTTGATGAGGAAAATGAAAGAAAAAAAAAAGAAATTAGAGAAATCCCTCGAGTATTACTGTCATATTCTATTCTTGTCTTTAAACTTCGGTGAACTGGTTATTAATTTAAGGGTAAATTATATATATAACCACTTAATTATAGAGTTGGTGTTAATTTGATCATTATATTTTTAATTTTGATAAATATACCACTTAACTATTTAAATGGTTCTGATTAAACCACAAACCGTTAAAAAATCAGAGAAGTTGACGTGACTATTAAATAAAATTGGTAAAATTACATATTCGATCCCTGTTATTTACACACCTATCAATTTGGTCCTAATTTTAATGCATGGCAAGATTCGAACCTGTGTATCTTTGGTGGGAGTGGCATATTATACGATTAGAGAAAGAAAAGAAACTAACCCCGGTAAGATTCAAACCTAGGTATCCTTGGTGGGAGTGGGATGGGATTACCACTAGGCCAAAAATGTATTTATACTATAAAATACTAACTATAATATATGTGTTATACGATTGTAATGACTAGAAAAAATGTGATTTTAGGGGACTCGGATATGACACACTTATGATGCATAAAAACATCTAACTCAATTAAATATAATTTTAATTTTTAATTTTTTAATATAATTATGTATAATAATTTAATTGATTTTTTAATAAATATTGAAATTATTGATTAAGTTAAAAATCAAAATTATTAATTTCAATATTTATTAAAAATAAATTAAATTATTATACATATAATTATATTAAAAAATTAAAATTTTAAAATTATATTTAAGGGTAAATACAAAAATCATGACTCAACTTTTGCCTCTCTCCTATTTTACTCACCCATCTTTAATTTGAGTCAATTTAATGACTCAACTTTTAACATTGGGTATCAATCATCACCCAGCCGTTATATTATGGATGCCGTTACTGATGTGGCATTTTTTGCTTATTTGGCCGCCACGTAAGCAAATACACGTTTTAAAATACCAAACCAAAACGACATAATATGTGCTCGTTTAACCTAAACTCATTTTAATGTGTTTTTTTCTTCAGACAAATCATACTGTTTAGGTTTAAAAAATCAGAGAATTTGAAAAGTTTTCAGAGCGTAAACATGAAATCGTGTGGGTTAATCGTTTGGGGGAATTTTTGTTGTGTTTGAAAGGGTTTTCATCATCACAAAATAGTAAGGGTGTTTTACTTGCAACATTTACAAACGGCTACAAGAAGGTAAGTCTGAATTTACAAAATTATTTGGGTTAAAAAATTGAAAGGGTGAATGGCATTGGATCAAATTTTCGGAAAGCATTTCGAAAATCATTTGGGTTAGGGAATTTAAAGGGTGAATGGCATAGTGAGAATTTTCGAAAAGCATTTCGGAAATTATTTGGGTTAGGAAATTGAAAGGGTGAATGGCATTGGATTAAATTGTTGGAGTTTCAGTTTTGTTTTTTTCTCTTTCAACTTAATTTTATAGGGCTTAGGAATTTTGAACCAATTCAGTTTTGTTTTATTTTACTTGTTGAAAGGGTATGACAAGAGTGCTGTTTTTAAATTGTTTCAGTTTCAGTTTACTTGGATTAAATTGATTGTAATATGATACTTTTTTAAATTCAGTTTAGTCATGGAGAAACGTGTGTTGCATTCGAAGGGGATGACAAGAGTGACATATGGTAAATTTTATTCACTTGTTTGAGTAGTTTAGGGATGCAACATTGGTGAATTCACTAATCGTTAAAGTGTATGTTTGATGGTTAAAGTGTATGTTTGATGGTTAAAGTGTATTTGAGTAGTTTAGGGATGCAACTGGTTTGAGTCTTATATGCTAGTTTAGGGATGCAAATGGTTTGAGTCTTATATGCTAGTTTAGGGATGCAACTGATTTGAGTCTTATATGCTAGTTTGGGGATGGAACTGGTTTGAGTCTTATATGCTAGTTTAGGGATGCAACTGATTTGAGTAGTTTAGGGATGCAACTGATTTGAGTAGTTTAGGTATGACCTTATATGCTAGTTTAAAGTCTGAAAATGGATAAAATAAGTGACTGCCCTTATATGCTAGGTTAAAGTCTGAAAATGGATAAAATAAGTGGATGCCCTTATATGCTAGTTTAGGTATGGCCATTTAAGGTATGTTTGATGATTAAAGGTAAGGTTTGTCTACTTGTGTGCTGGAATTAATTTAAAAAGGAATGCTGTGCTGGTGGGGACCATGGTATACTTTTCTGCTGGAATTGTTTTAAAAAAGTTTTTTAATCAATTTGTGTGCTGGTGGGGGACCATGGTGGATAAAAGAATGTATATTTGTGTGCTAGTGGGGGACCATGGTTAATTAAAAAATGTCTACTTGTGTGCGTTGAATTAAAAAATGTCTACTTGTGTGCTAGTGGGGACCATGGTGAATTGCTTATAGATGTTGATAATTGTTCTAGTTTGGGCTAGGATCTTGGTTAAGAAACATGAAGAAAAACATAAAAACTAGTAAATTTTAGTTTATCCTCTTTAAGCTTTAACACTACCATATATCTTGTCATGAATTATAAGTTGTTGACTTGATGTTTTAATTTTTGAGTCTGCAGATTTGTTATTATTATTCTTTGACTAAGTGAAATTATTACAATATTTTACAGGAATTGATTCAGAGTATTGCACAATTATTTTTCATCATGGTGGTTTTATTTTAAACAATCAGAAAATCATGTATACTGGTAAAGAGATTAGTTTCTTTGATATGTGTCACATTGATAGTATGTCCATGCTAGAAATAGATGACATGATTAGGGAGTTACGATATTCTACCCCACATGATATTTATTGGCAAAAACCAGGGGGTGTCTTAAAAGTTAGTCCACTGAAAAATGACAGTGATGTGCTAAGTATGTTAGCTGCTTTACCTAGGCAGAAATATGTACATGTGTACCTAGAAGAAATAGTGGAACCTCTTACTAATAGCAATGTTGGGACTAAAGCTGTTGGGACTGATGAGAATGCTACGAATGATGAAGTATGTGATCATGATTCTGCTGATAATAGGTCTAATGGGTCTACTGATAATAGCAGTAGTGAGGATGCTGATTATGTAGCTTGTAGTGATCATGATTCTGATAGTCCTTTAGAAGACAGTGAGAATAATTTGGCTGACAGTGTGATGAAGTATGTGATGTGCATGTGGGTGTTGGGAGGAATATACCAGATTTTAGTGCAGCTGTAAGGGTTGAGAATGAAGATGTATGTAGTGAAACTGACAGTGGGGGTGCAGACTCATTGCACAGTGCAAGTGATAGTGAAACTGATGGTAAGGGAAGAAAATATCCTGAATTTAATAGTGAGACAAACTTGAAGAACCCTCAGTTTAAAAAAGGAATGATGTTCTCTCACCAGAGTGTGCTTAAAGCTGCTGTGAAGCAATATACTGTAGTGAATAGATATAATGTGAGGCTAAAGACCAATGATTCCAGAAGACTTCAAGTTGTTTGCAAGGATGGTTGCCCTTGGATGATCTGGGCATCAAGATTGAATCCAAAAATAGTGAAAGAAAGTAGTTGGCAAATTAAAACATACATAGGGCAGCATACTTGCATTAGGGATACTGTGAATGCAAATTCTACTTCTACATGGTTGGCAAAAACATACATGAAAAAATGGAGGGTTGATCCCACCTATTCTAGTGGCTCTCTTCAAAAGGATGTGGAAAATGATCACATTTTACATGTGCCATTAACAAAATGATGTAGAGCAAAGAAGTTAGCTCTGAAAAAGTTTCATGGGGATGATGAAGAGCAATATACAAGGATATATGACTATCTTGGTGAGTTGAGAGGAACAAACCCTGGGACAACCACTATATGTCGTTTAGATAATAGGGTTTTTGAGAGAATGTACGTTTGTCTACAAACTTGCAAAGATGGCTTTAAGGCTAGATGTAGACCAATCATTTGTGTTGATGGGTGTTTTCTCAAAGGCCATTATCAAAGATATTTGTTGGCAGCAATTGGGATAAATGGAAATGATTGTATCTATCCCTTGGCATATGCTGTTGTTGAATATGAAAATACATCATCTTGGTCTTGGTTTTTTCAAATTTTAGAAGAAGATTTGGAAATAAACAACTCCCATCACTATACCTTCATGTCTGACAAACAGAAGGTAATGAACAAATTTCTTTAATTGTTTACTTATAACTTTTACTATTAATTGTTTACTATTAATTATTTCTTTATTGTCTTGCAGGGTCTAATTCAATCCATTTCAGAGTTGTTTTCGAATGCTGAGCGTAGAGGTTGTGTTAGACACTTGTATTCGAACTTCAAGAACAAAAAAGGCTTCACTGGCAAAGCATTAAAGGGTGCCATCTGGAAGGCTGCAAGGGCCACATACATGAAGAAATTCACTGATGCTATGCATGAAATGAAAGCAATTTCAGAAGATGCATTTGACTGGATGCAGGACAAAGATCCTAGGCTATGGTCCAAGTCACATTTTGAAACACATTCAAAATCTGACTTGCTCCTCAACAATCTATGTGAAAGCTTTAACAAGGTAAACTTCAAAATCAGTTCTAAATTTATTATATCTAAACTATGTTGTCATTTGCTATTTATTGGTAATTTACTTATTTTTATTTTACTTTTGTAAAGATGATACTAGAGGCGAGAGATAAACCAATTTTGACATTAATGGAGATGGTCAGATGCAAGATAATGAACAGATTTGCTAAAAAGGCTGAGGATGCTCAAAAGATTGTTGGGACTCTTTGTCCAAAGATTCAAAAGAAGGTTGACAAACTTATTGTGCAATCAGTAAGGTCAGTATTGAATTTGAACTATGCTACTGTTTTTCAATTTAATTTTCCACTTTGCTACTGTCTTTCCAATGTATATGAATTTGAACTCATATGTGTATATTGCAGATGCTGGCCTAAGAATGCTGGGGGAAACAGATATGAGGTCCATGTTAGACATGATGATCAACACATTGTAGACTTGGGAGCACATTCATGTAGCTGCAGAAAGTGGGATCAGACTGATATCCCTTGTATACATGCCACAACAACTATTTTAATGAGAGGTGAAAGACCTGAAGCTTATGTCAACAACTGCTACAAGAAAGAAACTCAGCTTCAGATTTATTCTCACATGGTCAAACCATTAAGAGGACCAAAACAGTGGGCACACCATGTAACAAATGAGCCCATCTTGCCACCTATTATTCGAAGACCAGTTGGACGACCTCAAAGAAGTAGAAGAAAGGAGGCAGATGAAATTTTAACTTCTACTGGAAGAATTTCGAAGAAAGGACTTGTTCGAATGACTTGTTCAAAATGTGGCAATGCAGGACACAACAAAAGGTCTTGCAGGGGACAAGTTGGTGGCAACAACCCCTTGTCTTCTAATAACAATGTGAGAAAACCTAGAAGAAATGGTCCAAAGGCTTCAATTCCCAATGTCTCTCAGCAAACATCAAGTTCAAATGCAGCAGGTCCACCTATGAGTTCATCCTCTGTCCAATTTATGAATTCATCCACTGCATATGTTCCACCAATACAGAGGCCTAAACTTGCTGTAAGTTTAGACATATTTTAATTTGTTGTTCTTTACAATCTATATTTTATACAATAAACTGACTGCACATGTTTTATTTGTATTTATTTTAGGTTAAAAGAGCACCAACTTTAAATGCAACTGGTCTAAGCAGTCAAGGCTCAGTCACCACTGTCAGATGGATGCCTTCTCAAAGCACTCAAGGCTCAGTCCAGAATCAATCACAAGAAGACCCTGCTTCAAAAAGGCCTAGATGGAGATGAATTTCAGAATACAACTTTTTTTGTTAATGGAGATGAATTTCATGATTTAATGTTGCTTTAGGTCACTAGTGAATGGCAACATTTTTTTGTGTAGGGTTTAGGGTGATATTTTGTTACACAATTGTGATCACTAATGGTGATATTTTGTTCATGCTTCAAACACTGTTCTTGTGGTCATCTTTGGGAGTTCTGATTAGCCCTGCCTTTGTATATTTTGTTAATGCTTCAAACACTGTTGTTCTTTACAATCTATATTTAATGTTGCTTTTTTTACTTCTATTTCAAATGTTGTTTGTGCATATGGAGTTCTGATTAGCCATGCCTTTGTATATTTTTAGTTCTTTGCAAGTGTTTGTCTATACTTGTACAACATAATTTAACATCAAGTAGCATGTTCATATTTTTAGTTCTTTGCAAATGAATTGTTTTGTTGGTATTAAGCCAACTCAAACTTAAACTCAAAATACCATAAACACCATAAACACCAATTCAAACTTAAACTCTCACCTCACAAATTCAAACTTAAACTCTCACCTCACACTAACAAATGCAACTCTGCCCTAAAGCTACCAAAATATTTTCACATTCATAGCCATCAATTCATTCTTTTTAATCAACTCTGCCCTAAAGAAGAAAAAATCCATACTCAAAACATAAACACCAATTCTACATAAACTAATTAATTCACAAGAATCAGGAGATAAGAAGAAATTTATCTAATTAAAGAACTGCCAATTCACCAATTCTACATATCACCAATTCACAAAATACACAAATTCATAATAGTTTCCCTAATCTTTCGAAATACCAATTCCATCAACAAAATACAAATTCTACATATCACAAATTCATCAATTCGTCAATTCCATCAACATATCACCAATCCTACATTCAAAATACCCATTCTTCCTAAGAAATACTTTCCCTAATCTTCCTTCATTTGATACTCATAAAAAACGCAGTCAAAACAATAGAACATATGACTGCACAAAACCAAACAAATCTTTCATTTCTTCTCTCCCTGTCCTTCGCTTTGATTTTGTTTAGCAGACCAATAAGAAGAACCTTTGCACGAGAATCCAATGGAGGATCGTACCATTCAAAAAAATGACAATCCTTGTAAAATCGGTTACCGTAATTCGAACACCCATAAAATCGTCGACCTGGGTTGTTGTTAGTCCATGCAGTCTTCAATACTGCTTCCTTGCCACACCAGCAACAAATAGGGATGTCGTTCCCCCCATCCCCTATAACCCCTCGTTTCAACCTTCTCATTCCTCTGTGATCTCAACCCAGCAAATACTACTCAAAAATTCAATTCAGAACGCAAGCAAAGAAATTAGGGATTCATTTGAGTAAAGGGGATTTTTTATAACGGTTATATTTTGGGTTAAACGAGCACATATTATGTCGTTTTGGTTTGGTATTTTAAAACGTGCATTTGCTTACGTGGCGGCCAAATAAGCAAAAAATGTCACATCAGTAACGACATCCATAATATAACGGCTGTGTGATGATTGATACCCAATGTTAAAAGTTGAGTCATTAAATTGACTCAAATTAAAGATGGGTGAGTAAAATAGGAGAGAGGCAAAAGTTGAGTCATGATTTTTGTACTTTACCCTATATTTAATTGAGTTAAGTGTTTTTATGCATCATAATCATAAGTCTGTCATGTTCAAGTCCTCTAAAATCACATTTACTTTTTTTCTAGTCATTACAATCGCATAAAGCATGTGTTTTAGTTAGTATTTCATATCACAAATACATGCTTGGTCTAGTGGTAAACTCATCTCACTTCCACCAAAGATACCCATGTTTAAATCCTACCAATACTAGTTTCTTTTCTTTCTCCAATCGAATAACACATATATTATAGTATCTCATATTACAAATATCTGCTTGGCCTAATGGTAATCCTATGCCACTCCCACCAAAGATTCCCAGGTTTAAATCTCGCCATGGGCAATTTTTTTGCTTTCATTTTTCTTTCTTCAATCATGTGAACTTGATTAAATGAGGAAACATTTTATTAAATTAAATAAAAATAGATAAAGTCCTTCAATAAGGTGATGACACATGTCACCACCTAATTGAATAATTAATTTATTTTTTATTATATTAAAATTAGAACCAATTTGATAGGTTGTGTAAATAACGAGGACCAAATATATAATTATACCAATTTTATTTAACAGCCACGTTAAATTTCTCGTTTTTAACTATTAGTGGCTTAATTGAAACCATTTTAAATAGTTAAGTGGTATACTTACCAAAATTGAAAGTATGGTGGTTAAATTAACACTAACCCCATAATTAAATGGTCATCTATATAATTTACCCTTAATTTAAAGAGTCATTTCCATGTTGCAACAGGTAGAGCTTATAATTTTCAAAAAAAGAAAAGAAAAAAAAGAGAGCTGATGGTGCCTACAACCAATACATTTTCCATTGTCTAATAATCAATTTAATAAATATATATATAATTGTCAATAAAAATTTAATTATTTTCAGCTGATATTTTTCCACGGCATGTTTTACAGAAATTCATTTAAATAAAATCTTATATAGTGTAAGTTGATATATTTTTTTCCACATAAGTACTTAATTTTAAATATCTTAAAATAAATATTATTTTCTTTTTTATTGAAGCCACACTTTAGGCTCATAAACAAATATCTAAAATAATAACATTGTGCTCTTTAAAAAATACATTTAATAAAATGATAGATAAGTTTGTGACCACTACATTTAATATAATTGATACATTAACCATTCCTAAAAACTGATTGATTCATAGTATAATATAAATGGGTGAATTGCAAGTAATCGTTAAATATGAAAAATACTGTTTTAGTCAATTTTTTTGAATAATTAAAGGTGATTACAAAATAATAAAATAATTATTACATTAATAAAAAATATATCAAATGATAATTTGAAATATTAAAATAGTACAAAATAATCGTTAAGTTGATCAATCTGTTATATTGTTTTATACAGTTTAGTAACCATTGGTCGCTCTTCTAGTGTTCAAGACTCCGCCCTAAATAATCTGGCACGACTCACGTCATACACATGGTTTTGGGATTTTTCTGCATATGCAACGCATCGAATTCAAAATTTACTTAAACGATACCAAATTACTTACCACTTGTACCAATTCATTAAGGGTGTTGAATTCCATAACACTCTAAGAATTAAATGCATTAGGCATTATATATTTAGCAGTAGTTAGCAGTATTTATTGAAAGATGTAGATGAGAACTCAGCATTGGGACATTAAAGGATTGAAATTGAAGTTGATGTATTGGTCTGTCGACTTGCAATGGATAATAGTCGAAGTATTAAAAAAACGATTTGTTTTGTTTAATAATTTTTATATTTTTATTATAAAAAATTAATTATTGCATTTACTATAAAAAATATTTTATAAGTAGTGTTTATGATTGTTACGTAATTTTTTAAATTGTTTTAACTTTAAAATTTTAAAGAGAGTTGGAATTTTAGTACCAAAGGAAACATATGATATCGACCTGAGTTGGGTTTGCATTATTTAAAAAAGAAACTAAAAAGCTCATCCCCTAGTGTCCTGGTGGCAAAGGTAGATGTTTATCATCCCTTAGGACCCGGGTTCGAGCACCAGATATGCCATGTTGTGTATGCCGTCTTAAAAAAGACTAAGAAAGTTGAACAGATGCTACCCTTGCATTGCATCAGCATATTCAAAAAAAAAAACTAAATATGTGAAATCATGGGCAATTGTACAAATAGTAAAGGTTTAATGTCAAAAATAAGTGTTTAATTTGTTTTGTTTTTTTAAGTGTTAAAAATATCATATATTTTTTAGGTGTTTAAATTTTTTGTTCCATTTAGATGCCCAAATTATTATTTTTTGCTCTTTTAAGGTCAGACCGAAACACATACTTTTAACCAAAAAAATGATTGTGTGGCACCTAATTTAAAAAAATGATAGTTTGAACACTTAAACATTGTAAAAAAAAGGCCCCTAAAAGAAAAAACAAAATAATTCTAGCACTTAAAATGAAAAGAAAAAAAATTAGACACTAAAAGAGGAAAATGAGATAATTTGAACACTTACTTTGATATTAAGCCAATAATTAACGAAGTGTTTGTTCATGCAGAAACCAATGGACTTTAACTTCTACATCGAAGATGGAATTTTAATTAATGGACACCGACCACCTTCCACTCCAACTTAATCCTATTCATTATATCACTATTTTATTTTCTTTAGAATCTGCTTAACTTGTGTACTACTTTTAGGCTTTACTTACCCAATATCATGCTCGTAAATGCCATAAAAATTTAGAATAATACATTTATTTGGTACATTAGTAATGGATTAAAAATTATCATTAATGTTTCACATTACTTTAACTTTAATCCGTCAGAATTTAATTGGTTTTCCTAATTTCTACTGTTTTTATATGTAAATTACAATATAAAAGCGAATAATGTCATCAATTGTAAATAATAGAAATTTTCTGCCTCTATGTATATGATCCTACACTAAAAAAAATATATTTAAGATTAAAATTCAAGGTTAGAGTTTATAAAATTAGGGGTAAGATATATTTTTTGGAGTTAGGGTTTATAATTTAGGATTATAGTTTAAAATTTATTTTTAGTGTTAAGGCATAAAAAAATACTGAAAAAACATAAAATTTTTGTCCAAACGAAAAAAAACTATTATATTATTTTAAGTTAAGTGGACACTCACAATAATTCGGCCAAAAGCAAACGGTAATAAGATTTAAAATAAGTTGAGATTCAAATCAAATATAGTTGCTAATAATGTTAATTATATAATTAATGAATTAATTGAATGATTGGAGTACTAAAGTGTAAACTCTTCAACTGTATTATTTTATCATATCTTCATTGAATTTAAAAAAGTAGGATGTTTGTTGTCAACTAAATTGACTGCTGTATATCTATTATTTACTGAGCATTGAATTATTGAGAAGTGATTCACTTAAGGTCATTGGCATTAGAAATGAAGCATTAATCAATTAATTAATATTTGAAGTGAGAGATAGGTCTGGTAAATCCAGAGTCGTGACATTAGAAACCTCATAACATTTAGACTATTAAAAAAAGGATAACTATATTTTTAGTACTTCACATTTATTCGTTTTTTCTATTTTGGTACCATACCTATATTTTTGACAAAATAGTACTTAACGTTACGTTTTGTTTCTATTTTGATATCTTGTCGTTAAAAAATTAACGGAAAATTGACTATGAGAGAGAAAAGCACACATGACATGCTGCCACGTCATTTTCTCTTTCCTAATCAGCATGCCACATGTGTTTTTTTTCACGATTTTTGTTTACGTGACATGTTGACTAGGAGAGAGAAAATGATGTGACAGTATGTAACATGTGATTTTCTCTCTCATAGTCAGTTTTTTGTTAATTTTTTAACAGTGGAGTACCAAAATAGAAACAAAACGTAACGTTAAATATTATTTTGTTAAAAAAATAGGCAAGATACCAAAATAGGAAAACATGTAAAGGTAGGTATTAAAAATGTAATTATTCCTGAAAAAACTATAACATTTAGTTGACTTCTTATTCTACTTGGGTCCACGACAAATGTGCATCACTAAATTTAACATTACAATAAGTGCGATTTTTTTTTTACAATCCATAGACGTATTTCTATCCTTTTCAGGACAACCCGATAAAGAAAAAAAAAGACAATTCAAATTTTAAAACGTGCTACTGTTGACGTAGAAAATTGCACATTTTTTAAAGCTGTTATATTTGATAAATTATAACTATTGGACCTTTTAAAATTAACAATTTTACTTAAGACAGTTGAAGATAAACTTGGATGTTTTCGAATTCTTACCAAACGAAAGTAAGTTGGAAGAATATATTTGGAGTCAAAGGGTGTACTCCGAGACTCTCTTTTATATTTATTTCGACTAAAGATCTATAATTATGAAGAAAATACGTATTTTCTTAATTAAAAAATTAATGATTGGAAATAAAGATAGAGACGACATATCGTAGTTCTACTTCTACATATAGATTTTAAGTTTATTTTTTTGTTGATTGTTTGTGTTAAGAGTGATATCATGTTTATCAAATAGAGTTAACAGTGTTGGACAACTAATGTACCAACTTTCATTTGAATACTAACTTCACAAATCAATTTAATTATCCTTTTCACATCAAAACACATAACTTTGCTATATTATCACGTCCAAGCTCACGGATTTATCGTATCATAATAAAAATTGAAATAAATATAAATCAAAACGATCAAATTAACTCCACAACAATTTAGAGTCTAAACTGGCAGAGGTCTTCCGAGATGGACCTAGAGGGGGTGGTCGTCCCCCTAAAATTTTGAAATTCTTATATAATTTAGATTTTTTCTATGTATTTTTTATTAAAATTTATTTTTGCCCCACCTAAAATTTTATAAATTTATCTCCTATTATTTTATAGGTCCGTCCCTAACATAAAATTTTACGTCCGTTCTAGTAAGGACCGAGTTCTTTCTTTTTCACAAAGTGCAATCACTCCAGTGCTATTACTGGGGTGATTAATTACATTATATGGACCAAAGCCCTTTTCAGTCATTCTACATCCTTTTCCAGGGACAGTTGCCTCATTAATAACGTTGTACCATTGGACATAAATGAATTTACTTGTACTAACCAGCCTCATCTATAGTTGCTTCCCCATTTATTTATATTAATTTGAGCCAAACACCACTTAATAATAATTTTGAAATGAAAAAAGGTTCCCACTGCTTTTCGATGTTGCGTGCCTGTTTATTTATTTATTTGTGCCATTGATTTGTTGAGAGAGTTTAGCAAAAAGCCACGTATTAGTCAAATGATGAAGCATACCTAACTCCAAACGAGAGGCAAAGAAATAGTATATATAAAGATAAAATTGCAAGGCGTGAGAACAAGCCATCATAAATAAATGATGATAGGGAAGCTGAGGGTCCCCACTCCCCATAGCAACAACGGGTGTGGTGTGGAATGTGGAATGTGGATGGCCTTTTCCTTGGCAATGACCGGGATATGGTGGATCTGGATCAAGTATTATTTTCTCGTTTAATTATCGGTATCCGACTCATTGACCGAATAATCTAGATCAAGTTTTGTAAAGGCCTAATATAAAACGACTCTCTTAATCTAATATTTTTTTATCACAGTACCTAAATTCGAACCTTTAACATTACTTAAAGGACCTAGCTGCTAACACCTCGTCCCGTAAAACCAACTTATTATTGGAAGCATTGCTCTTTAAATCTCAATCTATACATTTAACCCCGATTTAGAACACAATATGATCGTTTTATACAAATATGGTATAGAAAACAATAGAAAAACGTAAACGAATCAAATTTAATATAATATTTAATTCTTCAAATGTGGTCATGGTATAAATAAAAATATTAATACTTGTTTAAAATAAGTGAAAATTTTAAGTGGTTGCGCTAAACAATTTAGTAGATTCTCTCTAGTTTTACTTACAATACATTAAACATCGCCTGCCTCCCCAAATCTCTCTACTTCTCCCCATACAAAGACCTTACAAAGCGTGGAATACACTAAAACGGATGGATTATCAAGTGGGGAAGCACATGGGGAACTTTGAAGAAAATGGATTATCTAAATATTTAGAGTTTAAAGTTTATAGGTTAATGTTAAGGTTTTAGGGTAATACGACTACGAATTTAAGTTTTAGCCTATAAACCCTAAGGGGTTGTTTGGTTCATGGAATATAAGATTACCTTTGGGAATGAGATTACCGGAATGTTACATTACTTAACATATTACCGGAATGTTGTATTACCTTGTTTGATTTGTTTGGCTGGAATGTAAGATTACATTGTTTGGTTGAAGGAATATAAGATAAGAAAAATACATATTTTACCAAATTGTCCTTGAAATATATTTTCTTTTTTAACCAACTGAAGTTTTAAGATTAAAGTCAAAATATTTACATAAAAATTCATAGAAAATATAAAAAATATAATATGAAAACCTTTTTATGAAAATTGATCCTAAATAATAAATGTAATAAAATACATACCAATAATAAAATTTGAATCAAACACATATATAAAAAAATCGAAATAAAATAAAAATATGATATATTTTTATTTTATATGCATCATATTATTTTATAATAAGTATTAAAACCCTAAACCACTAAAAAATAAAATAGATTTATACTTTTGTAATTATATAAAAAAAAGAAAGATCATTTTAAAATAACTATATAATTTAGGGGTATTTTTGTCCAAAGGGGAGGGAATTGTCTAATACCTAAGAAAAGGGAGGGAATGACATTCCTGGGAAAAGACTAAAAATAACTACTGTTGGGAATATTTTATTACCCCTGGGAGGGAATTCTCTTGAACCAAACGTGGGTATGTGATTCCGGAAAAGATTATTCCCTCTGGTAATGATCTTTTCCGTGAACCAAACGCCCCCTAAATCCTATCCACAACTCTAAATTTTAAAACCTTAAACATAAACCCATAAACTCTAAAACTTGAACTAAATTAATTAACCTTAAAACTAAGGTAATTATGGAAACCTTTTGTTTCCACCGTTAGTGTATAGAATAATTACCCATTTTAATTCCTTTAAAGTTTATCTTTTTTCATGTATAAGTATCTAATTATCTTCAAACCCACTCTATAATAAAAAACCATCAATAATAATTAAGATACGTTAATCACAATTAAATTTAATTTTGATATCTAAAGAAGGGTGAATCTTGTTACAATAAAAAAGACCATCGAAATAGTTAAGACATATTTGTTGATTTTTAGGATCAAATTGTAAATTGTGTGTTAACACGCTACGGATTTGAAAGGTGTTCCTCATCATTGGGCCTAAATGTGGGGGATTGGGCCTAAATAGACTAGTCCCGTCCAAAAGAATAATTAGGAGATCCATAACCGACACTGGAAGATATTTGCCATCTGTCGAAAGAGCCGGTGAATTAAAAAACAAAATAAAACAAAGGGGAGTCAAAGACACACGTGGCACAAGAATATAAATAACCAAAACGTACCGTAGCAGAACGAAGAGGACGGAAACCAGGGTCCCGATCTAGTGGCTGGTGCACACATTTTCAACCCAAAGCTTCGATTCTCCTTCTCTCTCTCTCCCTTTGTCGGTTGTCTTCTCCTTATTGTTACACTCCGGGAGACGTTTCTTTCATTTTTCCAGATCTGATCGCCTCACCATAAAAAAATGGAGTCTCGATCGAGATCTATCCACGAATCGACGTCCTTCATCATGATCTCGGCCATTCTCTTCCTGTCTCTGCTCCACACCTCTCATTGCTTCTACCTTCCCGGTGTCGCTCCCGAGGACTTCCAAAAGGTTCCCTCTCGGTTTCTCTCTGCATTTTCTTTCTTATTCGCTTTCTCGCTTGATTTTTTTTTGTTTTCTTTCTATCCTCACTTGATCTGTTTTTAATTTCCAGGATTCGTATAGAATCGACATGAAAAAGGAAATGAATGAAGGTTTTGTGTGTGAAAATGATGATTTTACCAGTCTTGTTCCAATTCCAGATTGTTCCTTGAAATTTGAATATATTTTGTTAATAAGTTAGTTTCATTTTGTTTGATAATTTCTTCAACCTTCATTCGATCTTAGGTAATTTCTTATGTAATGCCATTTTTTTACATTTATTTGCGGCATTTACATTGCAGTTTATGTGGATCGAGCTGTCTAATGCAATTTAGAATGGTTTTTTGCTTTAGGAATTGTATCTCGAAAGATATTTAATTTGCAAGTTGTCATAATGGAAGCATATTTGAACTTAATGGTTATTAGTTATCCAGTGCTTGTCATCTGGACCTAATTGACACTGACGTTGATTAAACCACTTTAGATTCTACATTACACGCTGTGAGATCTGGGAGTGTTTATTGAGAAATTATTGTAGTCTTGTTAATTTATTGATTGTTGGTGTTTTCAGGGAGATCCTTTGAAGGTGAAAGTAAACAAATTGACCTCTATAAAGACACAACTTCCTTACTCATATTATTCACTCCCTTTTTGTCCACCACCAAAGATAGTTGACAGTGCAGAAAATCTTGGGGAAGTGCTTCGTGGTGATCGTATAGAAAACTCTCGTTATGAGGTCAGTTATAGTATTTCTGATGATGGTGGGGGAGATTGTTTACTTTATGGCCCTTAACCCGTTTTCTTTGACTTGAATTAATGCAGTTTAAAATGCGAGAGCCACAAATGTGTTCTGTTCTTTGCCGAGTTAAGCTTGATGCCAAGGCTGCAAAGCAGTTTAAGGAGAAGATTGATGATGAATATCGAGTCAATATGTATAATACTTTTTTTCTTCCAACATGGAATTCATCTGTTTTACTTGCAATAATTGTTCTCAAGCTTCTTGTTTCGTTTGACAGGATCCTGGATAACCTGCCCCTTGTTGTTCCAATAAGAAGACAAGATCAGGGTTCTCCTACTGTTTATCAACTTGGCTACCATGTTGGTCTCAAAGGCCAATACACTGGGGTAAACATTATATATAATTTCCTTTGCAGATTTTTTAGCTACCATGTATGCTTACTTTGTCTGATTATATGCAGAGCAAGGAAGAAAAGTTTTTCATTCACAACCATTTGGCATTCACTGTCAAGTATCATAGGGATCCACTAACTGAATCGGCCAGAATTGTAGGATTTGAAGTTAAACCATACAGGTTAGTTCATCTGAGTGCTAGCTTCTTGTTAAAATTGTTATTTCTAGGTGTATGTAGCTGAGATTATAGTATGATTTTATGGCATCTTCCTTTTGTTTAAAACAATGCAGTATTAAACATGAATATGAGGGGAAATGGGGTGAGAACACTCGTTTAACAACATGTGACCCCCACACAAAACGCACAGTTGTTAATTCTAACACTCCGCAAGAAGTTGAAGCAAACAAGGAGATCATATTCACCTATGATGTTGAATACCAGGTGCCCTCTTCAACTATAAATGACTTTTATGGTTGAGAATTGCAAAGTTATTTTCCCCCATTGGGCTGAAGAAGTTATTTATTTGATTTGGATCATTTTCTTGAAATAAGGTTTTGACATCTGACACCTATGAGGTGCTAATATTCTTGTATTTTCTTGTGCTGATTTTTCAGGAGAGTGATGTGAAGTGGGCATCTAGATGGGATGCATATCTTTTAATGAGTGATGACCAAATACACTGGTTCTCAATTGTCAACTCTCTGATGATTGTTCTCTTCCTCTCCGGCATGGTAGCAATGATTATGTTAAGGACACTTTACCGTGACATTTCTAAGTATAATGAACTTGAGACCCTGGAAGAAGCCCAAGAAGAGACAGGATGGAAGCTAGTCCACGGGGATGTTTTCAGGCCTCCATCTAATTCTGATCTGCTCTGTGTCTATGTTGGCACTGGTGTTCAATTTTTGGGCATGGTACTAGTTACCATGATCTTTGCAGTTCTTGGATTCCTTTCCCCTTCAAACCGAGGTGGTCTTATGACAGCTATGCTCTTACTTTGGGTCTTCATGGGCATTTTTGCTGGCTATGCCTCTTCCCGTCTATACAAAATGTTCAAGGGATCAGAGTGGAAGAAAGTAACTCTAAGAACCGCGTCCCTGTTCCCAGGCATTGTGTTTGCCATCTTCTTTGTCTTAAATGCTCTCATCTGGGGCCAGAAGTCATCTGGGGCAGTACCATTTGGGACGATGTTTGCTCTGGTCGTCCTGTGGTTTGGAATTTCTGTTCCACTTGTTTTTGTGGGTGGTTACATTGGGTTCAAGAAGCCAGCAATTGAAGACCCTGTGAAAACAAATAAAATCCCAAGGCAAATCCCTGAGCAGGCTTGGTACATGAACCCTGTTTTCTCTGTTCTGATCGGAGGAATACTTCCATTTGGAGCCGTCTTCATCGAGCTGTTCTTCATTCTTACCTCAATCTGGCTGAACCAGTTCTACTACATCTTTGGCTTCCTCTTCTTGGTCTTCATTATCCTCCTTATCACTTGTGCTGAAATAACCATTGTGCTCTGCTACTTCCAGTTGTGCAGCGAAGATTACCTGTGGTGGTGGAGGTCGTACCTCACATCTGGCTCCTCGGCATTGTACCTCTTCCTCTACGCTACATTCTACTTCTTCACGAAGCTTGAGATCACTAAGCTGGTTTCTGGGCTCCTGTACTTTGGGTACATGCTAATTGCTTCATATGCATTTTTCGTGCTAACGGGCACCATTGGATTTTATGCATGCTTTTGGTTCACTAGGCTCATCTACTCATCTGTCAAGATCGACTGATATGTAAAACAGGATATGCTTTATGATATATAATCTTGATTCAAAGATTGTATCATGCTTTCAGATGATATAATCTCTATTGTTGTCTTAGGTTATGATTCAAGTTTATGTAAACTTTTAATGCTCAATTTCGAGCCGAGTTTTGTTTAGTTGATTGAAGAATACCGTCTTTTTAATGTGTGTTGAGAGAAATTCCGCGTGATTCTTTTATCAAACGTCTTATTCTCTTTTACTTCCATTATACTTGCTGTGAAGATTTCAGGAAAATAGACTGCTGCACTACAACTTTGAATCTGGACTTCCGAAAAAAGACTCGATCGAGTTAGATTCCTGGAAGTACTTTGTCTATCTTGATAAGATCAATGGCATGCTGTAAGGAATTTAATTTTATTGTTGCATAAAGAAGAAAAACACTAGTTCAAGGTCCTAGAAAGTAGTTATTGTTGTAGATGCTACTTCCTCGGGTGAGCAACGCCTGCGGTCACCTTGGCAACATCAACTGCACTAGCTTCACGTTTCTTCCTGGTGTACAACACGGAATATCCTATGGCCCCGGTGATGAGAAGGCCGCCCACAGTCATAGTAGTCATGGAAACCGGAAGCCTGCGTGTTTGGTGCAACACTCCTCCAGGGTTGTGGCCTGGTGGCCTCTTGGATGCTTCCACACCTGCTGCCCTTACCTCTTCTGGACTCATCTTGTGGGTATCCGCGTTTTTTCTCCACTCTTCAACCATTGCTCTTATCAACTTCAAAAATTGATATTCCGAGTAGCTTTAATGCTTCCTTTATATTTCTCGGAGAGCAACACGTATCAGTTGGCGGTTGCACGTAATCGTGTCATGCCAGGTGTTCTCACCCCTAGCAGATGGCAGTGGCACCGCAACTCACAGTTGAAAGAAACCAGCTAATACCAATAGACCACAGCGGCACAGCCCAACTTTGTTATTAAGTGAACATAAAATTATGGGCTTGGACTCATTAAGACCGGCCTGATGGAGTTTGTCTCGGGGAAACAACCCCTTTTGAATATCTGATGGCTCTTTTACTTTCTATTTAACCGTTACAATGGCTAACGGACAGTTGGTCAGAAACCAGAAGGTCAGGCCTCAGGGGACAACATTAGCAGTTTAGCACACTCAATGTAACGGCTAGTTTCTAATTCTCTCTCCTGTCCAGTCTCTCACTTATTATTATAAATACAGTGAGACCCTGGCCTGGACTCCCAACTCACTTCTCTCTTTGATATTTGTAATCGAATTCACTCTACTTTCTTTTTCTTCCCACCTCTTGTCCAAGCTTTGATTTCCCATGGCTGTTTCGTCAAGAAGGCTAACTTCTTTAGTGTTCTTTCTTCTATATTTAAGCTTTACAGAAGCTAAAGAAATCTTGGTTGGTGGGAAGCCAGAGGCCTGGAAGATCCCATCCTCTGAGTCAGATTCTCTCAACAAATGGGCTGAAAATTCCCGTTTCCGTATCGGCGACTCACTCGGTAATAAAATAAAGCTTACAAATGTTGCACTTCACTTTATGTCACTTTCTTTTTTTCCTGCTTCCTAATTCCTTTTTGGTGTTTATATGTTGCAGTTTGGAAATATGATGGTGGCAAAGACTCAGTACTGCAAGTGACTAAGGAAGCTTATACAAGCTGCAATATCTCAAACCCAATTGCGGAGTACAAGGATGGAAACACCAAGGTGAAGCTTGACAAGTCGGGGCCATTTTACTTCATCAGTGGAGCCAAGGGTCACTGCGAGCAAGGCCAGAAGTTGCACGTTATTGTGATGTCTCAAAAGCACAGGTACACTGGAATCTCCCCGGCACCTTCTCCTGCAGAAATTGAGGGTCCTGCCGTTGCTCCTACAAGCAGTGCTGCGGGGTTCAAGGCCAGTTTCTTGGTCATGTTGGGGGTTTTGGTAATGGGTTTGTTCTGAGATGTGAGCGTAGCTTTGGTTTTTAGAGATAGCTTGGATTTGTAAATCTATGGAAGATATTTTATTTTAGTTTTTATGTAGCTGAGATTACAGCAGTTTTGATTCATTTATTATAACGATTCTATCATTCATTCAATTCATCAAGACCCGGCATTATTCTGAAAAATACAGCTACTGAATAAATAGTAAGAATAAACATTGTTCAAATTCTGTAAACTGAACCACAAATTGTAAGACAAAAAAGAGTAACAAAATAAGTATACTGGCTTCTTTCACTTGCTGCCGGTAGCTGATACAACTGAACCAGAAACTGTGAGAAAAAAAGAGAGAAACAGCATGAGTTTTTTTACACGAGAATACAAGCATAGATGCAGATTTGCAAAGAGCATAGCGACCACGTGACACAGAAGGATAGGACACAAAAAATGAAAACCAAGATACAGACCATCCAACTAAGGTATGATACACTGTGGTCACCAGCTAGAGAGGGAGCAAGTTGGAGCCAAGAGAGCAAAATCTTGGCTCTTCCTTAGTGAGATCTTAGGCAAGGTTTCCAATAAGCTAAAGCCTAAACAACAAAGCAAAACAACAGATCTGGGGGAGGCTTCGAGGTAATGCCCAACAACCTCAGGCCGTTTCAAAATATCATATCCACTGCAGGAGTAGTCTCCAGCAAAGTTCCAGCAGTGTCACCATCAGATTTTCCCTTGAAACTCCGGCCCCATCAAGAACCACCGTGAAGAGGATCGAGGACTAGGATGGAAACAAACAAGAGAAGACTAAAAGGAGAAGAAAGTGGGGCAACCAGTTGCCGGCTGCTACATGACCAGCCGCCTCCTTCTGGTATACATACCGATCCTAATGATAATTTTAATTCATTTAATGCTGAACCCTTGAACTCTATGTACACACCATAGGGTTAAACTCCCACCTTATGTATTTTTGATAGCATAGCAAATCCAATAAAGATATCAACTGCACACAGGCACACTACTAGGGAGTAAAGAAACTCATATCTACCATGATTAACTGGAGGATCAGCTCGGAGGCAGGTCATCATCTGAAGCATCAATCTGTAGGGGTCCCTTAAAACCATCTTTTTTATCACCAAAAAGCTCACGGGCTGCCTTCTCAAGGAATTCTTTAGCAGCATCTTGAACTGATCGATTTTCAGATGATGGGTATTTTCTCTTCTTTTTAACATTACTATCAGAGCATTTGATCCTTGGCCCCTCTCCTTTACTGATTTGCCTCATACTTAGTCTCTGCTCTGCAAAAACAAAAACAAAAACTTAGAAAACAAGATGAAACCAAACACCCAAAGTAATAGGAAACAAAAGGAAGTGAATTATCAATTACCAGGGGTCAGGTCGGGCAATGAATGCTCAATGAAACGGGTTGCTGCCTGCGAGTTCAAAGTAGTTGAAGGTCGCAATGGCGCTTCAAGAACAGATTCATACTTGTGTTAGAATGTGACACGAATAGTTCATTTCATAATCATTATAAAAGCAGAAATGGAATCTTATCCTCCCGAATTGATATAAACGCTTATGGTAAAGAATGAGAGAAAACAATGTACCTTTACTTAAGTCCATGAACCGCTCTAACTTGTCTTGGTACAAGCTTAATCTTTCCTATACATGGAAACCAAAATAGAATAGAAAAGTTAAGCCAGTCAGGCATGCCCATTAAACTTTACAACAGACAAATGAGACAATCAACTAATGATATCCTAGTGTTAAAGCAAATAATAGATATACTCTTAATTCCAAATAAATTAAGCATTATCAGTAAATCACCTAACAAAAAGACCCATACAAACAAACAAACAAACTCATAATGAAAAAAGTAAAACTTTTAAGTTTGAAAGGAAAAGAAATGCAGAGTTAGAAGACATACAAGCTCTGATTTAATAGGATGTTCATCTGGGTGCACTCCACTGCATCTCAACCTCACTACAAAAAAGGAAGAAAAACCCCCATAAAAAGCTAAGCATTTAAAATACACATAAGCAATAATTAACACCAAAATCAAATCCGGAAAAACAAGGGAATTGAACTTACAGGCGAAAAGAGTAGTCGTGGCTTTGGCAAGCGTGAAGAAAGCTTGAGCGCGTTGAAGAGGGGGCATTTCAGCAAGGACATCGGGGTCTGAGAGAGACAAGAATTGGAGCAAATGGATCCTCAGGTTTTCAACGTTCACTTGCGTTGTGTTCACTGAATTCATCACAGTTTCCGGGATTGCTAAGCTCCCTCTTTCAGCTCCTTCCATATTTGAAGGTTCAAGGTTGAAACTTTACCTTGTCTGATTAAAATGCAAGCTTAACGAAAATTGCTAGAGCTGAGGGGGTTAGACTTTAGAGCAAAAGCCAAGGGTTTATTGCGGCAATTAGGTTTTAATATGATTTTGTTGGGGATGTTAACAGATATTTATACACATTAAAAATTAATCTTTTAAAAGTATTTTACACTCTTTTTTATAAAATTTAAAATTGTTATTTTCGACCGAATATTTAGTTTGTTGATATATTTTGGAGGTGTTAATTTAAGAGTAATTATTTTTTTTTATCAAATTGTATGCTTTCATTAAAGATAAAAATATACGAGAAATATTTTCATGTGCCTCATTAAAAATCCCCAAAACCTAGTCTAGTCGAAGGAAAAGAGTACACATGAAAATAACAACAAATAAGCTAGAAAACACAAAATTCGACAAACATCAAAATTACGACCTAACATGCCATATCCTCATGACACAAACGCTCAAGCTCCACCGGCATCCTCGAAAATTCCCGATAATTCAAAGAACCATCTCGCATTAAGAGTAATTAATTTGAAGACTATTAAATTAGCGACTCTTATTTACATTGATTGTTGAATTATATTTTTAATTACAATTAAATTATTAAAATAATTTTAATTAAATCACCTATGATTAATAGTTAACAAAATTAATGACGTGATATGAGAGTTAAAGAAATTTATATAATAATATATTTATTTTTTATATATTTTTATTAAGGGTAAAGTATGCCAGGTACCACCGAACAATAGGGTGTGACCTGTTTTTACCATCAACCTTTCAATTGGTCCAAACTTACCACCAAACTTTATTTTTCGACTCGTTTATACCACCCTGCCGTTAAATCGTTAACTCCGTGATGACATGGACACTGCACCAAAACGATGTCGTTTTGGTGCCGTTGTTTTGATAATAAATGACCCAAAACGACGTCGTTTTGCTAGCGAAAATATGTAAAATTATGCACTCAATGGGATTCAAACCTAGGACCTTAAGCATCAAAGACAACCTCTTAACCACCAAGCCAACCTAATATCTTTGAATTAGTTTTAGCACAAATAATATATATTCTCAACTGTAGTTTGTCATATAAATATATTATTTCTAATATAAAAATATTCAAATATTGGTATACATATATTAATACATAAATAATAAATTAAATGAAAATATATAAATATTTTTATATTATTAATAATATTAAATAAATAAATAGATAAATATATTATTATAAAAACTAAAAGACTAATTTTCAAAACAAAATTTGTTTAAAAAATCTAAAATTCCACAAAATCTTAATCCCTAAACCCATAAACTATAAACTTTAAACCCTAAAATTTTATTCATAAACAAATAATATTAAAATATATAAACAAATAATATATTATTATAAAAACTAAAAAACTGATTTAAAAATATAAAATTTTCAAAATTTACGAAAAAACCAAAAATTCACCAATATCTTAAACCCTAAACCCTAAACCCTAAACCCCAAAGCTTTAAGATTTTGGTGACTTTTTTGGTCTTTTCATAAATTTTGAAAATTTTATATTTTTTAAATCAATTTTTTAGTTTTTATAATAATATATTATTTGTTTATATATTTTAATATTATTTGTTTATGAATAAAATTTTAGGGTTTAAATTTTATAGTTTAGGGTTAGGAATTATGGGTTTAGGGATTAAGATTTTGTGGAATTTTAGATTTTTTAAACAAATTTTGTTTTGAAAAGCAGTCTTTTAGTTTTTATAATAATATATTTATCTATTTATATATTTAATATTATTAATAATATAAAAATATTTATATATTTTCATTTAGTTTATTATTTATGTATTAATATATGTATACCAATATTTGAATATTTTTATACTAGAAATAATATATTTATATGACAAACTACAGTTGGGAATATATATTATTTGTGCTAAAACTAATTCAAAGATATTAGGTTGGCTTGGTGGTTAAAAGGTTGTCTATGATGCTTAAGGTCCTAGGTTCAAATCCCATTGAGTGCACAATCAGCGTCCATGTCATCACGGAGTTAACGATTTAACGGCAGGGTGATATAAACGAGTCGAAAAATAAAATTTAGTGGTAAGTTTGGACCAATTGAAAGGTTGATGATAAAAACAGGTCACACCCTATTGTTCGGTGGTACCTGGCATACTTTACCCTTTTATTAATTTTTTAGTTTAATCGACTAGTAACACGTGTCACTATAAATTCACATGCATATGTGTTAATGGATCTTAAATCGAATTTAGAATGTAAGGCCGTCTAGTTCAATCGGAGAAAAAAGATTTAAATTATACCAATTTCTTTTAAAAAAAGCACGCTTTTATAATTAAGAGAAATAATATCTTATTCGGAAAAAGGACAGTAAAAAATGGAAGAGATATTGCCGAAGAACGGAAGAAAAATCTGAAAGGCCTGAATTCTGCGGTCATGGAGTTCTTGTGAGTAAAATCAAGACCCAATCTTTATAGTTAAAAAATCCAAACCTCACTTTGCCCAATCTCTCTCCTTCTCTCAAAGCACAGCAGATATTTTAGGTAAGCGAATGCCCTTTTCTCTATCTTTCTGTTTTCATGTTCCTCCAAAGACAATGCGAACTGACCAAACTCTGATTACTTTCTCATGATCCTCGGTTTGTTGGCAAATCTTTAATGACTTTTTTAATACTTTGCTCGATGTCTGCTTGCTGTAATACTCTCAATTATAGTTGTATTTTAGCTGATAGTAAAGTCTCCGCTTCTAGCCATAAAAATGTGACCTTTGGAGTTGGTAGAAACATTGGAAACTTCAAGGTTTTTCCTGATGGATATATGGTGACTAGGAAGAAACGGAGAAGACAGCAATTGGGTTTGTATGTGGTGAGAAGTTCATCTGAAATGGTGTTGGGGAATGGGAAATACAAAAATAGCTTGTCTTCCGATGAAGTTTCGAGGGTTCTCAAGTCGATTTTGGACCCAAAATCTGCTTTTGCTTACTTTGAGTCAGTTGCAGAGTTGCCTATTGTTGTTCACACCACTGAAACGTGTAATCATATGCTTGAAGTCTTGAGAGTTCATGGAATGGTGGGGGAAATGAGTCTTGTATTTGAATTTATGCAAAAGCAAATCATCAAGAGGGATTTGAATACATACTTGACTATTTTTAAGGGTCTTGATATCAGAGGTGGGCTTAGGCAAACACCATTTGGACTTGAAAGAATGAGGGATGCCGGTTTTGTTCTGAATGCTTATTCATATAATGGATTGATCTATTTGCTACTTCAATCTGGGCTTTTTAGGGAGGCTCTGCAGACTTATAGAAGAATGGTCTCTGAAGGTCTAAAGCCTAGTCTTAAAACTTACTCGGCCCTCATGGTAGCGTCTGGGAAGCGAAGGGATACTGGAAAAGTTATGGATTTGCTAGAAGAGATGGAGTCTTTGGGATTGAAGCCAAATGTTTACACTTTTACAATATGCATTAGAGTGCTCGGTAGGGCTGGGAAAATCGATGATGCAGTTGGGATCTTGAAGAGAATGGATGATATAGGGTGCGGACCTGATGTTGTTACTTATACTGTTCTCATTGATGCTCTTTGTAATGCTGGGAGACTTGATCAAGCCAAGGAAATATTCTTAAAGATGAAATCTAGCAGCCATAAACCTGACAGAATAACCTACATTACTTTGTTGGACAAGTTTAGTGACCGTGGAGACTTGGACATGGTGAAAGAATTTTGGAATGAAATGGAAGCTGATGGTTATGCTCCCGACGTGGTTACTTGCACCATACTCCTCGACGCTTTCTGCAAAGTTGGAAATTTAGATGAAGCTTTTGATATGATGGAGGACATGAGAAAGCAAGGGGTTTCCCCCAATCTTCATACTTACAACACATTAATCTGTGGACTATTGAGGCTAAATAGGGTTGATGAAGCATTGGAACTTTTTACGAATTTGGAATCTCTAGGCATTAAACCTACTGCTTATACATACATACTTTTCATCAACTATTATGGAAAGTCCGGTGACCATGGCGAAGCTCTCAAGACCTTTGAGAAGATGAAAGCTAGAGGAATTGTTCCTAATGTTATTGCTTGCAATGCATCTTTGTATAGTCTTGCTCAAGCAGGGAGACTTCGTGAAGCAAAAGCTATTTTTAACGAGCTTAAAAGTAGCGGGCTTGCTCCAGATTCAGTGACCTACAACATGATGATGAAGTGCTACAGTAAAGCTGGGCAAGTGGATGAAGCCATTAAGTTACTCTCTGAGATGCTGGAAAATCAGTGTGAACCTGATGTAATGATCATTAATTCCATGATTGACATGCTTTTCAAGGCTGGCCGAGTGGACGAGGCATGGAAAATGTTTCACAAAATGAAGGAAATGTCACTTGCTCCTTCAGTTGTGACTTATAACACATTAATAGCTGGATTAGGGAAAGAGGGTAAAGTCCAAAAGGCGATTGAATTGTTCCAGAGTATGGCCGGACATGGGTGTTACCCTAACACAATAACTTTCAACATCCTGCTGGATTGCCTTTGCAAGAATGATGAGGTTGATTTGGCTTTGGAAATGCTGTATAAAATGATGCCAAGGAACTGTACACCTGATGTTCTGACTTATAACACTGTTATTTATGTCTTTATTAAAGCAAACAGAGTTAAGGATGCAATTTGGGTCTTTCATCAGATGAAGAAGTTGCTTTACCCTGACTATGTGACTTTGTGCACCCTTCTTCCCGGCATTGTAAAGGATGGGCAGGTTATGGATGCCTTCAAGATTGCTCAGGACTTTATTTATCAAGATGGGATCGATACAAATGGGTCATTTTGGGAAGATTTAATGAGTGGGATTTTGATGGAAGCTGGAATGGATAAAGCTGTTCAATTTGCTGAGACATTGGCATGCAATAAGATCTGTAAAGATGAGTCTATTTTGGTGCCTCTTATTAGAAATTTGTGTAGGCATAAAAAAGCTGTTGTTGCAAGAGAATTGTTTGCAAATTTCACAAAAAACATTGGGGTTATCGCAACACCAACAGCTTATAATTTGTTAATTGATGGACTACTTGAAATCCATAACACTGAAATGGCTTGGGACCTTTTTGAAGAGATGAAGAGCATTGGTTGTTCTCCGGATATTTCTACCTATAACTTGTTGCTTGATGCTTGTGGGAAGTCTGGTCGTATTGATAAACTCTTTGAAGTTTATGAAGAGATGACTTTTCGTGGATGCAAGCCTAATACTATAACTCAGAATATAGTCCTTTCAGGTCTTGCAAAGTCAAACAACATAGAAAAGGCCATGAATATGTATTATGATCTAATAAGTGGTGATTTCCGTCCGACTCCCTGTACATATGGGCCTCTTATAGATGGACTACTAAAATTGGGAAGACACGAGGATGCAAAGCAATTGTTCGAGGAGATGGAAGAATACGGATGCAAAGCTAATTGTGCTCTTTATAATATTCTTATAAATGGATATGGAAAAGCTGGTGATGTAGATACTGCTTGTGAGCTATTTAAAAGGATGGCTATGGAGGGGATAAGACCAGATTTGAAGTCCTACACCATTCTTGTAGACTGCCTCTGTTTGGTGGGAAGAGTCGATGATGCTTTGCACTATTTCGAGGAACTGAAGTTGGCTGGCCTTGATCCCGACTTGGTATCATATAATCTTATGCTGAATGGGCTTGGGAGGTCTGGTAGGATAGATGAAGCTCTCTATCTCTTTGATGAAATGCGGAATAGGGGTATAACTCCTGATCTTTACACCTATAATTCCTTAATACTCAATCTTGGGACTGCCGGAATGGTGGAGCAAGCAGGGAAGTTTTTTGAAGAACTACAACTTATGGGTCTTGAACCCAATGTGTTCACCTACAATGCTCTAATTCGAGGGTACAGTGTGTCTGGAAATTCAGACGATGCGTATGCAATCTACAAAGATATGATGGTTGGGGGCTGCAGCCCAAACAGGGGAACATTTGCTCAGCTTCCTAATCAATCTTGAAAGTTGAAATATATTAATCCATACATGCTACTCATTATATCTGGCTGGTGACCTCAGTGTACAGGGTGGAGCAGGTACTTCCCTTTTTAAATGCTTCTCGTGCAGATTTAGTGATTATTGTGAATTTTCCATTCGATGTCAAACACACCGACTAAAGTGTTTAAGTTCCCTTCATATATTTCAGGTTTGGTTAGTCTTGCTGACGCTTCAACCGGCCTTTTAGCAGTTCAGAGAGTGGAACCTATCTTTTAGCTGTGGCTGTTGATGTTTCCTATCCAAGTTTCATCGAGACTGGATATTTCATGTACATCATATCCATGAGATATTTTGATGTAATGCAATGGTTTTAGTAAGTACAGATGCCATACGGAACCTTTCATCTCTTTTGCCTTTGGCTTGCATTGTGCCATTGTCGTTCACTCCATGTAAAAAGAAAATTTTAGATCAGACCGTTTTATCTGTGTAATATGTATATGAAAAACATCTGTATTATCTCCATGGTCAATCAATCGTCTTGTGCATTTTGATGCATCTATCTTGCTAACTTCCTTTAAGGCGTGGAAATTTTGCTTGTAGAAAAAGCAGATTTAGTAAAGGGATTGGTTGATAACTTTGTCGCCATTTCTTAAACCAAAGTAAAACTGATTACGACTGTTTTAATGCGTTATAGAAAGAAATTCTTTAACCTATATGTCAACTGCCAAAGGCACATGTTAGATGTACACGCACCGTGTAGAACTGGTGCTCAAACTCGAATAACTCGAATCAACTGGATGAATTACATCAGGGTGAGCTACGGAACTGGAATTTTAAATGATTGGGAATTTGGAATGTCACTGCTATCGACATGTTTTAGCAAAAGTCAAAGTCATGTTCAAGTTTCAATGTTAAAGGCAGGGGGGATATAAGCTGTGGCTAACCAGTTGTAGCCAACACAATAGAAACAGACATGTCAAAGGTTCTGTCTTTGGAAACAACTGCAACCCCATCAAATAAACAGTTGCCATTTATCCATCTCCTGCCTTTTCTGCTTCCATTTCTCTGTCTAAAAGCCCAAATGGACCAAATTTTTACGCACTGCACAATAGAAAAACAAAACCAAATACAAAATGAGAAGGAAAAAGAAGGAAACATGGGTGGAAAGCAAGACGAAAGATGAATATGTGGGAATATATATGTTTTCAGTTGTCCTTTAAACCAAAAAAATACAACTTGTTTTCCCCATATTTACCCTCGTCTGTATCTGTGATCTTCCATCATTCTCAGGCTCTTCTTCCCCATTTCTTCATGGGCCTTTTTGGGCTCTCACATTCTCTCCTACCAGTTTCAGAGGAAGAGAATACATCTCCCTTATTATTAGCATCTTTATTGTTTTTAACTTATTTCCATTTCTTCCTTTCTCTCCCCTTACCCTTTCTTTAGAATCCCAATTCTGGATTTTCCGGGTCTTGCTTCCTGTCCTCTTAATTGTTTTGGGAAAAAAAATCTCTTTTTTCTAGGATAGTTCGGGCTTGTTTGGTTGCAGAATCTCTGATATAGCTTCTGATAAGTTTAAAGGTTTTATTTTTCGGCATCAAATCTCAATTTTGAGTTTGATAAGAAAACCATAAAAGAGGGATGAAAAGGGCTTCTCGGAATTCTCATAGGCAATATAATAATAACTCTGTAGATGAGGAAGCCAGGGCCACAATAAAGCATCAAAACCTGATCCATGACTTCTTGGAATTGCGAAAGGTTAGTCCTTTGTCTCAATTACTCTATTTAATTGTGCTTTGTTAATCAACTCAGCTGCATTTTTTGATCATCAAATAATAGATTCTAGTCTCTTGTTTTGATGCTATAGCCTGCAGGATAATGATATTGAGTTTGTTTCTGCCTAAGATTTTTACTAGTTTCTTTAGTCCAACTGGGGAAAAACGATAGAACTTTGCTAATTGTTGGAATGTTTATAGTTCTAATAGAGATATACTGAAAACTTAATTCTCACAGAAAGTATAGAATGTGTGTTCATAAATTTACATGTCCAATTATAATGATTATTTCATGTCACTCGAGTTCTAGGAAATTGTTTCGAAGAAGAAGAATTTGGAGACGATTAACCAGATGCGGGGAACCCTTTTGAATGAAATTCGGTATGATATATGTATATATATATTCCTGAATTTGTATGGATATTTTGTATGTTTTAAACAATGATCAAGAAGGTTCCATGACATAAACTTATACTTCTTTTCTCCTGAATTATAGATTCTTGAGACAGAGGTACAACTATTTATCGATGATCAAGTCTCAAGAATATGAACTTCAACAAGATTCTGTTCAATCACAAAATCCCTACCCGCAAAGCAAAAGGACTAAGAAGCATGGTGTCAGTGAATCTATTGAGAGGAGACTGAGTTCTCTTCCCGATTCATATCCCAATGTGGTAATCAACATTAAATATATAGCTTTAGAACTTGTTGTACCATTTAAGTGTCGGCATATTCGAATCAATCGACTATTTTTCCTTATGGCAGGTTCATGAGGAAGAGGGTGGGAGAAGTCATGTAGATGTTCAGGCAGTGTCGAGAAAGGGGAAGAAGCCACAAAGGTGTTTGATCAATGGCAAAAGAGTTGGGAAGAGGAAAATCTCTTGGCAAGACCAGGTGGCCTTGAAGGTCTAAATCTAATGAATAATAACTATCGTTTTCACTCACAGGTTAGCAGAATTAACTGTCTCCCTGTTAGAACTTTTGATTGGTATTGCTACAGATTAGTACATCATTTTCTTACCCTTATTTCTTCAAAACTGTAAATCAGGGCAAATTTGCTCAGTTTGGTATCCAATGAATATATTGGATTGCTTATATCAGAGTCAATTTTCTAAAGTCTAGCTTATGGCAACCTATGTGAAGTATTATTTTTTGCCTGAAAAGGGAGTACTTTTATCCTGATTTCGTACGAAATAATCAATTTAAACCCTAAAAAAATAAATCATCAAACTTATTAAAAATCAATTTAGCCCTCCTTAAAATATCAAATGTTACTCTTCTGCCACATCATCATTCACATGTAGACTACCGCATAAGTAAAATTACTGGCCACATTAGTATCGTTAACGGCCGACTTGATCAAAAGACTAAACTAATACAATTCACGAGTTCAAGGGCCAAATTGAGTGTGTGTTTTGTTAAAAGAATAACTTAATTACCTTAAGTATTTGGTACGAACTTAGGGACAATCCCCATGCATGTATCAGACAAGCTTTTTTACAATCGTGCATTCTATACAACCCTTGAGCAACCTGGCAATCTGGTACTTAATTTTTTTAGGCCAAGCACCAAGAAGCAAAACTTCACCCATTGAACCAAAAACACTTGCAAGTAATCAACTATACATGTTATTACAAAAATTGTCATTGTGGTATTGCTGTGACACCACACCAACCCAATTAAATGATTGTATCTTCTTAAGAAAAGGAAACAAAAAGCATATAAATATATAAATATATATATATATATATGTGTGTGTATTGTTTTCTTAATGTGTCATCAATTCAATTCTGCTCCAAGCCATCTACAAATTCATATTCCAATATTTGAGAAACGGGTTCTCAAACCTTCTTGGGAAAGAGGATGAGGTACCTCCCACCTCAGTTGCAACTATTCTCGACTTCCCTCCGGCGTTGATTCAATGTCATCTGATTTGAAATGGGAGGATTGTTGCTCTGCAGGTGAGGCTGACTTGATTGGTTTCTTGAACTGCACTAAGATCATGGTCATATTGTCGCAACCCTCGCCGATGGCTGTTGATGGTGCTAAGCATCTGTCAAGTACCCTCTCGCAAATAACAGAGAGCTTGCTTTCCTGCATTGCACGCAGGAGTTCATACTAAGTATACGTACTAAAAAAGGGTGCGGAATGATCAAAGCAAATTAGGTTAAAAAGGTCGAAGTTAAAGAGGCTTATGCACATACAAAATGTAGTTGTTCATGAATAAAATCTACTAGCATCTGACTTGACATGCAATCCCTGACAAAAATATGAGAAGGCATTAGATATTAAATTCGGGATCGAAATCTTGTCACAGTGAACTACGAAGGGAACAACAAACCAAGTTTTGAAATGAGATATACTAAATTATAATTATATCATAATCTAAATGGAAAAAGGCATTAGATAGATATACCAGATTCCATCACATGCCAGCACAAGAAACTCGTCATCATCACAGAGCTCAACCTAACAGAAAATTAGTAAGTGTGAGTTAAATAGTTAAATACCCCAGGCTCCAAAGATATTTAGGATGATAAGCACACATTAGAGCAAAAACGGAAAACTTATTAGTACAGTGGCCTGGTCTGGTCACACTGCTGACAGAGAATACACTTACGGTGTTTATATCTGGATTCGAGGATACAATTTGCCTTTCAGCAGGCAAAGCTGTATTCTGCTTGAATTCCATGTCACCTGCAGGAAAATGAATCAATGGAGGTATTAGAAAGACTATCGAAAATTTTATGAAAGTAATACCAGCACTTTGTGCCCAGTGGCACAAAACTTTTCTCTTTTGGAAATCTAAGTACCAAATCAGCAAGTTCAATTAGTACCCTTTTTGTTTATAGGTATTGAGCAGGGCAGACAATTACCTATAGCTCTTGAAAGATTCAAACTGCCATTGACACGCCCTGCGTGTATAAAACCACCAGCCTTTAAAATCCGTTCTTTCTCTGCTTCTAGATCAGGTTTGTGATCTCTAGAGAGATTATATGCCTACAAAAGAATCCACATGAGAAATAATTCAAATAGATCATTTATTCAGAGAGAAAAGAATGTTCCCTACAATGTCACTTTCTGTTTAATGCCCGTAGTTCAAAGTTACAATAGCCAGTCCATCCACAAATAATAGATAAAAATATTATCCATTTGAAATGAAACTAGCTAATTACAACACATTAACAGAATATTACCTGACCCTTTCTAGATATCACACAACGAGAATCACCGGCATTTGCAACAAGAAGCTGGTTGTTTCTTAGAACTGCTACACACGCTGTGCTCCCAGAAGTTGGTCCGGAAAAGTCAGAGTGAGGGCCCTGATTACATTTTTTTAAAACCATACATAAATTATACATACAAATTGTTGCAATAAAATAAATGTTTTAATCGTACAAACAAATTAATGCAGGATGTATAGCAATATTATGCAATCACAGGCAAACCCAGACTGTACATTTATGATGACCGCCTCACCCGAAAAGGTGAAGTTCAGGCTAATCAAGGCTACATATATACACCGAATCAGATAAGAGTTAAAATGTAGCAATGCAAGTTCTGTTCTTCGATCTTGGTTTCCATCATAGTTTGTGGCAAGCACCAGATCAGTTCAGCATTAATGACAATAAGGTGTGTTATGCTTATGTTTTCACATGTACCTCCTCATAGGCCCAGTCATCAGCTTGGTCAATACCATCACTACCCTTCGGAGACCATATCAATCCTTCAATCATGCCAGTAAACTTGTCCATTTTACCACCCAAAACAGCTAATTCTCTCCATCCTCTTTGTCCACACATCATCTCATCCATTCTGCACTAAAACATAACTCGAGTTGGAAACACATGAAATGAACAAAGGGAAAAGGGCATTCAAACCACAAACAAGAAAGGATGGAGGCTGGCAGGTAGGAAGCAAAATAGGTAACGAAGCACTATCATTTGTGATAAGTTCTCCTTTCATTATCTTCTCAAAGGCTTGAAAAAACATTTTAATCTTTGCTGAAAGAATTCTACAAGAACGAAACAGTACAAGGCCTTAAACCTAATGAGATAAAAATTATTGAAGAAAATATAATTTAGAGATCCATAACCAGATAAAAGATTTGAAGTACAACGCTTAAAAAATGACATTGTTAAGATTACATCAGAAAAGCAATAACAGTGTTCTGTAATAATAGCATATAGATAGTAATTCAACAAGTATGGAGCATGAATTCATGCATTAGATAGAAATCAGAAGCCCTAAAAAGGTGGAACGAAAAGGAAAAGTTACTCTCATATTTCAAGTATAAAAGAATTAATCAATATACAATATCACTAGGGCGAACTAAACTCGGAACCCCACAATCATTTTGACATTAGAATAGTGTTGTTGACTTCCACAGCAACAGAAAACAGTGAAGAACAAACATAAGCTCAAGTAATCAAATTAAACAACCTGAAAAATGCTCTTTGAAGTGATGTCCCTATGTCCCCAGCTGCATATGCTTCATGCTTGAGAACCTGCTGGTGAAGATACTTGGCACAGAACTTTGAAACAACCTTGCCTGCAAAAATTAGCAATCTGGATAAGTTGAAGAAACCTGAATAGTGGCCATTAGTAAGACAATTGATCATATTTGCATCATAATTTGGTACTGTCGCAAAAACCAATTTTCAGACACTAAACAATCATCAACATATTAGCAGAAGCATTTGAAAAGAAAAAAATGGCTTCAAGATCCTTCAGTTGGTTCAAGTTCTGAAAGGGAAAGACAAAAGGGTATGTACATGAATGGGAAACAGAAAAGCCACAAGTTTAGATGGTGTACAAACAAAAGCAAAACATGTATTAAGAATTGAAAACAATCATAAGAAGTACCTAACTGAACCATCCAAGTCTTACCTCCATGACCATCATAAACACCAAAGAATGAAGTTGAATCATCGAGATCAGGATATGCAGCATGCTAACAAAACAAATAATAAAAAGTAACTAGATCATATCCATAATATAACAAGAATAGAACATTTGCAAGAAATATGAGAAAATGTAAGCACAGTATGTTCAACTAAGGACAAAGACCCCAAATATATTTCCTGTGTTGTGGTTTGGAAAGGACTTTATAAAAGACTAGATCCAATTACCAAAACATTCGCTTAAGAACTCATTAGTGGAACTTATCTGGTAGAATGCAATAAATATGGTCCAAATGCTTAGAAGTTGGAACATTTGATAAGTTAAAAGGTTTCATTTGTTACTCACAGCATCTTCCATAGTTGCACGCCATCCTTGCATGGATGATAGTCCATATCTAACCCTATCATTCTCGCCATCTTCTGAGAATTTCTCAGTTTTGGGGGTGCTGAGATATATACCCATCTATGTCTGGAAATGAATGAATAGACATATGTCAGTACTTAAAACAAAGTGTGCCTTATTTGATCTCCCAGACTATTGCATCTAAAACAGTTTTAAAACCAATAAGGCAATAACTTAATTAGTTCCTGAAAGATATTTGGTAAGCTGATCTATTAATCCAGACATTACCAAACTGAATCATATGAAACAGCAAATAGTCTCTAATCAAAGAAATACATAAACTCCTGAGCTAATTCACAAGTGAATCTTGAGAAAGGAAAAGATAAGTGTTGAAAATAAGACCCAGATCCTAGATTGAATACTAAAAAGAAATAACACCTGAACAAGTAGGAAATAAACTAAAGCTCACTACTTTGCCAAGATCAAATTAAGGTACAGAATAAAACAATTAAACAAGTGAAACTCATATCTAAAGTGACACATACAGATTAAAGAACACAAGATTCAAAAGAGAAACAAAGTTCAAAAGAAGAAGAAAAAAAGACGCCATTACTCATTATGATGAATTTTTCAAGTGACCTTACATGCTCGGCTAAAAATCTTTAAAGAAGGAAACAAAAACCCAAAAGAATTTTCACGGAATCCGAATGGGAAACCAAGAAATTATGGGGTGACAGAAGCAGAAACGTTCAAGAAAAGAAATAAGGGAGAAAAGAAAGATACTACTCCATAAAAACAAGATAATTTCATTAAAGATGAATTCTTTTTTAAAACAGGGGAGTTTCTGAAACTATTGGTGAACTCATTTTCAAGTTTTCCATCACTCTCCCTGTGTACCACTTTTTCTTTACCTGGATTTTGCAGCGGCGGAGAGAAGATTTCAACTCCGAATAATAAGTTGAGAGTTGCTGTCTACAAATGAATGTCTAATTGGTGAGTATGATCTGTTCTACTTATACCAGTACTGTGCTGTTGTGTTCTTTTCAACATGATCCACAAGAATCAAGATCTTCTGCTTGCCAGTTGCCACGTTATCTCAAGGATTTCTGCTCAAATCTCAAAGTCCAATATCTAATGCAATCATCATTTTCAGAAACTCATTCACCCTCTCAATCAATCGTCATTACGAGTTGGTGAAACTTGTCATTACCAGTTGTTTTGTATATTTTTTCATGTTAAAAAATATATTTTTAAAATTTATAATCGTTTTATTTTATTTGAAATTTAAATTTAAATTGTAATGTATTTTATCAAAGATTAATATACTATACACCGGCGGTAGAAACTGAAAATTTTCACAACCGCTTTAGTTTTAGGTTATAGGAATTAGTTTAGGGTATATGGTTTAGGGGTTTATGTGTAGGGGTTTAGAATTTAGGGATAGTTGTTTCAATTTAAAGTTTAGAGTTATAATTTAGGGTTTATAGGTTAGTGTTTAGTTTCTAGGGTAATATGGTGAAGATTTAAGTTTTAACCTATAAACCCTAAATTGTAACCCTAAACCTTAAATTGAAACAACTATCACTAAATTTTAACCCCTGCATATAAACTCATAAAACCTATACCCTAAACTAACTCTATGTATCCTAAAACTAAGGCGCTTGTGAAAACTTTCAGTTTCCACCACATAGAATATTCATCTTTTTATCAATACATCAAATATTTTAAAATTGATTAAATTTGTTATAAAGCACAAAATCATGTATTATCATTTTTTGTTTAGCTTTTTATGATATGATTTTTTGGTATTATTTGTTTATTTTTTAACGTTTTGATAATTTTTTTGACAAAATATCCTCGAATATTTTTTTGAATAGTTTTTATCTAAGAAATGATAAATTTATTTTCTAAGGGCTATTAAACCTACAACTTAGGAGAGGCTAACGAGTGTCAATTAAAAACTTGTAATTACTTAATTTAGAAAGGATAAATTTATATTTAAAATCTAAGTTGATTCAATTTTACTAGAGGTCAATGATCATTGTTAATGTATAAATTATATATTTTTTTAAAGTTAAGGTGATTATAAGTAGTATATGTTCTGAATATACTCTCAACCATTTGATAATGTATGCTCAATTACCCTGTTGTAGCTGCTGGTGCTTAAACTCGTGATCTCTAAAAATAACAAATTAACAATCACTCCCTTATTCAATGAGGCAAGTTGGTTCGTGCTTATTGACAACAATCTTGAATACTTAAACATATACGAATATTATTAAATATAGTTCGGAGTATTTGCCAAAAAAAAAAAGAATCGGCGTATTTTTTAATTAAAAAAATGTGATATTATTGAACCTAAAATCTGCACACACTCACACACATGTTCCCGTATCTTTCAAGCTATTTGTTACGTTAAAGATAAGATTTAAAAGAATGGTAGGATATTAAATAATTAGTAGTTTGATTATCAATTATGATCACATCTCCATTCTAAGCTGATTGCTTAAGCAAAACCAATCCCTTGTTTTGTCAAAAATTCAAAACCAGGCCAATTATTATTATGTATACGTTAGATCTGATCATCTAGATTATTTAAAATATTTATATTTTATAAAATATATTTATTTAAAATATTTAATATAATAATAGTCAAAATTTAAAAATTTTGACTTTTAAAAAGTCAATAAAGGATATTTTTTATGGGACGGAGGGACTATACAATATGAATCTTTAACAGTGGTTTAGTGATTAAGGGTTTTCTTCTGTTGTTATTTTTTTAGTTTAGTATCTAATATAATAAAATTGTATTTTGATACACAAGCTGTGTAAAAAAAATAATACAACATTTCTATAAAATTTAAAACTTAAATTTCAAACCCAAGTACCTAAAACCTAAACTTTAAACTCAAATTCTAACAATAAACCTTAAATTCTACGCCCTACACACTAAACCCCGTAAACCCTAAAATAAAACTTTAAACCATAAAATTGAAAAGACTTGTGTAAATTGAAGTTTACACAAATTTTTATATCAAAGTATTTTCTAATATAATGATGTATAATATAAATAATTAAGTGTACTAATTTAATAATTTTTCAACTCTTAATATGTTCTCATAACAATATCCGTTCAGTTTTTAATCTTAATAAAATACGTATACACATGACAAACAAAATTGTTTGAACATAAAACTTCGAGAGAGTAACATTTTTCTTTTGCGCTGAAATCATTCCTACTGTTCAAGTATATTAAAAAATTAAATAAATATTAAACTGAAATGGAACAAACATATCCATATTGGTTTGGTTTATAAAAATGTTGAGCTAACTTTCAATTTGATCTTGGCTTTTTTTAGTTTTTAGTCTCTAATCGGTGACGACATCAATATTGATGCTAATCGTTGTCGTCTGTAATTTCTATTTTTTTGTTTTTTATATTTAAATTATTTTATTTTTTTTATACTTTTTATGCGTTTTTTATGTTTTCGTAGCACGTTTTCTATGCTTTTATGACACGTCTATGCTTTATGAGCACATTTTATGGTTACTATTGTGAATGTTTGGTATTTGTACGGCAACCTTCATGGTGCTTGTTTTTATTCGTGTTTGTCAGTGACCATAGATAATTTGATTCTTTTTTGGATTGCTTGCCGACAGTGGGGGTTTTGGACATGCGCAACAGGAACGACCGCACAGGGCCCCCAAGAGAGAGGGCCCCGAAAATAAGGAACTTAAATTAAATATTTGTAAAAAATATAAAATTATATATATAATTATGTGTATATAAAAAAATTATCTAAAACTTAAAGCATGCAAAAAGATTGATAACTTTAAAGTGGAAATGTTTGATTTTTAGATGTTTATAAGTTAATTTTTTGTTGCTCAAGAGGACAATTTAATAATATTTTTATAAAGTATTTTAAAAAAACACCTATATCTCTTATCGATTATAAATTAAGAACTCTATTTTAATAAATTGCACAGGGCCCCCAAAATCTTTGAACCGCCCCTGTTTGCCGATGTAATACGCTACGATATTCGTCTTTAAAATAAGTGTGAAAGGTAGCTGTCATTTTTTGGATTCCATCTAGTTCGTGTTTTAGCAACTTCCCGCCTCCAGGGCCCCTTTTTTGCAATGGACCGTAAAAATTTTCTTTAGTACAAGAGAAAGCGTGTAATTTGACCGGTGCATTACTTATCTTTTTCGTTTAGATTTAGAGTCTTTATATTTTTAAAATCTCTAATAAATTATGTTCTTGTTTTATTATTGTTTATTGATAAAGCTATCTAATTAATGTGTCAAAAAAATCTTTATTTTTTAACTATTTTTATGGGCTAAAACAATTAAATTTAACTGATTGTGAAGACAACAATCTGATGCTAATTGGTTATATCAATAATTGTATTTATTTATATCTTTTATTTTTCTTGTATGACTTTATTTTATAGAATGAATGAATAATTGTTATTCTTTCTTTAAAAAAAAGAACTGATTGGATTCTAAAAGCACTCAGCTAGCACCCACGCAGCCATTTGTAAATGAGGCCCATGATTTGACCAACTAGCCCAATATCGGTGGATTCTCTTTTATTTTCTGTGAGTTTTATTAAAAAAAAAAAAACAGGTCCTACCGGGAGTCGAACCCAGGTCGCTGGATTCAAAGTCCAGAGTGCTAACCACTACACCATAGAACCCCACGTTGGAAAAAATGTTCTTTATTTATATTTATTTCTTTTTAAATTGGTTTGTACTGTGAGTATAATTATCGCATTTGCTTAGAAATGTGTGAGTATAATTATTCATATATATATATATATAAGTAATTATTTTATACATTTATATTTAGATGTGTAATTTTTTTATTTCTTACTGGGTTTAGAACTCATGATTTAAAGGAAGGGGAGAAGTATGTGAGACTCGATCACCATTATTTTATAAGAAATTTTGACTTATAGTAATGTGTTTTTAATTATTTATTTAAATATTAATTATTCGCATATAGCGGTGGATTGAAATTGTTTGTGGAGAAAGAAATTAAACGGTCCAAAGGCCGTTGATAAGTGCACAAAAGATTATTTATCGAAGAAATATCCGAACATGAGGATTGAGGGGTTTGAAAAATTACTTCTTAGCTTGGCTTCTTTCAACTATGAAGTTCCCGACATGATATTCTATTTATTATTATTTTATTAATCAAAATAAATGCTACTCTATTTTTGTATCAGAGAATTGAAAGTATTTAAATATTAATTAAGATGTAATTATCGCTATTTTGTGGTTTAATTGAGTTGAGATAACTTAGCTTCAGTTTTTTTCCAATAAGAGGATATAGACGAAGACCGTATTTTGTGGTCGCTGGTACTGATTTGCCTGCTGCTTTGGCACTGATTTGCTTGATTGGGGTTGCAGCAGGCATGGCTATAGCAGATGTGCCGATTGATGCATGTATTGCTACGAACAGCATCGAGTTCCGATCGTTGGCACCGGAATACAACTGATGGTTTGTTTCGAGCAGGAATTTGTTGGGGATCATATATGCAATTGGTGCAATGGCTTCAATGGTGGGGGTCCTGATCTATCACAAGACACTCACAGACATTCAATTCAGAAGCCTACTCTTTTTTGCTCAGCTCCTATACGGCACATTCGGAATGCTCGATCCGATCTTCATTCTTCGATGGAACTTAGTGCTCAGAATTCCAGATTACTTCTTCGTTATCGCGGAAGATTGTGTCTCGCGAATTATAAGCAGAATACGGTGGATTCCCATGATGGTGTTAAGCACAAGGCTTTGCATTGTTAATGTGTCCCGGTAATGTTTGAATCCAATAAAATAACCTCACATTTTATTATGATTTGTCCATACAAAAAACAGTTTATCATTCTCTAAGCCACCTGTAGAAGCATGAACTGATGTTGAATTTGGAACCAGTTCATGTGCATGATGATGTGTACCACTGGGAAAGCAAAGCAAAGCAACTTTGTTATTTCAAGTTAATTTGTATGGTTACTTCTTGTATAAACTATCTTCCACTATCAACGCTGTGAATCAGAGATGCCAATTCGATGTTGTCGGGCTCTGGAGTTTCGTCCTCGTCGTCGGTACTCAACATGAAAGAATTGGGGTCACCTTTGGGTACCAAAAACAGCAGACATATTGGACAAACTCTCAGTATGTTTCGAATCAATATGACCAGCCAGATATTGTCAAATTTCGTCCGAGTAACATTCAACACATGAAGCAGCAATCCACCTCCCCAGGAAGATGAAAGACCCCCAAAGTTATCGATCGACATTAGCAAAGCAAAGAAAGTGCCCTCAATACCAGAAGGGCAAAGCTTGGAACTGAGGACAAGGAGAGGCATCCACTTGAGCCGGGTTATCATTTGAGAGACGGCTTCACCGATCACAACGAAGAGATAATCAGGTATGCCGAACTTCAGATTCATTCGTTGCACCAACATCAAGTCTAGCATTCCTGCTAAACCGAATAGCAATTGTGTCCAGAGGAGCATGTCTCGCAAGGGCTGATTCTTCAACACATTTTGGTAAAGTAATGCCCCCAAGAGGGCACCGACCGCACCCATTGAGAAAATGTAGCCAACAGTCTCCTGCAAAAACCAGACTAATTAGAAAAAGATCAGAAGGATTAGACTACCCTAATGCAGAATCATATACCTTAGAGAAAGATGGACCCTCCTTAGCGTCTGTGTACCAATAGAACAACCCTTCATTTATGTTTAAGCTCACTGCCAAGGATAAATACATATATAAACATGGCCTCCAAACATCAGGGCCTTTCAAGGTTGTCCACATAGCTTTCGCAGCTTCTCGGAATTTCTGGTTTACCTCACTATAGGCAAAGTTGGACACTTGGGGCTCGGAAAGAAGAATCCCAACTAGTGATACAAGTGCAGCAGGTAGAGTCAACAATCCGAACACCCCCTGTATGTACATTAGGCAGCAGAAAAAAATAAAAATCACTTAACAAATGTAGATTTAGTGAAATGAAAAATGAAGAAATGTTGCAGAATTTGATTGCATAAATCAAACAGCAGGCAACCTTTGGACCGATCAGGTGTATAAAAACACCACTAATAGAGAACCCCAGTAATCCTCCAAAAGAGTAGCTCAAAGCACACAAGCTTTGCATGTCAGCTGCACGAGAAGGATGAATAATGCTGTTCTGTGCCACACAAGCATCAACGGTTACATCTGCTACGGCCACCGCCGTATTTCCCGCTGTTAATGTCAGGATGGCAAATACCAGTTGCATCTTACTTTTCAGTGATATGAAAAGCATTGAAACTATGCCGAGCACACCTGTGATTAACATTAACAAGTCAACAGGTGGAGAATCAGAAGAATACTCAACAAATATAAAGCATTTTCTATCTCAGGACAATGAGATCCAGTTTATTGACATATTTTCATACTCAGAGCTCATGATTAGGATTCAGGATTATGCTGAACATTCAAAATATGAAAGCTGTATAACACATGATATGTATGCACCAGATACAAATGTAAGAATCCGGCAATAACTATGGCAATTTCTCATTGGCAATGAAAGAAGAGCTAGAAATCGAAATGCGCCGTTTACCGGATAAAATTAAATAAGGCCTTCTTCGATATCCCATTAGTGGAAGAACATCTGTGAGAAGACCCCAAACAGGCTTGATAATCCAAGGGATGGAAGTAATCCCTGAATAAACCTGAGCCTCGGAAGGCTGCACCTTCTGAACATCCTTCATGTAATACTCGGTGCCGATGCGAGAAAGAGCCCCTCCGAACCCCTGATTTATCCCATAAATGGATACGACTCCGAATACGAAGCTCCAATGCATTTCCACTGCAAGCATCTTAAACCAATGTATTGGACCCCAAAAACAGTAATATAGTCCTTTGGGTTCATCATCTTCCTCCACAGCCTTCCTACAGGCTTCTATATTCTCTTCTCCCGCCATATATATATAATCTAGCTTAGTAAAAATCAACAATGGCCTTGGTCAAACTCAGCTTGTTCATGTATATCCGATCAACAGCAACACCAGTTTCTATATTGGAAAACGAGTTGACCTATAAAAATGTTCCCTCAAAATGGATTCTCTGAACTTTCTTGCACCCTTTTCATTAGTATCTTCAGGAGGGCAAGACCAATCTATATGAACAAATGTAGGTCTCAAGCAGATGAGAGATCAGATCTTTTCCTAGATTTGACCAAACCCTGATCTGTTCATAAAAGATGAAGAGAAACGGAACACAACAGAAAAAAGAGAAAAAAATAGTTTAATTGTTAAGGTCTTAAGTTATCTCATTAACTTGTTTTTATTATCAGTGATGAGCCCCATAAAAGATGCTCAAGTAGCCAATTAGAAAACGTTATTATGCAACTTGGGTTAGTTTCGATGTGAATAGTAAATCTGGAATGAGTTTTAAAATCTGTAAAAATCTTTTCTGGCATTGAATATCTATGTAAGAAAATATGTATTACCATGTGATTAAGTGGCTGAAGTATAAAAGGTTTTATTTTTCAGACATGGCAAATCCTATTTGTCCCATGCGAGTTGGGACTTGGCATAGCATACCACTTTCTTTCCATCTTTCTTTATGCTCATATTCTAAAAGAGGCACCATGTCCAATGTTTCTGGATGTCCGGAAACAACAAAGTAGATGAAATAATATTATGTTGCACTAACAAATTACAGTTGTAAAGTAAAAAAAAATTCTTCAGAAGTGGATTTGATTATCGTTAATAATCATTAATTTAGGGATTTAAAATTAAAGAGTTTATTTAAATCTTAAATTTTAATCTTAAACTCTAAATTCTAAACCCTTAAACTTTAAATTACGGACTAATACTTTAACTCCTGAATTTATCACTTGTAAAACTTTTGTTCCCATGGTCAGTATTGAAAATTTTCTCGTTTATACAAATGGATTAATATCCTATACACTGGCGGTGGAAAGTTTTTATTTCCACAAGCGCCTCAATTATAGGGTTTAGGGTTAGTGTTTATGGTTTAGAGTTTAGGGGTTTTAGTGTAAAGGTTTAGAATTTAGGGTTTATGTTTAGAATTTAGGAATTAGGGTTAGAATTTAGGGTTTAGGGTTAGGGTTTAGTTTTAGGGTAATATGGGTGGGGATTTAGGTTTTAACCTATAAACCCTAAATTTTAACCCTAAACCCAAAATTCTATCAACAATCCCTAAATTCAAAACTACTCCACTTATACCCCTAAATTTTAAACCCTAAACGAAGTCCCTAACCCCTAAAACTAAGGCGCTTGTGTAAAAAAGTTTCCACAAGCGCTTGTGTATAGAACAATTACCCTATACAAATAATAAATAACAATAATGATATATTAAAATGAAAGACTACACTATTAAGTAGGGGTGGGCAAAAATACCCGACCCGATGACCCAAACTTAAAAATACCAGGTAATTCTTGGAAAAAAATTACCCGACCCAACAAATTTTCCAGGACACGGGCGGGAAATTTTCTCTTACCGGGTACCCGACCCAACCCGATAAAATTTAATATATATATTTTTTATATTTAAAATTATATTTTTATTTTATGTTTCTTAATATTTTTACTCTAAAATTAAGTTTATATCCTCAATTTTTTTTATGTTTGTATTATATTCTTTTAAGTTTAATTTTTTTTTAAATATTTTTGTGTTTAACATATGATTTTTTTTAATTTTAGAATTAAAAAAATAGGAATAAGTTACTCGGGTATCCAAATATAATGGGCCGGGACACATGCTGCTTAATGAGGTATCCGACAATACCCACCCCTACTATTAAGGAGTGAAACATATGCATAAGATCAAAAGTCGGAAATAATGATATTTGTTAAAAAAAAGAAAATAAGAGAGTGATTAGTCTCATCTATCTATTTCATTCATTTAATGATCAATATATACATTAAAAAAAAGGGTAAAGGGGAAATGACCAAATCCAGATGTAAAGCAGGAGATGTGAAAATGTGGAGCCAGGGCAGCGCCTTGTTTGGAGAGAACATAACGAATGTGTGGTTCTGAGAAGAGCAACCTTCCCGCAAGCAACACCCAGACTCCACGCTGCTCTCTTACTTTTCTAACACTTCCCCTCTTCTTCTTCTTGCTTCTGGACTATTTCCAATACAAGTCTAAGCAACCATGGCTCTGTCTTTGACTCCATGTTTCCCTCTTTCCACTTCAAAACTAACTAAACCAAACATAATCTCCGACAGCACATCATTGCTCGGTTTCAAATCAGTGAGCTTCAGAAACAACCACACAAGATGCCATGCAGTGACTGATTTGAAGACTGCATCTTCTCTCGACCGGAGCAAAGGAGAAGATGATGATCATAAGGTTGTTATAGGTCCATCGAGCGAGGAGGATAGGGTCGTGGCGGATTACAATTGGGCGGAGGAGTGGTACCCTCTTTACCTCACCAAGGATGTACCGGACGATGCTCCGCTTGGTCTCACTGTGTTCGATCAGCAGCTCGTCTTGTATAAAGATGGCAACGGCGAGCTTCACTGTTACCAAGATCGATGCCCCCACAGGTAAAATCCCAAATTGTGGAATCAGCTGATTTCTATAACACTCCTGCGTGTAATTGATTCAATGAAAACTTGAGCTTCATATTAAAAAGATTGTGCTTGTTTTAAGGTTGGCCAAGCTATCTGAAGGTCAACTGGTCGACGGTAGACTTGAATGCCTGTACCATGGTTGGCAATTTGAAGGCAATGGAAAATGTGTCAAGATACCTCAGGTATGCATCTACTTACAGTTTTATTTAGTTCATTAGAATGCATTACCATGTTGTTGACAAGGCTTTTATCACAACAGCTTCCAGCTGATGCCAAAATTCCTCGCTCAGCCTGCCTTAAAACATACGAGGTGAAAGAGTCTCAAGGAGTTGTATGGGTATGGATGTCACAGACTACTCCACCAAACCCTGAAAAGCTACCGTGGTTCGAGAATTTCGCCCGACCAGGGTTTCAAGATACTTCAACTATTCATGAGCTTCCATATGATCACTCCATTCTTCTTGAGAACCTCATGGATCCAGCACATATCCCTATCTCTCATGATAGAACTGATTGGACTGCTAAAAGGGAAGATGCTCAGCCATTGCTTTTCGAGGTAACGGAACGTACGGATAGGGGGTTTGCCGGTTGGTGGGGTAAAGAAAAAGATGGATCGATGCCCAACTTCTTACGGTTTGGTGCACCGTGTGTTCTTCAGAATAACAGAGAACTTGTCGATAAAGATGGAGAAAAACACTACTTTTCGGGTCTCTTCCTTTGTAGGCCAACCGGACAAGGGAAGTCTATGCTTATTGTTAGGTTTGGAGGAACAAAAAGATCTCCATTGGCAAAGATTTTCCCCAAATGGTATTTCCATCAGAACGCAAGCAAGGTCTTCGAGCAAGATATGGGATTTCTGTCATCCCAGAATGAGGTACTCATGAAAGAAAAGGTTCCTACAAAAGAGTTGTACCTTAATTTGAAGTCCTCGGATACTTGGGTTGCTGAATACAGGAAGTGGATGGATAAAGTTGGGCATGGAATGCCTTACCATTTCGGTCACAGCACCATATCTCCACCTAAACTACCTGCTGTGGTAGAGCATGCACCGGCGGGGCTTGTTGCGGGAGTTTCAGCATCTTCACCGGCTAAAGGTGGGATTGGAACAATGCATGCTCCGAATTTGGCTAACCGATATTTTCGCCACGTAATTCATTGCAAGGGTTGCAGTAGTATAGTGAAAGCTTTTACTGCTTGGAAAAATAGGCTTAGTGCAGCAGCTGCAGTGCTCACTGCTTTGGCAATTCTAGCATCCAGCAAACAGTGGAAGACCCTTCTCCTCGTGACTGCAACATTGTGCTTGGGTGGAGCCTATGCATGCTCCACTGCCGTGGCAATGAACACAACAAACTTCATAAGAGTACATAGGAGATTGTGATTTCGAAACCAGCGTGTACCGACTCTTGTGACTCATCGTACAATTCCTCTTAATTTTGGAGACAATTGCAAACGTCCATATATTTATAAGATGTAAGTGTTGATTTTTCTTTTGATTGCTTCCAAATCCTATGGTTTCTTATGTTCCTTTCATTTCCAGAGGACAGAAAAACAAACTAGACTCGTTAAAGCTGGTGTGATCATATTCTCCATATCCGTATACCTGTCAACTACAAAATTTGAATATAAACACCGAAATAAAAATGAAAATTCCAAACAACACAAAACTGAACTTGTGTGGGGGAAAATTGAATCATTCTCTTCTCATATATAAACACAAAACTCAACTTGTGTCAGGCAAAATTGAAGCATTCTCATATGTAGAAAAGAATATTGAAATAGCAAATCTAATTAGCCAAAAACTTCACTCTAATGTATGAAGGTAAGTAAACTGTACTCGAGGAATTCAAGACATGTATTCCAACTGGCTGACTACTGTAGTCCAACATTGGAGCTGAAAGACAATGGTGGCTCTTCTTGAGTAGAGTAGTTTACGAGCTCCGGGCGTACCACAGATGACGGCATATGAGATGAACTTCTCTTACAGTATCAGCATCAGCATCGATGTTGGAACTCCACATCAGATTCAACTTCATTTAGCGCCTAAAACAGGCAGAAAAGTATTCAGTCAAAAAGAGGAAAACATGCTAACATGAAAGCTCAATGGTAGAAGAATGACAAGTAAAAGTTGATATGCTAGACGCTGTACTTCAATTTAAAAACTAAACACAATAGTATTAATTACGGAAATATATTTAAACGTTAAAGAAACTTCTTTAAAACAGTAGTAAAAGAATATGCTGCCCAGTAGCAGCGACACATTTCCCTCGATGATCAACAAATTAAAGTAACTACAAACCTTAACAGCTTCCCTCAAAACGTGTACGAGTTCTTCCGCATGCTTTCTTCTCGCAACAGTCTCTTCCTTCTCCTGGAACAGCTCTTCAAAAAGGTTCTCTCTGTGTATCCCAAAAGTTCAGACTTTAGTAACTTGAGCAACATGCATACTACATACAGACACCCCCACACGATAACAGTGGAAAGGAGGACAAAAGAGAAAACTAAGTTCTTTTAAGTGCAAGAATTGTGCGTTAATTATTACTGCAAAAAAAAAACATTATCCCATTCTGTTTGTATACATTTTATTCCTTTTATGATTTGCAACACAATATTTGGGAAATTAGAACATGAATACCTCCATGACTAACATTGTTTCAAGAGCTCATATTGGAAAATAATGCCAGCCACAGCTACTGGGTGCCAAAAAATAAACAGTTTTTTTCTTCCAATTTACCCATTCCGCAAATTGAAAACTAAAACAAGATGTATTTTAAAACACCATCAACCAAAAGCAGGAGGCATACCGGTACAATAATTTTATAGAAGTGTCATGAAGGTTTCTTTTTGCATTATTGACCTGAATATTGAAAAAAAAGGAGGAAACACATTTTGATTCATCAGAATAAAAGTTCAAATTTGACCAACAGGAGACTAAAAGGAAACATCATTACCAGAAAACACATTATAGCCTTTGGCACCAAGTCTTGAATGTTCTTCCGGACTATATCAAAGTACGATTTCACAAGTAATTTGGTGACAACTATTTCTGTACCTTCAATGTCCGACATTTCAATCGGCCTTAAGATTGGGGAAGGCTGAGATAACCAACGGTAAACATGAAGGAAGTGAATTTATGACAGGTAAGATAGTTTGCTATTAAAGAAAAACAAAGCAATCTCCACTTTCTCACACAGAAACACATGGCTTAGAATGTTTACCTCTCTCAGTTGGATTGTTGATGATATAGGCTCTACCATATGAAAATCTTCAGGAGATTCCGTAGCTGCTGGCCCTCTAGACGATACCTTGATCCTAAGTATTGAAGAAATGCCCCACTTGCTTGTGGATGAACTGCCACCTAAATAACAGTTACCTAAGTTAATGTTTATAAATAAACGGCTTTATAAAACTGTTTACACAAAGGCCTATGAGTATCATCTATACCCATGTAAATAAACTTGCTTAGAAGATTCAGAAATAATGATAACTTTATTCTGCAACTATAAAACTGTTCCAATTTTCAGAATCGATAAATTTGGACATATTAATGAGTTTTTGTTTGCAGTACGTAACACAGAGTAGTGCAACAGTCTCTACATGAATAAGACATTTCAACAGAATGCAGTACAATATACACCTATCTCATACTATATCTTCTGCTAAGTGGAATGTTGTCATACATATCATACAAATCTTGAGTTGCAGTGTGCTCTTGATACACCAAAACGTTCTGATCCACATCAATCACAAATACACAAAGAAGGAATTTCACTTTTTTTTTTCAAAGTGTAAAAGAAAGGGAATCATTCTTTTAGCCATTGCATTTCCCTTATGATAAAAAGATCAGTTAATCGGTCATACAAGTATCATGGGAGAAAGAAAAGTAAAATAAATGAGAGACAAACAAACTTGGACTAGCCTTCAGTTAAGAGTAAATTACCAGCTAATACAGGTCGCTCATTATCTGACTGAGGACGATTTCCCTGCCACAATGCCATCATAGATTAGGTGGTTAAAAAGGAAATGATAAGCATGATTTAAATTTCCTGATTTTTACATTTCTTTCCTCTTTTTCCTCCCCTTTACTTTTCAAGCGTTCTTTGTTAAATTTAACCCAATTCTACCACGAAGAAGCTACCAAAGTCTAAACCATGATGCAATAATCACCCTTGGCTGAATATTGTTCCTGAAAAAAATTAAAGGCTTCCTATGTGATGATAAAGCATAATGGTATTTTTCTTATCGTGTTAAAAGGGTGTCCTGTAAATTTACCAAACAATGGTAGGTGTGATGAATTCAAGTCCAGCACACTAAGGGTCAACCATTCTCACTTGAAGTAACTAAAGCATATGTTTAATTCTAAAAAGTATAAGAAGTAGACAGATAAGGATAAGAACTTCAAATAATCGAGGGCTGAGATTGTGACTCTGTTTTAGGAATTCAAGGAGATACATTTAAGGGCATGAATGGAGCTTGTTTGTTGGGGTCCTCAAAAAGAATTTTCATTTATACCAACTATGGAAATAGATAGAGATATCATTGCACAGACAGATAAAACACCTAGTGTATAATAAGATATAAGCCCGAAGCTTGGAGCGCTTATGTTCATTTCTAGCAGTTTCCTTTTAGGCTTTTAGCCTCCCCAAATGGGATCTACCAGAAAAGATAAAATAAAAATGTAAAAACAGACCTGGTTAGAAACACCATTCACAACTGATCGAGCAGCAACAGTTTGGGATATCTGACCCTTCTCAGGTGTAGGTACCTTTTCTCTCTCCTGAATGATACAAAGATGAAGTAAATGTGTCTACATCATGTATAAAATTAAAAATGTAACCATTTTTGTTACATGTGAATCAACCTTAAACATAGATTTCATAACAATCGTTTGCTATTCAATTATGTAATAATAAAAGGGTAATTATTTGATACGCCCAGCCCATTTGAACCCTAAACCCTAATAATAATTCCTAAACCCTAAATATGACAGATGTCATTCAAATAGGTGGGGTTGTGTATCAAATAATTTTCCATAATAAAATAGATGTCATAATATATGCTTTAATACAGTTTCACATCCCTCTAGCCTCCGGATAATTCAGATTGAAATTTAAACTTAAATTGTATCCTCAATAGTCACTCACAAAAGTCGATGAATACTGAACCAAAGTGAGCAACATCCAACCATAGCAAAATGCTAAAGGGCTAACTTCCAACCCTTCAGCCACACTGAATCAATTGAAATGACATTTATACCTTTGATGATCTCATCTGCTGCCCCGCAAGCTCAACGGCTTTACTGCCACCAATAAAACTTGGATGCGAAGAATTTATATAACCCTTCTGATGTTTAAAGAACACCAAAATAAAAATCATAATCATGCATGATAGAATAATTCAAATATATGATAATCGGAGAAGACATGGTATCTTATATCTTGGTGAATCATAAAAGGGTGTGTTAAAATTAATTCAGAAACATATTCTAGTCAAATTTGTTATATACAGAGGGTGCTAACTAAATCCCACCTAAACAAAAGAGGATGAATAAACAGAAACTGATCACAGCACTGTCTGTAGTTCTCTTAATTCAAATAGGCTGAACTATAAAACAGGTCATCAAGCATTTTCATGCAACCACATGCATATACATGTGTCTACCCTAGCTTTTTAGAAATTCCTTACCATGTCATATTTTTAATGGTACCCAGTAGATATTGTTATGTGCACTTACACACAAAATTCTTACATTATTGTATATATCATAGAAAGAAAGGATAACAAGAAATCAATAACCTCCATCTCAATGCAGTTACTTATCATAGTCCCAGCACGCTCAAGAGCAGCATCTAAAAAATCCTCTACAATGTCATTTATGTGCTTTTTTAATGACGGGAACCTCTGCAGTCCAGTTGATTCACAACAAGCCTGGCTAATCTGTTGGAAAAATTTACTCTCTTCATCATATCGACATAATGAACTCATATAAAAAGATCCCAGGCACAAGATGAAGCACTATTCTCACCTTTATCAGTTCATTATAGACAAACCGTAGACACTGATGACAAGGGTCTGACAACTGAGCAATTTGTCTTCTAACCAAAACTTTAAATGCAGCCTGAAACTCAATGCAATACATGGGATACAAGCTAATGACTTCAACAATGTGAAAGAGAGAGAGAGAGAGAGAGAGAGAGAGAGAGAGAGAGAGAGAGAGCAATTTGTCTTTTACCAAATCACCGCCGTACTCACCTCTGGGACAAATAGAACATTTCTCAGACCAGAGGAATTTCTAAGGGCATATGCAATATCCTCATCAGTCATCCTTTCACAAGGGTCCACTTCCTATAAAAAGCAGTTAATCTCCTAATTCTCAAGCGTGGAAGATTCCAGATAACACAAAAACATAGAGAATCAATTGCATAAGAGCTTCAAGAAGAGAGGAGCATACCTCTAAGAGCTTAACAAACATTGATTGAAAAAGGTAGTGAATCCTGGCTCCTCCAATCAATTCTTCAGTTGACATCTCCTGACTTTTTCCATCAACCATAGCAGAAAAATCTTTTTTCCAAAAAAAAAAGATAAAAAGACAAGATAGAAAACTTAGCAACAGTAGAAAATTTAGTGAGCAACATCCCCCAGCCCACCTGAAACTGAAAGGCAACATATACATGTATACAATTTTGAATATTGTATGCACTGATTGGTAAGATAATAAGTGTAAATGGGAAAAGAATAAGCACATTTGTTATTTTGATATGCCAAAAACCGAACATGTAACAAGGAAAAACCCTCACCATCACAGTATCTTCTAAGAATGTTCAATAATCTCGCTCCTTTTTCTTCCTGGATATGGACATAAGTAATAATCAGAGATAACTAATATAACAAAACTAAAAATCCCAAGAAGAAAAAATCAGTTATGTATAAGAAATATGCTCGGCTTTATTGGGGAAAATTAATGAATATGAAGGTGTAAGTAAATATATACTATATATATTTATAAAAAACAGCCATCACAAATAGTAAGAACTATTACTTAGATCTCAATCTCAGCTGTAATAGAAGCATTAAATCTGAAAACTTAAGGAGATGTTCTGAAATCAAAGGTTATAATTAGTTTCCCAAGCTCCTTTTTCTGTAATCTCGCTCCTTTTTCTTCCTGGATATGGACATAAGTAATAATCAGAGATAACTAATATAACAAAACTAAAAATCCCAAGAAGAAAAAATCAGTTATGTCTAAGAAATATGCTCGGCTTTATTGGGGAAAATTCATGAATACGAAGGTGTAAGTAATTATATACTATATATATATATATATATTTATAAAAAACAGCCATCACAAATAGTAAGAACTATTACTTAGATCTCAATCTCAGCTGTAATAGAAGCATTAAATCTGAAAACTTAAGGAGATGTTCTGAAATCAAAGGTTATAATTAGTTTCCCAAGCTCACAAACTCAAAATGTAGGCCAGTACCGCTAACATTACCCAAACTGTGAAACTTACCTTTGATTCCAGAACATCTCCATAAGTTTGCAGCTCTTTCATAGCTTCATGCATACGAGAGTTTAGCACAGCCTTCAAACATGGGAGATCCTTTCTAATATGCTGCTCTAGAATCTGGAAAGAGACAAATCAATCGCAGAAGACAGGTATAAAAAGTGCAGCAAGGAATAATATATATAATTGTTAAAATACTTAGGAGTTCAACAAAAGGCAGTCATAAACCAACCTGATTCAGCTTCTTCGCCAGTTGAGGAACGCCACAATGATTAGAAACACCATTATATACCTTCAATGCATATGTTTCAAGAAAGAGAAAATTGTTCAGGTTATATGGGAAGTATAGGTGACCTTGAAGTAAAAAAATCTATTTGAGAAATGAAAAGTACAGGATGATCATGGAAGAATTGTTCCTCATAAGCTAGTGCTTCTTGAATGCTACGTTTTTTATTAATATCCTGTGGCACAAAACAAAACAGTTATTACCTTCACTTCACCTATTCAATGAATCTGAGAAGGGAAAAAAAGACTAATTATTATTTTTTTAAAAATCTTCCCCCTTGCATATGGCCATATCACATCATCCTTACCAGACTCTTGGCAGAATTACAGATAAACTACAATGTAGCTACTAACTGCAGCCTTTAATAACTTATACCTCTTGGCAGCGATTCACAACACCAACATAACCAAGTTTGAGTGGAACCACCCTTCCAAGCAAGAAGTTACAGGCATTAGTGCCTCTATCCATAATATCAAGCTGCATGGAAAGATTGTATCACATACGATGGTGATTCAGCAAGGATGAAAACATAACATGGGATGAGAAAGATCAAATCACTTAATAATTTTCTCTCATTCTTTCCAAAAAGTAACAATACAAACCTTGGTGATTACACCGACCGTCCGAGAACCTGAAAAAGCATATGTCAGTCCATTGGAATAGAAGAACTCATACATTCAGACATGAAACCGCAGGTTATTTTGAATTACCACTTGGATCAGCTAATTTAGCGATCTGTAGTGCATCAGATGTAGCTAAATCAGAATTTGCGGGGCTGACAGCCAATATGATACAATTTTCATCTTTGATATGTGCCAAAATCATTCTCCTAATTCTTGCTTCGATATCACTAGGTTGCTCCCCCACAGGAACCTTGGTAATGCCAGGTAAGTCGATAAGGGTCATGTTAAGAACATTGGGAGAGGAAATCTTCAATCTAATCTGTTTTTCTGAAACCCCTTTGTTACAACCTGCTTCTCTTTCAGTCTCAGCCTACACAAGTTCAATAATTGTAAAAAAAAAAAGAAACCATGTTTACAACAAAAAGAGTAACAATTTTCAATTTTGGCAAATGCAATGAAATTTCAATCATATGATCTAAACATCAATCCAACAATCCAGCAAACTTCTAAGTTGCCAAATATATATAAAAGAAGTGAAAGATAAAAACTAATAACTGAACCTGAATTTCTTGACGAATTTGAGAGAAATCATAAAAGCGGCGGCCGGGCAAGTGGCGAAACTCGCCCCACTCGACTCTATCGTCATCTGAATTCGGAGGACAATTCTCAAGCATCAAAACAAGCGGTCTTCGAGTACAGATATTGCAACCTCGAGGCAGAAAATCGCGGCCAACAAGAGCCTCCAGCACGCTGGATTTACCGCTGCTCTGACTGCCAACCACCGCCACTTGCGGTATCGATATATCGGATAATTCTACACCAGCCGTAGCAAGTATGTCATTAAGTTTGTTGATCACCGGAATCAACGACGAACCGATAGTTTCCGCAGTTCTTGGAACAGTCGACATCTTCTTGTTGGGTTTCCTGCTTCGTTCATTCAAATCAGAAGTAAAAAAAAAAAAAGAAAAAGATTCACCGGAAAGAATGAGAAACGGCGAAAAATCAAAAGCTTTTGAAAGAGTGAAAGCAAGATTGAGAAAGAACCAAAATCTTGAAGAGTAGTAGTGAATGGGAATGCCGAGGAATGAGAAGTAGTGCGATTTTAGAACTGCAGGAATGTAAAGATCCTTGGCGAGCAAGCTCAGTGAGTCAGTGTAGTGCTATTTTAGAATTCCGCCCTTTTCTTTTTCGCGGCGTTGCCTTCTGTAACCGTTACAACTACAAGAAGTTGAAATGGTTTTTAGGTTTATGCTATATAATGATGCGCCACAGAAATCTGTTTATATAGAAAATCTTAAAACAAAATTAATTAATAATTAAAATTTTTGAGTTAATGATGCAGGCCACTTTGGTAGTTAATAAAACGGAAACGGTTTGTTCGTTTTTCAGTTATTTCCTAAACGCACCGTTTTTTTCAATGGGTTAAAATCCCAAATTATTTAGGGTTCAGGCAATCGAAGAAATGAAATGAAAAGCTTTAGCTTTGTTTATCTCAGCCGTCCTTTTCTGTTTTCTTATTCTACTATAATTTTTCTCTTCAATCTTCATCTTCCTTGTTATTCTGTTATTGTGTGTATCACTTAATTGAAGAAAAAAATTATTTTTTTAATAGACAAATTATATTTTTGTTTTTTTAGAATTATGTTAATATTTTAATATTGATAAAAGTTTTTATCGCCTATAGTAGTGATTAAGGGATGAGGTAACCTTACGTCGTTGTTACCACAACAATAATTTATTTTTGGAAAATTTTACAACGGGCGACGAACATTGATGAACACCACTAATGATGAACACCATTAAATTAATTAATAAGGCTAAACTATATATTTAGTACCTCACCTATTTTCGTATTTCTATTGAACCCTCATTATTTAAATATTATTTTAATTTAACCCTATTCTTTATAAAAAATAACTTAACCCTTAACCCTCAACCTAAAACTCTAAACTATTAAACCTTAAACCCTTAAACTCTTAAACCTATACCATAAATCATAAATAATATACCATTAAAAATAATTTCACCATTATCGATTCAATTCAATTCAATGAATTGTTGAATTCTCCTAAAAAAAATTCAATTAAATTATTTTTTATATACCATTAAGATCATATAAATGATCGAACAGATCAATACGGCGGGTCTCTAGAGAACTGCTGCACGTTCGCGTTAGAAGTTGTCGAAGCCGTTGCTAAAGAGATCGGAGCGGACAGAGTCGGACTCAGGCTATCTCCATATGCGGACTACTTGAATTTGGGCGACTCCGATCCAACAGCGTTAGGCGTTTACATGGCCGAGTCCTTGAACAAATACGGAATCCTTTAGTGTCATATGGTTGAGCCTAGGATGAAACTTGCCGAAGAAAGTTACGAAACGACCGAAAGTTTGCTTCCCATAAGGAAGGCTTTTAAGGGCACTTTCATTGTGGCTGGAGGATACGATAAAGATGATGGGAACAAAGCAGTGGCCGAAAACCGAACCGATCTTGTCGCGTTTGGTCGTTTGTTTCTATCAAATCCGGATTTGCCGAAAAGATTTGAGCTCAATGCGCCTCTCACCAAGCACGACCGGAATGCATATATTGCCTACCGGATCCTGTTGTTGGCTACACTGATTACCCATTCCTTGAAGACACTGCTTAAGCTGGTTGGGAGCGAGGAGGATTTTGCAAGTTCTTTATGGTTTCCCTGTGCCAAGCACTGTGGCATTAGGTTAAACTCTGTGGTACTTTAATTTCAATAAAATTATTTTTAATGATATATGATTTAGGGTATAAGTTTAAGAGTTTAAGGGTTTAAGGTTTAATAGTTTAGGGTTTTAGGTTGAGGGTTAAGGGTTAAGTTATTTTTTATAAAGAATAGGGTCAAATTAAAATAATATTTAAATAATGAGGGTTCAATAGAAATACGAAAATAGGTGAGGTACTAAATATATAGTTTAGCCTTATTAAAAAAAATAAAATTTTAATATATATATATAAATAATTTAATTGAATTTTTTAAAATAATTATCAATTGTATGATGAGTCCTTAAATTTTAAATCTTTATTAATTAATTTAATGGTGTTCATCGGTGTTCATCGTTAGTAGTGTTCATCAATGTTCGTCGCACGTGGTAGACTCATCCTTTATTTTTCTCTCTACGTACAAGCAACAAAATCCAATCATTATTTGTTCGTTTATCACATTCGTTATTTGTGAAACTCATTTCACTTTCGTGTTCAATCGACATCTTGTTTGTCGATTTGCATCAACAAAAAAATTGAATAATTATTAGTAATTTCAACGACGGAAAAAATAGAGATGATGGTAGTTGAATCTGTGGCGACAAAAGATTGATTTAAAGATTTGAGGTTAGGAAGAAAACAAAAATCTTAAAAAAATGAGATTTTTTTTGGAAAAAATAATCACTATCATGCATTCATTAAATGACAAAATCTTTTTTTATTATAATTAACAAATAAATTTTAAAATATAACCGAAAGAAATTAGTTACCTAAAATAAAAAATATATATACTCTCTTTATTCTACTATAATTGTCACATGTTAATGTTTTTTCTGGTAAAATATTTTAACTTTGACTGTAATTTTTTTTAAAAATTAATTAATTAAATTTTATAAATAAATATTTAAAAACTACTTAATTGATTTTAAATAATAAAAAAATCAAAATTATAAAAATTTAACCAAAAGATATTAACTTGCGATAATTTTAATGGGATATAAAGAATATATTGTTTGGACATTTTTTTATCAAAATTATAAAAATTTGACCAAAAAATATCAACTCCATTTGATGCGGCTGCATGAACTGCTTCAGCCTCTGTCAAAGCCTTGCGGGTCTCATTTAATTTTCTCATGGCAGTGCCGTAAACAGCTTTTTCGTTTCTGTTTCTTCTCTTGCCACCTTTACTTCTTTTCTTCTTTTCTTCTCTTTATTCTGTTCCAGCGTCGGAGGAGTTCGATAAACCAGCAAACTTTAGAAGAAACTTGGAGGTCTTTTCCGCAAATATGTTTAAGATAGGTGGTGATTCTGGTAAGTTGAAAATAAAGGCGATATTCGAGATAGCTTATTTATTCACGCCCTTACGAGGCGCGTGTCTTCAATTAAACAAAGTACTAAGCTTTATTAGCAGGCGGCAAAAATCTTAATTCCTAGAATAAAAAAATGGATTTATTCATGATATAACCCCTGCACAATACCTTTCTTTTCATTTTAGTACCTTTTTTTCGATTCACTTTGATACTTAAACTATCATTGAGTCTTCATTCAAACCGAATAATCAACAAAAACACACAACGTGTCTACAGTATCGATGTCAACGATTATGTGTTTGCCAAATGATAGTTCGTATTAAAGTGGACAAAAAATATTTAAGCACCAAAACGAAAAAATGAAATTAATTCAAGAGCTAAATTGCATATTAAGCCAAAAAAAACCCTAAGGCTTAGCTTGGTATGAAGAAAGATGGAAAATTTGTTAATCAAATGGTGAAGATTCATAACCACCTTCTTACTTTGAATCTCCACCATTTGATTAACAAATTTTTCATCCTTCCACATTTTCATCCTTCATACCAATATGGCGTGTTATTCGGCAGCAAAAACATCATTGAGCAGCAAATAATTTAAGCCTAATTCTAAATTACCTCTGTATTTCTCTTTCGGAAACATGAACAAAGTTCAAATTATTCCATTCCGAAAAGCAGCTTAAAAAACAACTGCAAGCATTAATCAGTTTTCTTTAGAAATATACATTTTGCTGCACTTCATGCTTCATTACGGTACACTTCGATAAGTAATATCATCCTGCTAATCCATTGGCAACAAACATTTTAAAATAACATTTTTGTCTGTACAAACAATGCATTATTGTACACTAACGACTATTTCAATCAACAACTGTTGTTTCTTTCCTATTTTACATTGTACAAAGTACAAACACATGAACAAAGAAGAAAACATATGGTGTGATTTTGTAATTCGGGGTCGAACCTATGTCATTCACAATGGACATGGCAAACGAATGTTATGGTTGTTTTACTTGGAACAGGCAATACCTGAGAAATTATCCCCTATTTGGAAATAGGAGGTTCACCCATCCACTTGGCCCGAAATCCGGTTCCTTTGCAGTCGGAGCAGCACTTCGACCCCTGTAATAACCCATGAAAACAAGATTTCAGTATGTTGGGGGCAAACCAATCATACAGAGAAGAGTATCATTTCGAGTTTCGATTTAAACCTTCCCAGCACAAATTACACAACTGGTATTCCTAGAAGGAACTTGGCAGAGCATATTATCCCCGAGGATAAAGAAGCCTGTACCCCTACACCACTGGCATTCAACGAGCCCCTTGGAGTCGCACGAAGAACAAACAATTGGCCTCGGTTGCTGGAAGAATCATTGAAATAATGAGAATATTAGGACCCTAAACCTAAACAAACCTGGTTAACAATGGAGTAGGAAACTAGAGATGAAAGTGAAATACAAGCAGGTACTCAAATATGCACAGAATTAATGAAGAAAAATGGCGGAACATTCAATTCCCAATCTGCTCAATCAGAATTTAAATATCTAAGACGCATCCAATATCAACAATCCAATCATTCCACATAAACCCAATCGGATTCAATCCAAATTAACTTTGAAATGTGCCTCGAAAGGCACCAATTTGCAATGAGTTTGAAAAATCCATTATCATACGAGTTGAATCATTGATATAATGAAATTTGGGGAACCAATTCAAAAACCCTAGTCGAACTAATAACGTTAAAAAGAGAAAAGACCGTACCTGAGAGATGGCCCAAGTTTTTTCAATACGCTTAACGAAATCAAAAGAGCTCTCATAGGAATCAACAGCAGAAGCTCTGACGGCCAAAACCCTTGAACCCTTGGATCTTGCCGTTGTTGTTTTACCTAGAGGTAAAACCCTAACACCAAACTCAAGTCTATTGGTCGACACAAAGCTCATGCCTTTCTCGTCAATTGATTTGCCCACAATCACCGGCCTGTAATAAATCGCACAACTCTCCATGTCCCGTATTACTATCTTCCTTTTGCAAAGATATTGTCTTATTTTTTATACGAAAATAAAGGTAAGAACTTGGCTTTTGGAAGGATGTTTTTTCTTGTGGCGCAATCCAACTAAACGTTCCCTTCGTTTACAATTTACAAAGAGAAAATGAAAATAAACTGCTGCGACAGCGAGCTAAGAGCTTTCAGACGAGGCCACGACCCATATTTTGTTTGGATTGGACTGGGAAGAAAGAACGACAAAAAAATCAAAATACTGGATTTTTGCCATTGTTGGCGGCCGGATACTGTTGCATTATGGTTCAACGTATAAATAATTTCTGGGTTTTTTTAGGGTAAACTACATAAATGACCACCTTATTATTGCAAAAGTTGCAATCTGACCACATTACTTTTTTTTGTCACAATTAAACCATCAAACTATTTAAATGGTATCAATGTGACCACCTGCCGTTAAAAATTAACAGTAGGGTGACGTGGCAGTTAAAAAAAATAAGGGTATAATTACACATTTAGTCCTCGTTACTTATAAACTCCATCAATTTAGTCCTAATTTTAATTTAATAAAATAAATTATTTATTTAATTAGGTGTTGACACGTGTCAACACCTTATTGGAGGAATTTAATTATTTATATTTAATTAAATTAGAGAAAAATTCAATTTGCACAAACATGCTAATAGTGGGAATCGAACCCGTGTATAGGTAATTTAAAAATAATGGCTTAGCCACTGCACCAAGCATGTATTTATGTTAAAAATAACCGTTTTAAATATATCTTCTATTGTGTAAAGAATCGAATCGAACAATTACACATATTCTTTCTCAATCCAAACACTGGCTTAGAATCCAATAGGACAGCACACAAGTCATCATCTCTTGCTGACAACCAAGGCCTGGCGTGCATTGCTTTGCAATATATAAAAGCATTCCAAGGTGATTGTAAAGCTATAGGAGAATCCAAGAAGCCTTCAGATTCTCTATTTGCTGAACTTTTTGCCTCCAGCTGTGATGTTGACACCTCGACCCTCACTCCAATCACTGACCGTTTACTTGGATGTCAATCCAAATATGTCGAGCCTTCTAAGGCATTCTCGATGTTGATGGAAAACGAGAAGTGTTTGAAAATTCTTTATAATAAGAACCACACCGAAGTTGGGGTTGCTGTGACTGGCACAGATGGTGGGGGTCCCTATTTCTGGTGTGTGCTGTTCAGCAGTGGTAAGCATAATAATAGCTTCGTTCCACAGGGAGGTGTAGCTAAAATTTCCAGACCTAGATGCTTTAGTGGTGCCAATGATCAATGCAGCGGTGCTGATAATTTATCTCGATCTAGCCACATGTGGTTGTACGCTGTTGCAGCTTTCATTGCTGCGAGATATGCCTTTGGGTTATGATCATTTCCCGTAGTATCTGAGCCATTCTCCACTTGATTGTTCATACTTTATGCCATTGATTTTTTCCAGTTTTATGTTTTCAAATTGATTCAACATACTTGATTGTTCACACTTTATTAAATTAAAATTAGGACTAAATTGATGGAGTTTATAAGTAACGAGGACTAAATGTGTAATTATACCCTTATTTTTTTAACTGCCACGTCACCCTACCGTTAACCTTTAACGGCTGGTGGTCACATTGATACCATTTAAATAGTTTGGTGGTTTAATTGTGACGAAAAAAAATAATATGGTCAGATCGTAACTTTTGCAATAGTAAGGTGGTCATTTATGTAGTTTACCCTTTTTTTTATAAATACTAGAATGGTAGCCGAGCCTCTCTGAGAGCCTAAAATACGTCTGAGGTCGATTGGCCCATCGCAAGGTAAGAGTTGGGATGATGATTAAATGAGTTAATTAAATAAAGAAAAAAATTGCTACATAAATTTGTATAAATTTTAGTTTGTGTATATTTGTTAATTTAAGGATTAAGAATTTAAATTGTATGTTTTTAAATTAAGAATTTAAGGTCTAAAGTGTTAGGATTAGAAATTAAAAATTTAAATATAATTTGTTAGAGAATCCCCATCGTTTTCAAAGTTTAGTTGTTCCTCAATAAGACATATACCTAGTGCTCATGGACATACATCATTTGATATATATATATATATATATATATATACTTGTTTGGGTGAATACATCATTTGATATTTATTTAATCTCCATGTAATCATTACAGATTTAATCAAGGCCTTAACCAATTAAGAGGGGCCAATCTAAAAGGATATTATATAATTTTTAAAAATATACATATTTATTATGAAACTCGTAATTAAATGATATTAGATGTAATTTACTATAAAAGATAGGGATAATTATGGGTCGATTTTTGGCCGACCTACACCAGTCACGAAAACTCATCACCTCCTTCTGAACCTAATGTTTTATGATGCTCTATCTAATTCGAATTCGACCCAAATTTTAAAGTAAAAATTTGATCTTTACTCAACATAAATAATTTTTTCATTCTTATTCGATAAAAATTAGTTAATTGAAAAAATATATATAAATTGAGAGGGGATTTGTAATACTTATTTCATTTTTATTAGACCAAATATGAAGATATTTGAAAATGATGTAGAAATAGATAGACATTATAGCAATTATACATACATATTTAGAATAAAAAGTAAATTATTATTTTGGGTCAAATTATTTTACCTTAAACTCAAATCCTACCCGATCTCATCTCAAAAAACTTCAACTCGAACTCGACCCAAACCCAAAATCAATTTTAAAAAATAACCCTATAAAATTAAATTAAATTAGAACTCATCGAATCTAGGTCAAATGACCATTCATAAAAAATAACGCTTTTCTTTAAGAATATAATGCCGTGTGCCCATGCCATACAATACCGATACGACACCATTTCAATTTGTAAATTGCCATGTTGTCATAATATTTAAAACTACAACATATTAATTTGTTAGTTTTTAAAATTTAAAAACTTAACCGTCAGAAAATGTTCAATCTATACTGTTTTTTTAATTTTGTGCATAACGTTCTATTCCGTAATTTAAATTAAGTTTTTTGTAACAAACGTTAATTTTTTTTCACAATTCAATAAAGTACGACACACGACATTTTTTTGTTATTTTTTTAATTTTATTTTTTAAAAATAAAAAATAATTTTATAAAAAAAACTCGAAAATTTTAATTTTTCTAAAACCCCTCAAACCCAAACCCTAAATTCCTCTCATCCCACCGCTAATTCAACTGCCATCAGCCACTCTTGCCTTCGTCGCCCCCCATAAATGAAAACCCTATCATCTAGTCGTCAAAAAATCAACGAATGAACCGTCAATTGTTCTGTCGAAGAACATCCAACAATAAAGAAAAAAATCGATAGGGTTTTTAATCGATAACTAGAGGATTAGGGATGCTAAACGGTGAGGTACACGACGTTTGAGTGGTGAATGGTGAACCACCGACGTGGGGATGTCAGATGGCGAGGGAGGTGTGATTTGAGAGGTTGATTGAAAGAAATTAAAACTTTGAAGTTTTTTAAGAAGTTCATATTTTTAAAGAAATTCAAAAATTAAATAAATAAAAAGCAGCCCATGTGTCATGTTATAATTGGATGACGATATTTTTTTGAACGGCCGTTAACAGAAGAATCTGATTTGGGCCACTGAAGAAAATATTAGGCACTAAAGTGACCCGAAAAAACGTTAGGCACCAAACTGAAAAAAAAACCATATGTTGGGCACCTTTGTGACTATTAAGCCACATTTAAATTATTGTTTTGTGATTTTTTTTAGTCCGGGGACCAACAGGTTAGTTTACCCGAAAACGGAATACTAAAATCCAGCAGTCGTGACTCATGAGATCAAATCGCCCTAGCAGCCTAAGCCGAATACGAAAGTACGAAACCCAGAAAACACTAACAGAAAATAAAGAGAAAAGAATAAAGAAAGATGGAGAAAGGCAAAGGAGTAATGGGGTCCGGCCGTAGATGGGCCGTTGATTTCTCCGATAATTCCACCGCTCCTTCATCCCGTGACATCCCCGACCCCCCCGGCTTCACTCGTGCATCTGTAGATCAGGTTTCCCTTCCCTTTTTGTTTTATTTTATTTTTCTTAAATAAATGCATTAACTCTCAATTTTTATTAGGTTTCAATTTGTATTTTCGCAGGACGATTCGACTGTGAGTCGCCAAAAGAAGGATGCTGAATCCAACTGGAAAGCTCAGGTACCTTTTGTTTTAATTTTCCCGATACGAGAAAAGTAAGGAGATGCTTTACTAACGATTTAAATTGATTTTCTTTTGGATCGTAAAGACTTGAAGTTTTCAAATTTGTTGTGATTTAACTATGGACGCTGATGAAAATCAATGGATTCAAGTGAGAAATTTCCATTGCAAGTCATGAATAAGCAGAATGGATTTTTAGGCTAACGAATTCAGATTGAGTTTCAGGATCTAGGTTTTTCTTGTTATTTAGGGGCTTTGTTAGTAGATGTGATTGCCTGACATTCACTAACGGGTATATGCGATAATTGTTTCTCTATTACTGGTCCCCTGTTTTACAATATTTACGGCCGATGCTTTCTTCATTCCGTGCATGATTGAGAGTTATTATATGGTTTAGGCCTAGTGATTGTCTGATGCACATATGAAATACTATTTGAAGGCAAGATTGAATATATCACACTAACCTTTTAGCTGGTTTAGGTGTTCCTTTAGGTAAGAGTTCAGTTTTTGCAGTTAGTTTCATTAGGTAAGAGCAGACATAAGTTAGTATACGATGCAACCGATCAAAATCTGTTATTTAAGATTATGTTTCTTTTACTGTTGAACAGAAAGCTTGGGAAGTGGCACAAGCACCATTCAAGAATTTGCTAATGATGGGCTTCATGATGTGGATGGCCGGAAATACAGTGCATCTCTTTAGCATTGGTATCACTTTTTCTGCACTTTGGCAGCCTATTAGTGCTCTTCAAGGTGTTGGGAAGGGTATGCGGCCTCTTACTACTATTTTTTCTCTTATCCTGTATTATTACCTTATTGTTGTTGTTCCCTGTGTTCCTTGTTCTTCACGATTTGTTCTATTTAGTTTTTAGCGGTTCAATTGTCAAAAGAGGAGAGAATAAGGTGGGTAGGAATAAAAGATACCCTAGCCGTGAATGAAATAGTTAACCCATTATAATTATATGGTACTAATGAATGCCACTTAAGCATTTGGAAGAAACCTGTCGAATATGCTTCTATAGAGCTTCATTGTTTTTGCTCAATATATGCTTGGCATCTCTCTCTCTCTCCCTGTCCAGGCTCAATAGTCAATTTTCTTCTTGAAAAACTGTATAAGATGCGTAAGAAAGACAATAAAAAAATGTTATGTGCCAAAATGCCACCTAAGGCTTGGGATGTTATGGTCTGCAATTTCCATTACTAAGTTGATTCATCCGAATTTCACTTTGATTTTGCAGTTTTCGATCCCTATAAAGACAGTAAAGTAGAACTTCTTGGGCCTAAGTTGCTTTTCATTGCCCTTAATTTGGGTGGTTTAGCACTTGGTGTTTGGAAGGTGAGCTGCACTTTCCTTTTCTTAAAGTTCCTAACAATTTCCCCCCTTTAAGATTATTGAACAGAAGGAAAGGAGCAAAACCTGAGTTATCTGATATTGTGCATTTTGTTTTATTTTTGTTTCGGCAGCTTAACACTTTGGGGCTTCTTCCAACACATGCATCGGATTGGGTGTCATCCTTACCCCCTGCTCAGGTTGATTAGTTTTTCCTTTTCCCTTCGTGCAAAGTTTATGTCCAGTTCTTTTTTCCTGTGGAATAATGAAAAATTTTCATCTGATCATGCAGCATGATGTATTACTGGTTTTAGCAGATAATCCATTTTATGCTATAGTTGTGGTGTTACATGGAACCTTTTTTTTTACTAACTCTAGCTTTAAATTGATAAATTTTTCAGGAGGTAGAGTATTCGGGTGGAGGCATTCCTCTATAATGACGTGTTTGTTCATCTTTGGTTCTGTGATCAATTTCTGGACGTGGTGAGTGGAACTTATGACGATTTGTTTTGAAGATGGAGAACACCGCAGAATTTTTTTTTCTTAAATTTTATGGAACATGTAGCTGTAGTGTGGCATGACATGATTACGAACATAGGTTTATTTTATTTTGTGACTTGGAATGGATTAACATAAAAGAATTGTGTGGAACTTATGACGTGTGTCTTGATATTTTTTTTTTGGCTAAATAGAGAGATATTACACTTTCACACCGGTATTCGAACTCATACAAGATTAGACAATACGAGCATTCTTAACCACTAGACTAATTAGTGGATCTCGGCCCTTGATTATTTATCTGTATCAGACAATTTTAATGTTGTTATGGTCTTGGACTTGTATATTATGATCTCGAGGCCTTAGAGTCCAGGGTAAAGCCTATAGCCCATTAACCAATTGTTTGTTTTCTTCATCTCATTATTATGGTTTTAGTTATGCCCCGGTCCCTTCACTCTTTGTACTTTCGAAATGTTGTCCCTCTATTTTAATTAGATTTTGGTAACGGAGATTAGTGGGGCTATGGCTATGGCCTCAAAAAATATTAAAAAAATTAAAATTATGTCTTTTAAGATTTTCAAAATTTTTAATTTAATACCCTCAAAATGTTTAATAAATCTTATTTAACTTCAAAAGTTTTAAATATTTTTAATTAAATATCCTCTCATAAATTTTAAAAATTTTCATTAAGTCTCTCAAAAGTATTAAATTTTTTAATTAAACACCATATTTTTGAAAACATAAATTAAACTCTTCAAAAAGTTTAAATTAAAGCCTCTAAATTTTTTGAAATTTTTATGTTGCAGAACTATTTGAGGGCTTGTGGAGCTACAACCCCACAAAATTTTAAAAAATTATTATTTTGACCCTTTAAAATTTTTAAAATGATCTTTTGGCCCTCTCTATGGAGGAGAACATACTTGAGGGGAAAAGAGGTAGGATAATGTCTGCAATTTACTTTTGGCTCGTGAATTTATGATGTAAAACAGACCTGAGACCACTGATCCACTTCCATATTCGAAAAGAACGATAGCAGCATCAGATTCCGGCATGGAGGTTTTCACAGTTGTTAATGCCATTGATGGCAACAAAATCTGAATACCAGAAGCTTTCTTGACGTGATTGTGCTGAGGCCTGATGCAGCCACCACCTATTGTTTGTCCTGTTTTTAGTCTGAAAAGTAAAGTAAAAAATGTGTGTATGCTCCTTATCTTTAGAATCGGCTGCCTACCAATACCACCCACTTCTATAAACAATTCTATCCTATCAAAATGCCCACTACCATTGGTTGCCGTGTTTTATACCATTATCATCAAAATGATACTATATTTGTGTTCACAAGTTATTCTAGTTAAGAATCTATACACAAACATTTATACACAGTGAATTCGAACTTAAATATTTGATTTTTTGTTAGAATTGAATCTTGTCTGTAGAGCAATAATTTGATTGTTTATTGAAAAACATGAATTGCAACCCACACCTAACTCCCTTAGTTTCATTTTTTTTTCTTGTAACTTAATCAAGTTGAAATTAACAATATTAAAAAAATGGACCCAATTTAAAGAGAAATTATATGATGATAAGTGGTTAACCCATCAAGCTCTCATTTGCAGTGGGGACATAAGAAATGAGAAGTTGAAAATTTTGGACATAGCTTTCAATTTCAATCACCAGCCAATACAAGAACCAACGTTGGTTGGGTTACGGCCAAACGGGATTCCAATAATCAGAAAACATCACTACCGGAAGATTCCAACTTATATTAATGAATTGGCCACCACCATTACTTAAGCAGTTAAGCTATAGCCTATTGGCCCGCTGAAAACTAGTTTCCAAGCACATAATTTAGGACTTGTTTGTTCAGTGTTCATACAATAGAACTGAGAGGCCCTACTTGCTTGCATTTCTTACCAGGCATTGACAATGATGTCCATAAAGTTTGAAAAGATTCCTGGAATTTCTAAAGCAACTACTCTACAAATAATGATCCGTAGGGGTGTTTAAAAATACTCGATTAGATTGGCTCGACCCGACGACCTGAACCTAAAAAGACGAATTCTTAAAAAAAGTTACTCGACCCGGTAGTTTTTTCGGGACACGAGTCGAAAATTTTCCCTTACCAGGTACCTGACCCGACCTGACAATTTTTAATATATATTTTTTATATTTCAAATTATATTTTTATTTTAAGTTTCTTAATATTTTTACTTCAAAACTAAATTTAAATCCATAAATTATTTCTATGTTTGTATTATATACTTTTAAGGGACGTGTACCCGATACCCGATTACCCAGATACACATTACCCGATTATCCGGGTATCTGACAATGAACACCCCTAATCCGTATAATGGGTTTATGAGATAGGTCATTAAACTATTGATTTGTTTATATTTCAATCGTTAAATTATAATTTTTTTCAATCAAACCATTAAAATTTTAAAATAGTTTCAATCAAATCACTTACCGTTAACTTTTTGACAAAAATGATGATTTGACAATTAACTAAATTTGTATAATTATTATTTATACACTACGTCAATTTAATCTACCAATCAAATGGTGACAAATTGATTGGAGGAAAAATAAATGGAATAAATTGATATTAAATTAAGACCAAGTAGTGAAGTAAATGATGATGTGTCACCATTTGATTGAGGTTTCTCTTGGAGTATTGTTGGAGTCGATCACTTCACTGAATGTATGATTATGTAAATTTATTTAACTGTCACATCATCATTTTCGCAAGAAATTAACAGTTAGTGACTTGACTGAAATTATGTTTAAAATTTATTGGTCTAATTGACTAAATTTATAGTTTAGTGGTCAAAATATAATCATATGAATAGTTTATTGGACTCGTAGAGACTTTACCTTTTTTATGATAAGAAATAATACCTCAATGCTTGTATGTTAAAACTTCCACTAAAAGGGAGGCTATACAGTCAGTCTACCACTATCTCTTTGAAAAACTACAATCAACCTAGAAAATATATCATATTTGGACTCGTACATAAATTCCAATTAACTTCTATGCAAAACCCATTCAAACTATTGTACCCTTATTTTGGTTAAATTGAAAGGCAATTAAAAAATAAAAGAAAAAAAAGGCCTTAACGGGATTGATTCACATAATTATTTATATAAAAAAATACAAATACTAAAAGACAGAGAAAGAAACTAACAAAGCAAAATAAATTAGTTACTTGAGAGCTTGATCGTTGCCGTATAAATTATAAACAAGCTGTTTGCTTTAATTTAGCATTTTCTTTTCCAGATAAATATGACCAAAAGCTTCGACTCTTTCCATTTTTATTTAAGAAATTCACAAAGACAAAAAGGAAACCCCACCATGTTATATATAATTCATATTAGCCGGCTGCTGATAAATAACATAAGGCTGGATTTTGGATTTCTAGATCCATTATGATTTTATTACCATTAAACCAGAATAACATATATCAAATTAAAGGTGAATATTTGATTGAATCGAGTAATTTTTTTAAGATATAAGATACATATATTTTTCATTTTTTTTGATTAATAAGAAAAAATAAGGCCACATGCCTTGTTAAAAAACCCTTAAACCTAAATGGGGAAAATAGTACATGTGGTGTTACGTACAAAGCATTAACGGAACACAAACAAAGCAACGAAAACTACGTCGACAAACTCTTGTCATCAAGTAAAAAATCCACCACTTTCAGGGGGGATGAACCCAAATCTTTCCACTAAAGGACCACTCAAATGCTAGCGATGCCATCTTATCTGCAACCCTATTAGATGCTCGAGGAACATATCGTATTGTCAAGTCCCAATCACGCCTCACAATATCCATAATTCGGTGAAATAAACTATGCCCACCACTTGCGTTCAGCTTACCATTAAGCATGTCTGCAACCGTAGAGCTATCTGTCTCAAAATCCACCATACGACAACCATAGTCCCATGCATGCTGAAGAGCCTCATAGGCCGCCCAAAGCTCACACATGAGGACCGAACATCGTCCGATGCACCGCCCAAAGCCAAGAACCCAAGCTCCGGTATCATCCCTTATAACACCACCAATTGCCGCAACATTCAGAGGCCCCTTAACCGAACCGTCCGCAGTTACCTTTAGCCTCCCTCGCGTCGAAACATGCCATGCACCCAAGCTAGGCAAACCCCTAATCGCGCGACTGCTCCCAGCAGCAGGTGCCGATGCTGCTGCTACGCACTCATCCCGTATGCGCGCGGCCAACACCATCAAGTCCCGCATTCCAACGGCGTCGTCCCCCAGCACCCTGTTGCATCGGTTTTTCCAAAGCAACCAAAGAACAATGGCGAACAAAATATTCCACTCCGGCTCCGGTGACCAATTACGAAGCGCACTGGTAATATTACCCCAAAACCAAGTTTCGAAAGGTAAGCCTAGAAATTCCTGCATCCGATTTGGATAAAGAACCTGAGCCCAATGGCTCCATGCCCGCGGACACGATCGAAGTACATGTTCGATATCTTCCTCCACTCTATCGTACACACTGCAATCCGTAGCTGCCGTCAAATGACGACGTCCCCATTCTGCGTTCGTCAATAATTTGCCATGAGCCACCAACCATAAAAAGGTTCGAATGCGTTGTGGAACTTTAAGCTTCCAAATGGATGACCAAGCCTTCAAATTGCCCGTCACCATACCACTGCCTAAAGCCCTGTACGCCGACGTTGACGAGAACTGTCGAGTTTGCTCCCATCTCTACGCTGCCTTGTCCGGACCAACAACAGCACGCGGCAGTGCAACAGCCCCATTTGCTGTAACGCTGCGTCCGACAGCACTCCCGCGAGCTTTCCCCAGTCCCACTCTCCGTCCACTCCTATCCAAGCCGCCACTGGTGAACTCGTAGGCGGAACTCCACCAATGCACCGTTCCGCCAACACTCCGTCACCATCTAACCAATGATCATACCAAAAATCCGTGTTCCAACCATCATGTATATTCCAACATATATCGCTACGAATCATGTCCCATATTTGGCTTAAGCCTCGCCATAACCGAGAACACCCCATCTGATATATACTCTGAGGGAGAGAACTATCCCACTTATATTTATGGCGAAGTATATGCACCCACAACTTATTTGGATCCGTAATTAAGCGATATCCCACCTTCATAAGAAGAGCTTGATTCTGGCGCCCAAGTTGCCACAACCTAAGGCCCCCCTCCTTGACATCCGCCGAAACAACATTCCAGCGAACCAACGGTATACCCTTGGAACCACACGGTGAACCCCATATAAATCTCCGGATAAGGCGCTCTAAAGCTTCACAAATACCCTTCGGAAGCCAAGCTGTCTGCATAACATAAGTGGGAATAGCCTGAAGAACGGCCTTGGCCAAAGTGATACGACAGCTAAAGACAACGTGCGTGCCGCCCAGCCTGATAGACGGCTTTCAACCTTTTCACTGAGAAACCTGTAAGTAGCAGAAGTGACCCGTTTATGTAACAACGGAACCCCTAAATACATCCCCAAATCATCGACGGGTTTAAAGCCACCAATCCCGGCCAATTCCAACCCCTATCCTTGCTACAGTTCTTGGAAAAATAGATAGTGGTCTTATCGGTACTTACCCGATGCCCGGAACAAGCACAGAAAATATCTAAAGTCTCTTTTATCACCCGCATCTGACTTAAATTCGCTTCAGCAAACAGAACCAAGTCGTCGGCAAAAAATAGATGAGATATACCAGGGTCATGCTTCGACAAAGCGATACCCTTCCACGCCCCCTCAACAACCTTTCTATTGATCGCATGGGAAAAGCGTTCCATACAAAGCACAAAGAGATACGACGATAGGGGTTCTCCCTGACGGATCCCACGCGACGGCCGAAAGCTAGAAGTGAGATTCCCATTCATAATGATATGAGTCTGAACTGAGCGCACACAATGCATGATCCAATGAATAAATTTCACCGGTAAGCCAATATCGATAAGGGTGGATTCTATGAAATCCCACTCTAAGCGATCATACGCTTTCTCCAGATCCACCTTAACCGCCATCCAAGCTTTCGCCCTTTTCTTCCTGGCCATCGAATGCATAATTTCTTGTGCCAAAATGATATTATCAGTAATCTGCCGGCCAAGTACAAAACTCACCTGGTTCTGACCAACCAAACCGTATAATAAAGGCTTAAGCCTATTAACCAAAATTTTCGTAATAACTTTATATAAAACAGTACACAGGCTAATGGGACGGTATTGACTTATCTTAATTGGCGATTGTACTTTCGGGATAAGAACCAATAACGTTTGATTCACATCATCATGTAGGAAACCATTCTCAAAGAAATCCACAACAAACCGGAACACCGAATCACACACAGTGCCCCAATTCCGTTGGAAGAAAGCAGCTTGAAAACCATCAGCACCCGGAGCCTTAAGAGGGTCCATACTAAAAACAACCTCAGTAACCTCCTCAAAAGACACCTTTCGAACCAAACCATCCAAAGTATCACTGCTCACCGACGGAAACCCATTCGAACAAATCCCGTGTGGTTCCCTACACGGCTCCGACGTGAACAAGGAAGAGAAAAAATCAACGGCATGGTCCTTAAGTGCCGTCTGCTCGTCACACCACTGACCATTATCCAACTTGAGCGTTCTAATAGAGTTCGTACGCCGACGTTGTAAAGTCGTCGCATGGAAAAATTTAGTGTTTCGATCCCCTTGTTGTATCCACTTGCTACGAGATTTTTGGAACCAAAGGCTTTCCTCTTGCTTAAGCACCTCAGAAAGTTCCCCTTTCAGACTCTTCTCCAGATCAACAAGAAAAGACGTTTGTTGACGTTCCAAAGCTATCTCCACCCCACGGATACGAGCTAGAAGTTGCTTTTTCCGTTGCCTAATGTGCCCAAAGACCTCTCTATTCCATCGTCTGCTATTAGTCTGGAACCGCGCTAAATTATCAAAAACAGTACTCTCCTGATTCCAGCTATCAGATAACAAGTTTCCGAACTCTGGATGTTCGTTCCACGCCGAAATAAACCTAAAAGGCCGCTCACCTCGACTGTTATGCATGACATCCGTAGAAAATAAAATAGGACGGTGATCTGAACCCAAACGCTGGAGATGGTACACCTCCGATAGTGGAAAAACGTTATACCACGCACCCGAGCAAATCCATCTATCCAGGCGCTTACTAAGATCCCCCCTTTTCCAAGTAAACCGAGGACCATTAAACCCCATATCATACAGACCAGACCTGAACATAAAATCACTAAAGTTCCAGCAAATCCCCGTTCGCCGTTGTGACCCCCTTGTCTATCATCCGAGGAGTAAATGGCATTAAAATCTCCCCCGAGGACCCACGGAAAGTCTTCAACAACTTCCAAAGCACGTAACTGATATCAAAGTAAGCGTCGCCTACTATGATTGGGGCTAGCATACACAAAAGTGAGAAAGAAGCTGATATTCGAATCCAAATCCCTACACCACCCATGCACAAACTGATTAGACAAAGCCACCACATCAAACTGAACCTTATTCCTCCACAGAACCCAAATACCTCCCGATAGCCCATTCGCCTCAACCCTATACGAGTAATCATACCCAGCACGACGAATAAAATTATCCGCCGCAACGCCACTGATACGTGGCTCAACAATAACAAACATATCTGGTGTAAACATCCTATCCACCACTCGAAAATAACGGTTAAAATCAAGGCTAAGAGCGCCTTGAGCATTCCAAATAATAAACTTAACCATAAGAATAATAGGAAAAAAGACAAGCAAAGAATCACTGAGGTGTACCAGACGACGACCCCTCAAACGTTGCATTTTTGATCCACTGAACAGCTCCCCGACTCCTGCCTCTAGTATCCGACACATCCTTCGGCAATGTTAGAGAGTTCGACAAATCATTCGCCCAATCCTTAATCGCTACTTGAGTCAAAGCAGAGCTATCAGATTTTCGAGCTTTGACACCTTTCAACGCCACACCCTTGGGAGCTAACCGATTACGACTTGTCCCTTTATGCCCACTTCCCCGGTTGGTTCCCACATTATGTCTACCATTCGAGTCTTGCAAAGGTTGACGCCCCCCATCATCCAGAACCCTCACCGCCGTATGATTTGTTGCCGGTAAGGACGACTGCTCCAAAACTATCAAATTTGCCGATGCAATTAGCACCTCCAGACTACCCTCAATCACGACACCCTTCATATTCACCGCAACACTCCTCCCAGCAGCACCAACACACTGCGAATCAGTCCCAACCTCCCTTACGTTCTCCGTTCCACCCTCCTTCGCTGTCCTACCAACCACACCCGCACCAGTCCGCACATCGCCACCCGCGACACTACCCTCAATAACCTTTGTTACCTTACGCCCACCAACATTTTTAGCAATAGCATGCTCCTCACCTGCTTCCGCGGCATCCACTGTCTCATCCCGACCCTCATTCTCCACGATCAGCGGCCTGAAACGCGAGCCAGGGTGCGGTCTAGGTGTCGCCTGCATCGGGGCCTTATCCTTTGTCAACGCTGCCCGACACCGACGGCTAGGGGCTTGCATCCAAGGACCAAAACGGTCCGTCTTTTCCGGGACAACATTTTCCACAACCTTAGCTTTTCCCTTATTCGCCGCGGAATTCTCACACACATATTTCAAATGCCTATACTTTCCACAAGAAAAACAAATATGCGAGAGTCCCTCATATTCAATCAATTGATGCCGCCCATCGATGATAATTGTCGGTATCAACGGTTTCTCCAAATCCACAACTACCGCAAGGCGAGCAAATTTCCCGCGCGATCCTTCCGTCGTATTAAAATCCACGCGAATCACCTCCCCAAGGACCCCAGCAATGGCCTCAAAAATACTGCGCGAGTAGTATCTATACGGCAGTCCCGGAAGCCGCAACCACACCAAAAGTTTCCTAGGATAATCGATAGTCGTGGAAAATTCCCGCGACCATGGTTGGACCGTTAGGTAACTACCATAAATCATCCACGGTCCCCCAGACAACACACGTTCATAATCTGCTTCCATCGCAAACCTCACAAGAAAATATTCATTATCTAGATCGATAATACTAATTTCACCCACCAGTTTCCACATCATATACACTCTGTTGTGTAATGCACGATAACCAATTGACCGACCCAACAATCTCACCACTAGAGACTTTGCCAATTTATCATCAATGATGCGATGAACTCGCTCGGAGAATTTAATCTTCGGCACCTCCCCGACGTTCCCAATCACCACATCATCCGCTTCAAGATCAACGTCAATATCGCATATAAAATTGTCCTTTTGTCCCTCTGATCGCTGCCCAACAACCATATCACGAAAAGACAGCTTGCCCTTCGCCTCACCCGTCTGTCCCCCTGCTGCTGGAGACCCAGTTTCCGGTTCACCACCAGCGTCAACCATCACAACGTTCCCAGGAAGCGTAGCCTCAACCTCCATCTGCTGCCCCGTCGCACCGTCATCTGTCCCAGGAGAAACGTCACTGTCATGCACCAATCCATCCACCGTTGTCGCCTCCCGCGTCTGCTGATCGAGTGGGCGACCCACCGGCGCTAACCCACAATCACGCCCTACAACTTCGGAGGATACAGAGGACGTCATGAAAACCCTAGATTCTTTTATATTTTTCATTTTTTAACAAGTGGTAATAAATTTTGTAATGTTATTTAATGAATCAAATAAGTATTTAAATTTATATAATATATTTGTAATATTATTTGTTTAAATAATGAATTTTGAGGGGAAAATATTGACGAGAATATAAAAGAGTTACTAATTTGATGGAAAAAAAGAATTTATAAAGAATTGCAGTCAAATAACTAAATTGAATAAAACACTGAATTGAGACTAAATTGCAAAAAAATATACTCATTCAAACTTTCGAGATATTTAAGTCATATTTTATATCATAAATTTTATTTGAATTTTTTTCAATAATGAGTTTTTAAAATTTAAGTTAAATAAAAATATATATATTATTTTTTGAATCAGGTTGAGGTTATGTTTGAACACACAGTAATTAACGTTGCTAATGTTTTCTTCTTTTCGTGCATGATTGAGGGCAGGGGCAGAGTTAGAATTTGAAGTTGGGGGCAAAACATAAATTTTGAAAAGGGGGTAAATTCATAACTATCTCGATTTTTTAAGAAAACATAAAGAATCAAAGGGTAAAAAAAATTTCCCTTATCGAGGACACAGCTCCTCTCATTTAACATGTAGTACCGTCCCTGATTGAGGGTTGATATTTAGTTTAGGTCCAGTGATTGTCACTTCATTATTATTCATTTTAAGAACCTCTCAATCTTGGCGTTAATCTGCAGCATCGGGGACCCAATTTCCTGCAAGCAACACGCTAAACATTACGTTACATTAATTAATTGAGGGGGTTCATATTGCTGCCGTGAAGAAGCTTCTCATTTGATGCACGCAAACAAAACAAAAACAACACTGTTGCCAAAAGTAAGAAGTATAGGCTTTAAGCTCAAAGCTTTAGCTTAATCGTAATAAGCAAATATATTGCTTTTAGGTTTCAACTTCATCACACTGTTGAGAAACCTTACGAAGTTGGACCAATAACAAATTAACAATAATAATCAACCCAACTTTATACTAAAAACATAGTTTTCTTATGGTAAAAAGAAGAAGAAAAGATGGGCAGTTCAGCATTATTGTTTGGAGGTAAAGTGGAATGAATATGACATTCCCTTGGTGGGCAACGTGCTGGCTGCCTATTAGTCAATTCTGAGGATAGTTTTTTTTTTTTCTTTCTTTCACCACAGATATTGTTGACCCATTGACCAACAAATTCAGATCGGTTTTTGCAAAAGCGCAATATTGGACAATTCACCCAACCAACTTTTCTCCATTTACAACGTTGGGATTGAAACTTCTAACATTGTTCAAATTACCTAACGTCTTATCCTGCCAGACCAACTGGTTGTTGGTTTTGTGTAATATGATTGATGATTCAAGGATGACGTGTAGGAATGTGTGACCTATAGCATGTGTCTTGGTTCTCATAGCTTACAAGGATGAGGCAGAGAATCTATATATATGCATGTAATGGAGTGTGGGTTATAGCCTATAGGGTGAGAAATTAAGCAGGAGCATGGGTGCCACTATTGTTTCCCCGACCTTTCTTTCTGCTAGTCTTGTTGCCTTATGCATTGTCTGCTCTTTGAAGGAGGGCTACGCCTCGGGAGAAAGAGCAACCGTGGAGAGCCACACCATCCGAGTCAGCTCTCTTCTGCCCTCCTCGATTTGCAGCCCTGCAACCCAAGGTTCATTACTAAACCCATATCTGTCTCTTTCATGCACAAAAATCAACCAGTTTTAAGGTTTTACAGTTAAAAAACACTCATTATTGAAGTTGCTACATGTTCTGTCCTCTGTTTTTGGTCAGAAACATCGGGCCATGCTCTTTTTTCTGCATGTAAATATATAACAAGTAGATTTCTTCGTAAATCTTTCAATCTAATCAACTTGTACAAAATAAGCTAATGTAGTTTTTGTGAAATGAAATATTTATTTCTGGATATTTGCATTTTTTTTCTCCTTCCACTCCCAGATATCAATGTAAATTGAAGCCAATAATTCAATTTCCTGTTTTGACTTGATTTGAGCCCATTGAAATGAAACTCCACTAACTCTACTTGGAGTCTTGGAAGGGTAGATAAAAAATCACCAACCGAGTCTAGCTAGCCATCCCGGTAGGACCCTCTTTTTCCAATCCATATGAAAATTGAGAATAATTGAGTGTCCTTCTTAATGACTTTTTGGAGGCCTACGTTGGGTTAAGGTTGCCATAAAATATTAATTATATACAATATTATTCAATTCCTAATACTTTGGTAATTACACAAATTATTATAAAGTTATATTATTGCATGAAAATTAAATTTTATGTAATTTTTTTATACAGCCATCTATATTCGAATAACCTAGTTTAGAATTATTTTTCATTTTCGAGGTAATAAAAACATTATTTGATTTAAATGATGAGTGTTCCCTTAATTATTACAAATAGAAAAGGAAAGTTAATTATGCTCAAAAGTTAGTGCATTGCTTGGTCATGAAACATAAAATTGAATTTAACTGATATAAATTTTCTGCCACTTTTCAGTGCTCTATTTGTGCCCTACACTCAAAATTAAGTTTAGGATATAGTGTTTAAGATTTTATAGTTAGGGTTTAGATAATTTAAGGTTAGAGCTTGAAATTTAATTTTGTAGTAATTTTAGTGTTGGAGCATAAGTAGAGACACTAAAAAGAGAAAAAATTATTCGAATTTAACGCAATAAAAAGGAGTTGTTTGAATTTTCTGATTATCATTATTGGAACCCAACAATATTATATGCTAGGCTTGTTGTTAAAACATTTCTTTCAATCTTTAGCTAATGCCATTATTGGGCAGTCACTTTCATCAAGTCACACTCACACCTAATTATAAAAAGTAATCAAAATGTTAATTTTTTTCTGGTCCAATCGAGGAATAAACTTCTTGACCCACCCACCTATGTTAATAATTAGCAGTTTTAATTGTACAAAAAAAAATATTCCAAAAACATTTTAGGTATGTGTATTTGTATTTGTGATGCATGGATTCCACTTTCAGCATTAGACAAAAAGTCATATTTACAAGTCGTCCACAAGCATGGTCCATGCTCTCAACTCCATCAAGATAAAGCAAATATTCCCACTCACGCCCAGATCCTCCTACAAGATGAAGCCCGGGTCAAGTCCATTCGCTCCAAACATGCGAAGAACGTAGCCCGGTCCACTAACCTCGACCAGAGCGATGCAGCCAATCTCCCTGCCAAAGACGGTAGCGTGGTCGGTGCCGGCAATTACGTAGTTACCGTTGGTCTAGGCACCCCAAAGAAAGATTTAACTCTCATATTCGATACCGGAAGTGACATTACATGGACACAATGTCAGCCTTGTGCAAGAAGTTGCTATAAACAACAGGATACAATTTTTGCTCCATCACTTTCCTCAACATATTCCAACATTTCATGCACCTCAACGACTTGCAGTTCACTCACTTCCGCAACAGGTAATTTTTCGTCCCGGATATGTTCCAGGCCTGGATTCAAAGATTGTTAATTTGGTGTTTCTTTTATGTGTTTGCAGGTAATACTCCTGGATGTTCATCAACAGCTTGTGTCTATGGCATTCAATACGGGGATTCGTCGTTCTCGATCGGACTCTTTGCTAAAGAAAAGCTCACCTTGACACCAACTGATGTGTTCGATGACTTTTTATTCGGTTGTGGCCAAAACAACCAAGGCCTTTTCGGAAGAGCAGCCGGTCTGCTTGGACTTGGCCGAGATAAATTATCTTTAACTTCACAAACCGCCACGAAATACAAGAAATTCTTCTCCTACTGCTTGCCATCATCCTCCAGCTCAACCGGTTTCCTCAGTTTCGGATACGGCGGCGTCTCGAAATCCGTAAAATTCACAACATTGTCCACACTCTCCCTTAGTTCATCCTTTTACGGAATTGACATGATTGGGATAAGCGTTGGTGGCAAAAGACTAGCGATTTCAGCCTCTGTTTTCACTTCTGGTGGAGCCATCATTGACTCTGGAACCGTCATCACCCGGTTACCACCAACGGCCTATTCAGCAATGAGCTCTGAATTTAGAAAACTGATGAGCCAGTATCCGATGGCACAACCACTTTCGATATTGGACACATGCTATGACTTCACCAAGTATCCTTCTGTTAACATCCCTAAGATAAGCTTGTTTTTCGGTGGGGGCGTTGAGGTTCCGATCGCCGCAAAGGGAATTCTGTACGTTAACGGTATCTCACAAGTGTGTCTGGCGTTTGCCGGCAACGGTGATGACACAGATGTAGGAATCTTTGGGAATACGCAGCAAAAGACACTGCAAGTGGTATACGATGGTGCTGGAGGGAAGCTTGGGTTTGCTGCAGGGGGATGCACCTAAGTTTGCGAACAAAATTCTTCGACTTAGCTCTCAAATCAAATCATAATTCATATGATAACAAGATTGGCTTAAGATTGAAATAATCAATGCACTAGTAAAATGTGTGCTGCAATTTATGTACAGTTGTGTAAAGATATGGTTTTCTATGCTTTTCAAATCATAAAATACGTATCTCTTTCAGTATTATTAGTTGTATTTTTCTGCAGCTTGTACTCAAATTAAGCAAAAACAATAGCAGAAAAAAAGGGTTTACTAAAGGACAAAGATTGATTTCCATTTCCGGCTATGCAATTGCAATTGCATTCTAAAGTACATGATGTAAAAGGATTTAAAAGTTCATTCTCATTTTCAGCAAATGCGCAGCAAACTTGAGACATGCCATTGGCATTCCAATTTCCAGGTAACTGGCTAACTGCTGTTCGGTCCAAATTGACATCCAAAATTTTAAAATGTAGTACCATCATCTTAGGTATTTCCGGATTAGCATACCCCTCCAAGTTGTTGCACGTATCTAGTAGTTCATCGGGAGGACCACGAGGGTAGTCCATCATCCATCCTTGAAAGTTGAAACTCCGAGCGCAGCACCGAATAGACCGGCAAAGGTAGACGAGTAATGACAGTTCCTGAATCTAAAATGGTTCCGGGGGATGATACACCGGACCAGAGGAAATACGGACTCTTTTCTGGTTTATTGTTATGGCAATAAGATTTACATGATAAAAGCTGGTGGGTTCATCACTTGGTTTTCTTAGAACCGGTGTGTGTAGGAACCAGGCCCGTCTTGAGCGTGAACAATAAGTACGACTGTCCAGGCCCATTGTTTATAAGCGGTGGCATTTAATTTTAATTATAGTTTAATTTTTACAATATTTATTATTGTGGTTTAATTTTTTAATATTTGTGATTAGGGATTTATTTTTAAAAATTATTTTTTATAATATTTGATATTAGAGGTTTAATTTTTTTTAATTGTTTGTATTAGAACTCTACTCTTAAAAATTATTTTTAATATTTTTATTAGGGGCTCAATTTTTTTCAATATTTGTTATTAGATATATACTCTTAAAATTTAATATTTTCAATACTTATTATTATAGTACTGTTTTTTTATAATACTTGTTACTAGAAAGCTACTCTTAATTTTTTATTAAAAAATTAATATTTATTGTTTGACGTTTAATTTTTAAATTCGTCCTTAGAGCACCAAAATTTCAGTAACAGATGAACTTACAACCAAATGGAATTGTTTCCAATAGCCAAAAGATTCGAAAATTGGAAGTTTATTTGGTCTCAAGGAACATGCCGAAGACTTGGATTGGTGTTGAAAAAGCAGCAGTCGCTTTACAAGTCTCCTCCCGTCATTGTTGGGTTAAAATTACGGGCAGGTGTTTGAGTCAATCCCTTTGAATTTTCTTTTTCTACGTTAACTTCCACCCGCTCTTGTTACTGTACAGCAATCGTTGGTTGAATCATTGTCTTTTGATTTTGCCCCTTGAATCACGTCTAGTTGAACATTCTCGCTTTTATATGGGCCACACCCTCCATTATCAAGTTGTTGCTTAATTTCTCCGAACCCAAACACAATTGAGTTGAGTATCAATGCGGAGTGAGAAATATACAGGCCAAATTTACATTCTGATGACCCGAATGGGTATCATTCTTACGAAGAGACGGACGTAGGGCTTTAGGTTAGAGAGTGAACTTAAAAATTTTTAAGAGCAAAAATAATTTTTTAATAGAAAATATATATAAAAAATTTTAATTTTTTTTAAATCATATAAATATTTTAAAATTTTAGGGAGACAATCGCCCCTTCAGCCTCCCTCGGTCCATCCCTGCATACACAGGGAAGGCCCGAGTGTTCATGGAAATTAACAACGAAAAAGAAAGCATCTTTTGTTCATTCCAAAATTAGAGTTACGCTTGATTGACAACATGTTGTATTTTACGGAGTACAAAAAAAGGAAGTAAAGGATTATTTTTTTAGTAGAATATATTTTATAAAATACATAAATAAACTTGAATTACTAGACTGAGTAGTGAAGAATTTGACAGTTGAGTTTGAGTCACATAAATTTGGATCGATATTTTAGTTTTTTTAACTAAACGTCGTATGTTTCGACCATTTTGATTTTTAGTCCTTCAAATTTGAATTTAGATCAAGTTGAACTCATTTCTTCAAATCAAGTCGTGTTCGAGGCATTCTGGTTTAAAATTCAAGTTTTTCACATTAACTCATTTTGGATTTTCATCATTTCGTGTATGGATAGGTTCAAATTGATTTGTGTTTAAGTTAAATTTATATTTAAATTCAAAATAAAGTATATGAATGACGATGATAATATCATATTTAGCATATTTAACTTTATTCGTTGACTTCAATACATTCACAAACCACGTAAACATTATAAAGTATGAATTAGACTAAGTTTCAATATCCATATTATTTTTTTCTTTGGCAATAAATATTAAATTTATACACGATTTAACTCTTCAGTGTCAAGTCAGAACTTTTAATTTCAAAATAAACATCAACAGAATTAACAGATTCCTTGACTGTTAACTTTTTTATTATCAAGCACAATCATTTGAAATATGCTCGAAACTACTACATGCAGTGCAGAAATCCAGTATCCTCTCGTATATGAACAAAATTCCGATAGGATGTTTGGATTGCCGCTGAAAACGCCATAAAAGCACAACAAAAGAAGCATACACCAACTCGGAAAATAACCAGTGAATCAAACCCAAAAGAAATACTGAAGAGTGAAGAGTGAAGACCCGAACACATGAACTTTTAGCAACTTCCGGGTCCAATTTCCACCCTCTGATCTGGGATGTTATAGAGTATGTTCAGATTCTGTTGTTGATGATTACCAATGATTGTAAGGTCACCCTCATTATTTTTTTCAGCAAATGCCAAGCAAACTTGAGACCTGCCACTGCCTTTCCAGGTAACTGCAGCTTGGCCCAGACTTAAATCCAAATTGTCAAAATGCAGTACCATAGGTATTTCCGGATCATCGTATCCCTCCAGGTTGTAGCAGGTATCCAGTACTTTATCGGGAAGAGCAGTAGGGTATTCCGACATCAACCCTTGGAACTCGGAGCGCAATGCCGAATAGACCGACGAAGGTAGACGGGTAATGACAGTTCCCGAATCTATAAAAGCTTCCTCGGATGATGATCCACCCGAAGAAATTTCCACTCTGGTCTGGCCTATTGTTATTGCAATAAGATTTACAAAATAAAGGCTGGGGTCAGAACCTGTTACAAGCGGCGTGTAGCCGTAGGAACCGGAAAACGGGCACTTGTCACGAGCTTTCTGATCACCAAAATAAACATATCCCATTGAGTTATCAGAACTGGGAAGACAATGACAAAATACGTTGCCAAACGTAGTTGCAGTTTGGGATGTAAGAGAATAGCCACCAAAATCGCTAGTGCCGCCAAGGGCTAAGCCTAGTATCCCATCTGCTTTACCGAAATCCCCGGTTTCCTTATCGGCACAAAGGAAAACAAATCCCGGAATCTCGTCTTCGTGCTCTATGGAAACCGTATCGGCCACAAAAAATCCAACCGAGAAAGAATCGTCCATGTAATTCTGAGTAAAACTACACCACGGCCAACAAGGGGCATTTGAGGAAGTTGAGGAAGAAGAAGGATAGTACAACGACTCGTCGTGTTGTGTTGGACAAGAAGACCCGGTACAACGTTGGCACCGTACCCAGGTTGTGTAACTGCCGGTGTCCAAAGCCAAATTAAAATATTTTGCGGGTGTCCCAAAACCAACTTGCACCAAATAATTGCCTGCGCCGACTGAATCGTCTAGAAGATAAAGATCTGTCGCGGCTTCCCCTTTCCTTTTTCCACCACCTGAACGCCTATTGTGTGCCCTGGAATTCATAACCTTAACCCTGTGTTCATCTTGGACCAGAATATGGCTTGAAGTGGCGGCTGTTCTGTTTAGGCCGAATGGTGAGCAAGGTCCATATTTATGGACTACCCGCAAACCTTTCTCGGGACCTGAAAAAAAAAGGAATGTTATTCACTTATTCTATAGTAATCTTAATGCTCAAGAATGAGTAGTAAAGCCGGGAGTAAGGTACCTGAGCACATGGATGGAATGGTGTGTGACTTGCTTCTCTCCACCGCAGTAGCACCGTAACCAAATGGCTTGCTAAAAGAGAGAAAAAGGACATAGCACAATAAAATATGACCAATGGCCATCAACCCATACGAACCAAACATATTTCTTGTGACTGCACTTCTACTTGCTTATGTTTATGTGTAATAATATCTAAAGTAACTAACAAGTATATATAGAGAAGCAAGTCGTCTTAATAATTTCTTTGCAAATTTTCTTTTATCTTAATTCACACTGATAAGTAAGCACGTTTGGTTAGTTGATCAAACTATTCATTATTTTTTTAGGTTATGAGTTCTAAACTCACCAAAAACACTTCACTTTTTTCCTTTATAATCTCTATTCCTTTTCTTCTTAATAAAATTAAGATCAAATTTAGAATTTGACAAAAAATTTAAAGTATGTAAATATAAATTATAATTATTTTCATTTGAGTACCTATACGTCATTAAATTTTTGTCATCCTAAAATAACAAAACTTTAAACAACTTATAAGTATCTAAAAAATCAAATATTGATTTAAATTCTTTTGACACGGCACGTGTAGTGTGGTTTGACTAAGTCGTGACTCGTGACTAGTTATAACTCTAATAACTATTTTTTTTTTTGTCTACATTAAATTTCAGCCACTCGGATATTCTATCAATATACAGACCAGTAACGGTTTTGTCTTTTGGTTCTGCCCCTTGAATCACGTCTAGCTGAGATTGACCCAACGTTCCATTATCAAATATCAATTAAGTGCTTAATTTTTCCGAACCCAAACACTAGAGTAGACCACCATTGAGAATTGACTACAGGGATATTACAACTTACAAGATAAATTATATAAAACATGAGTAAACAGGACGCCAAGAACTGGTCTCATCCTTTTGCCATCCTTAACATCATTAATTATTGGGTAAACTACAACGGAGGTCAATCAATTATAAGTAAGGTTACGTTCGATTCACTTAATTATTAAAAATTATATTTGAGTCACTCAACTATGTGTAAGGTTACATTTGAGTCACCAATTATTAAATGTTACATTTAGATCACTCAATTATGGGTAAGGTTACATTTGGGTCACTCTTCATATTAAAAAAAGTATATCAATTTGTGTATTAGATTAATTAATGATTTCAAATGAAGTAATCTAATGTTAATGAGGGTATACACGTGATTTGGAAGAAAAGTTGACTAAATTGAAGTGTTTTTTTTTTAAATATGAAGGGTGACCCAACGTAGCCTTACCCATAATTGAGTGACTCAAATGTAACTTTTAATAACTTTATCCATAATTGAGTGACTCAAATGTAACCTTTAATAACCTTATCCATAATTGAGTGACTCAAATGTAACTTTTAATAATTGGGTGACCAAAATATAACCTTACCTATAACTTAGTGACCTCTATTGTAGTTTACCCTTAATAGATTCAAATTAATTTTAACTTATAATTAAATAAACTGATTAAGATAAAATAATATTTTCATCGTTAAATATTTTAATATTTTTTTTTCATCAAATTAATTTTAACTTATAATTAAATATTTTGAAAGTAATTCAAGGTTGATTCACTTCACTTATTAAGATAACTGAAGTTTATAAATAAAAGAGTTTTTTAAAACTAATTAAAATTAAATGAGCTGAAGGATAAATTTGACGCACACCACGGTTTCAATTCCCAATAGAAGAAGAAAAAGTCGTATGATTTCTATGAGTTGCTTGTTTAATGGCAATATAACGGACACCTATTAAATTGCCTATTTTAAATATGAATTGGTTATGAATCAGTTAGACAGCGAACTTACAGGTTCGTATAAACAAGTAAATGAAATGCCAAAACAAAAGCTCCTTTTTTATATAGAAAGCAGCCAAAAAGCTCTTAATTGCTCATTCTTAGTTTATAAAAACAAATCATTTAATGTACAGCAGTATTAGGATTTAAGAGATTGTTATATCATCGGGAATTTCTTTTAAGAAGCAAAATTAGCAATGCGCGCAAGATTTCAACATTGTCAATGTTAGGGACGGTTAAAACTTAGACTCAATTTTTGATGAGGTGAAGTCGATTTTTTTGTTGAAAGTAAGGAATGTGCAAAATAAACTGTAACCGTCAATTGGTATAACTGTTTACTTTATAGGTTAATTAATTTAACTGTTAAGGTTAAACGGTTTCGGTTAACTTAATCGTTAAAAAAGACGATTAATGGTTAAATTATAGGTACTTTATTTTAACTAAGTATAAAGTTTGTGTTTAAAATTTCTATATTTGAGTTATTTTTTCAAAAAAATAATACAATATTTATGGGAGAGATATATTTATTATTCTAAAAAAAATAATGAACATTTGAAAAGAAAATCGTAATAGGATTTGTTCCTTAACGGTTACCCACTATAATGGTTAACCATTTAAAAAATCAACGGTTAATCGTTTCTTAACAATTAGTAACGGTTAAGTTATGAATAATAACTGCTATAATGGTTAACCAACCGTTTAAGCTAAATGGTACTATTAACCTACCATGAACACCCCTATTGAAGGTGACTACACCTAAAATAACAGTTTAATTTTATTCTAAATATTTATGTATAATTGTTATAACGCCTCTTTATATATATATTCCAATTATTTTAATATTTTGTCTAATAAAATTAAAATAATTATTATAATGTTCCTTTCTATTTGTATTTTTTTAATTAATTTCATATTTTATCAAATAATAATAAATAATAATAATTTTATTTATGTCGAGTCAAATTAGATTCAGATCGAATAAAGCATCATAAAATCCCGACCCATGCCGCTGTATCTTCTTCTTACTCAATACATGAGAGAAACAATGCACGACAATTCAATAACGATATGTAATTAGTGTTCAGTGAAGATTCAAATATTAATAACAATAAAGAAATGTGTTAAACATTTAAATCCAATACATCCATGTTCAGTTTAAGAAACTGTAGTTTTTTCCCTTCTACAAAAATCGGAGCCCATCTTATCATCTACACACCCATCAATCTCCTCCAACAAGGGACCCGGATTCTAGTAACGTGAAAGGAAAACAAAAAGAAAGAAAGAATGAATGAATGGAGTTTAGAAAATTAAAAAAAAATGGTTTTAAGATTAACCTCCGTCGCATCAATTGTCGTTAACATCGCCACCCCCGGACTTAAGTATTCCGATTCCATTGCCTGCCGTTGTTTGAATCGATGGCGTTACGACATTAACCTCCGTTGCATAATTTGCCATTATCGTCGCCGTCATCGGTTTCATGAGGACTAACCTTAGAGACTCCCATCCCAAGGCAGCCCGCCGTTGTCTGAATCGGTGGCGTACCAGCGTCAATCTCAGTCGCAGACGACATTTCCATCTTACAAACCCTAACAGCGCCGATTAATTTTTCCGGTAACTCATCCTCGGTCTGTCCTTCCACCACAAATCCCATATCGATTACTACGCTCGTCGCGTATCCCAATGCGAGGTGTAAAATCGCGTTGGCAATGGCCGAGCTGGCAATGTCAACGTCGATTTCCAAGTAATTAGCTCCTCTGTGATAATTACACGTCAAAGCTTTTCCGATCAAGCACGCAGAATAGTTGCCCACCGATTTTTTGACGACCCACGGCCCCTCAACAATCTTGTTAACCATCTTGAACCGTTGGTTTCTGTAAGCATCGTCGCCGTGAACGAACTGGTAAAATAACGTATCGGAAGGGATAGGATCCTCTGTGGCAAAATAAAAAACAGCGCTATAATTATCCTTACTCGGGACCTGGATATTGACGGCAAAAACGAAGGATTTCATAGATTCGCCTTCGGATTGAGCTTTTTTCAGGGCTTGAGAAATACGGTTATCCGGACGGGCGAGTACATTTTCGAGCTTGGAATTGGACTTGAGCCAGTCCATACCGATGGGAGAGAGTAAGTAATCGCCGGCGGGGCATTTTTGACGTTTGGTCAGGTAGGCTTTAGAACGGAGAGAGAAGAGATCACCTGGGGGAGAAGCCCAACCGTTGGTTCCGTTATCAAGGTCCACTTGTCGCAGGGCCCCACCGCCGATAGACTCGATCATCCAATCGGGAATAGTTGTACTGTCAGCCGTTGATCGGGATCTACGGCATTCGGTGGCGGATTCCTCATCGGAGCCCTGAAAATTTTGGGCAATCGGGCACATTTTCATTTCTTTTCTATTTTTAAAAAAAGAACTCTTCTTCTCGCCGTCCTTTCTCCCGCCTTTTTAATAGGAAGACAGAAATGAGGCAGAGATCAAAAAGGCTGTTTTGATTTGTTGTTGTTGTTGTAAAGGAGGGGGAGGGGGAGGGGAGCGGCGTGATAAAATATTGGAGAGAAATTGCCCCTGGAATTCCCCCGAAACTACGATAGTGCCACACTATTTATTACGGGGGCAGGGAACCTATGATTTCTATTGAATCCTAATGATAATTTTATAATAATCCTTGAATTTATAGAGTAATTAATTCACCGTAATTTTAGTCCTTGTGCAACTCCACCAGAAAATGATCCACAAATAAGAGAAAATCAAGAGAGGAAAATTATTTACTATTAATTAAAATAATTGGAAATTCCCATCTTTTTTTGGATAATTAATTCCTATTTTTATTACTTAAACTATTTGCGTAGTTTATTCATAAAATAAAATGTGTATCATGTGGGCCTCCAATGGTGGCCCAAACGAGAGGTGAGTGGGCATATAGTTGTAACACACAGTTCAAAAAGTGTCTCTGCTGTCTACAGATCTGGTCCATTTTTGGCTTTGTATCTCCCGCCGTTACCTGCGCTTGGTTAATTTTTTTCAGTTTGACATTCAGAGCACTAGAGAGAAATCACATTGCGTGAGCATCCGCAAGGACCATCGCAATGTTTTATTTTAATTAAACAGTCGGATTCTCTTTGTCCGTACCAGTTCTGAGTCGACTGTTCGTCATCCGAAAAAGTCGTTCTCAGTTCGTCCTCGGCCAGCCCGCGGCAATTCTTTCTATATATGGAGCTGCCAAGGTATTATAAGAATTAGATTCTTAAACTTGTTATGCACTATATATGGAGCATGTTAAAATAATGGACCCTCGGTGTAGTCTGGCTAACTTATGCTAAAAGATTACATGTTCATGTTTTAAATGTTACAATTTCATGATATTAAACATGGGCTTTGTTAAAACTATTGTATCTTTCTATGAATATGCCTTCTCTATCTTTTGGACAGTACAAACTTACTACAATTTTTACACTATTCCAGTTTCGGGAGACACTAATTCGCTTGGGTCCTTTCTATGTTAAGGCAAGCTACTTTATCTTTGCTTTATTTTCTGTATAACTTCTTTATTAGGTCGCTTATTGGGCTTTGTTATTATAGCTTCTCTTTATCAGAGTTTGCAAAATGTAGCAAGCTTGACTGTTCAATCCTGCTGTTTGGGAAGTTGAAACCAAGTGCATGAGCTTTTCATTACGAATCTGAACTCTGAATATTGATCTCAACTTCTGATAAGGAGTTTGAAGATTCGATGGTTGCTCATAGATGTTAGGGGGTAGACATGCATGCTTATTTTTGTTTTTTAGTTTGCTTTTGCATGAACGGCAACTAGCGCATAAGCTTGCATGAAGCTTTCAAACTGGAGTTTCAGCTTTTGGCTGATCCGAATCCTGATATGAGAAATTCTCATCCGTAACAATGGATCCATTAGGTGGAACCGCCTAGAGCGCTTGGTAGGCCTTCTCTCTTTGTTTTTAGAAATGCAGACTAGTCCATATTTTCTATGAAGTTGTATCTGCTAGTGATATATAAAGACAGTCGTTCATTTTAGTTCACGGTCTGTCTTCATACCTTTAATAACTAAGGTTCATCTCCTGTCAGATAGCAGCCATATCAGAACAGGCATCTGAATCGTCGGAGGAGCCTCCTGAGTCGAACGAAAAAGGTCCACATCCCTTGGGATGGAAGTCATTTGATATGCGTGCTGTTGTTGCAGCCACAGACGATCTCCTGCTTTTCTTTTCTTTTTTTTTGCAAGACGATCTCCTGCTTTTCATTCTATCTGGAAAGGGTCAAGTAGTTCGGGTCTTCCTCCTGCGGGATATAATTAGAGCAGCAGACATATTTCTACAGGATGAAGTTATGGGTTGTAGAGTAGATGCTGAAAATAAAGCAAGGGAAACAACAAAATCAGAGGTTTCTGATGTCTTCTTGATTAAAACCCCGTAACACCGAACAATTTACGTTTTAACATAACCTTGCTCAAGGAAAGGAAGCAGGTATCTGCCTTGACCAAGTTATTGGTGTGGCAAGGTTTGTTTTGATACATGTTTGGTTTGTTGTAATTAGGCCTGTAAACGAACCAAACGAACATGAACGAGGGTGTGTTCATGTTCGTTCGTTTAACTTTAACCGAACAAATGAATGAACACGAACATAAACGAACACAAAAAATTTTGTTCGTGTTCGTTTATTAAGGAATGTAGCTTGTTCGTGTTCGTTTATTAAGGAATGTAGCTTGTTCGTGTTCGTTCGTTTAAATGGTAAAGGAACATAAACGAACACAAACAAACATATATAATTTATTAAATATTTAATATTTTTGGTTAGTTCGATTAATTCAGTTAATTAACCGATTTTGTACCGAATTAATCAATAATTGAAATTTGAAAAAACTCTTACTCATTACCCGAAACCTAAAATTATCTAATAGATTAACCAATTTTGTTTTGGTTCGGTCAGTTAGTTCGGTTTAACCGAATAATGAACACCCCTAGACATATGTGAATAAATTTAAATGAACATAAACGAACGAACATAAACGAACATATTACCGAACGTTCACGAACATAAATGAATGAACAAGTCATTTCTTCGTGTTCGTTCATTTAATTAAACGAACAAAAAATTTTGTTCATGTCCGTTCGTTTAATAAATAAACGAACTTCTCACCGAACAGTTTGCTGAACATTCGGTTCGTTTACAGCCCTAACTGTAATATTGCAGGACCGTGCAATTCCGACAAGGATCGTAAATGGGTTTGGGTCACTCCGTGCAGCGGTGAAGTTGGCCCCAGAGGTATGGACCCCAATGTTCATCCGCTTAGCATTGAACCCACAAATCCATAGCTTTTTAGCAGACACGATATCGGCCCTGATGATGCGGCTCAACAACAGAGTTCCAGAGAAACTCTGGGTCTGTATGTCTACACTAATACACAAATGGGTGAAAGCCCAAAGATCTCATAATCCATAGTAATACATTCATTAGGAATAGATAGGACATGAAGTAAGATTAGGTTTGTATTCCATTTATTTTAATTAAATTTGGCGTCCGCTATATTACTGCCATTTGGCAACTGATGCCAGCTTCCTTGTGGGATAGGGAAATATGATTAATTTGTAAGAAAAGTACTGGGTATATGATAATGTATTCTCAGTCTTAAATTTAATCCAACATCCATCTATTTCGCTTACAATGGCATATGAAATGTCCTACTCCGAGTGCTACAATTACCATGATGTGAGGCAAAGGGAATTTGAATTCATTAATTTTATAATAAGATCATATGTCGGCAAGATTTGACGCACAGACGCAGAGAGACCATGATCATTTATTATTCGTGTTAGATTGGATGTATATGGAACATTATTTTCTTTATTCATCGATTGATTTCTAAATAAAATAATAGATTAACAATTGTTTTATTATTTTGATACAATAAATGTCGCAGTCGTATGAAATGGACATATTGCATCGCTCTTCATCTATTCGTTTACAAGCGTTAAATCTTAATTATATTACCTTCAAATTAAATTTAATATTTGAATCTTAAATTTTAATTATAAATCTTAAATTATAAACTCTTAAATTAGACCCTTAAACCTTAAAATTAAAATATTTCTATAAACTTTTCATTTTTAGTGTTAGTGTATGAGATATTTTTCTAAAAATTAATAAAAAAAAATCTATATAAAAACATTATAATAGATCTCTTATTTTGGTTCTTGATTATTTTTTAAATAAGAAGAAGATGAAAAAGTTGTCTATGGTAAAATCGTATATTAATATTAATTAAGACTTCATTTGTCAGCATATTTTATATAATTAGTTTAATCGACGCATTGGATTGGATCTAATCCTCACGGAAACAAAAACCGAAGTGAAAATTAAAGAAAATAAACAAAAGCAATATTAGATTACATGGTAAATAAGAAGAAAAAAAATTGATACACAAATTTGTGCAATAAATTTAGGGTTTAAAGTTTATAGATTTAAGTTATATCGAATTTAGAATCTAAATATTAGGATTAGAGTTTACTATTTAAATTTTAAATTATTAAATTTAAATTTTAAAGAAAAGTTATGTAATTTTTTTTCGAGATTTGGTATCAAAATATAACCAGATAAATAAATAACAAATAAAAAGGAAGGGACGTACTGCACTCTCCTCTGCATGTGCACCACCTGTATGCTTCAACGTTCAACCACTACTGGGGTTGACTTGGTCATCCCGCAATAACCAAACACCTTTCCCACGCCCTCAACTCTTTTCTTTTATTTTCATCTCTCTAAAACCGCCTGCTAATCTCCATTACTCCATTGCTAAAGTCTCGTCTTTTTCTTCCCTATAAAAACGCTTTTTATGAGCTTCCCCTTGCTTTTCCATTTATCTCTCTCTCTCTCTCTTCCTCCTTCACACCTATTATTATGCGTGGCATTTCATTTCATTCCCCCTTCCCCTTCATCCAGGTATCATTTCTAAACTAAACTTTCATTTATTGCATTGGACGTGTTCGCCTTCAGTTTTTTTTTTTTTTAATTTGGTTATGTTCATTTAAGGCTTTTCACGAGATTGAGACCTTCAGATCTGTCCATGTCAAATTTGGTTTTAATTTGGCTCTGGAAATTTTGATTTCTTTGCAGGTTATGATTCATGGTTGGCTCAATTTTAAGATGATCCTCCAAACCTGAAGACTGATTTTTCCCTGTCTTTCGTCTGCTAAAATATCTGTTGTTGAATACTCATGTTTTTGTTATTTCCTGATTTGGATACAAGGGTTAAAGCGTCAAGATTTTGATAAACTCGAGCCATAATATGGGATATCCGAATTCGTTTTTGCAATCTTCAAGCCAGGTTCATGAAGATCGACTTGTCTGCGGCGGAGGCCTCAGGTTGCTGCTTTAACATCATGTTTATGGTTTATCTTTTTTGCTTTGGTTTGGACTTTGCATATCTTCCTAGTTTTCACTCATTTATTCTGAATTCCTTTTTGCTATTTGTTTATTTATTATGAATTTTTAAAATATCTGTTCATAATTGAATATTGAACATATCCTGTAATATTTATAATTCTTGATACTGTTACTGTTTACTAAATTGCCGTGTAGACAAAGGTCCCTGTTTATTTGGATAGTTCGCTTTAGGTAAATATGTGGAATGCATCTTAATTAGATAGGACGAGAGAAAAAAGAAGGCAAAAGGGAATAGAAGGAATGGGAACAAATGAATTTTACCATAAATTTGCAAAGTTACACATATATTCTCAAATTTGGAGTTTGTCATGTGCTAAATTCTTGTGGATGTTTACCATTTAATCATTTGCCACTATATGATGTGGGGAAACCAGCAACGAAATCTTTAATTTGTTGTTTACGAAGTGTGTAATGATGGTAATTTTTCTCTTCTCATCACAATAATGAAGTAAACTTGTGTGTCATGTTACCGGTATAACTCTGGCTAGAATGAATTACTATTTTGCTGTCTATTTCGTGTAGAATCTGTCTTAATCCCGAAAAGACACTTTGTGGACCTTTCTGGTTTTATCATAAATTCGTTGCATCCCATGCATTGAAAATTTACTGTTTGTTTTGTCATGTTATTTAACAATCCTTGCAACCTTTAAATATGGTAATTTGGTTTTGTTAAATCGTTGCTTGGAATGAATTAAGAATATAAATACTTGAAGATTGAAGAAATATCTTTCAAAATGATAATCAAGCGCATAAACGGTTTGACTGTAACTTGTAAGCCACTGCAGCATGTTTTTTCTTAAACTTGATGGTTATAAGAAGTATATTTTTATTGAATTTAAATATTTTCTTACATGATGCAATGATTTGGACAATATCTAAATTCAAGTTTCTCATATTTTCTGGCGACAGTCAGAATGGAAAGTTCAGCTATGGCTATGCAAGCTCTCCAGGGAAGAGGTCTTCAATGGAAGATTTTTACGAAACAAGGATTGATGGTGTTGATGGAGAGATAGTTGGTCTTTTTGGAGTATTTGATGGTATATTCTCTTACTCTTGTGTATCTTTCTCTGTCACACACACTTGTGCAAACATGCATGAAATGAATAACTTACTAATGGTTATGCATGCTTCACATGAACCATATATAGGCAAATACTTTGTAATATCTGTGGTGATTATTATTTCTGTTTAAAAGAGTGTGTATGATTGAGCAATGTTCTCCTAAGCTGTAGCCTTCCTTCAGTTGGTAATTTTTTTTCACTGTTCACGATCTCTTTTCTGTTTTAAAATGAAGCCTTCCCCCTTTAATCTTGCTATAATCTGTATGCTTAAGTGATTAAGATTGCTGGAAAATAAGAGTAGAAACCTATACCAACTTATAATGATACACTATAGTCTCAATGCAGAGAATGTATCTGAAAAGATTTTATGCAGATTCTGGTATTTGTTATCTGCTCCAATGGGGTAGCAGTACTTGAAGCCATTTCTCAAGGGCTGTTATTGGCTCAGGATGGAGCATTATTGTGGTAAACTATAAATTTTATACTGTGGCAGTTCATACCATTCTACTCTGCCATAGGAGTAGTTGCTTTTACCATGCAACATTGAAAATCGTATCGTCACTGAGTAACGTAAAAACTACAATTGCTGGTTAGTTATGCTTAGTTTCAAATTGGTTAAATCAGTCTTTACAAGTATGGTTTTTCCAGGTCATGGGGGTGTACGGGCTGCTGAATATGTGAAGCACCACCTTTTCAGTAATTTGATTAAGCATCCAAAGTTCATATCTGACACCAAATCTGCTATAGGTATTCAACTATAATTACTGTATCATATGGTTGTGACTTTTCTAGTGGGTTGGTCGTTTGTTAACTTGTCTTTAAAATTGTTTCCAACCTCCAGCTGATGCATACAACCACACAGACTCTGAATTTTTAAAATCAGAAAATAACCAGAATAGGGATGCTGGATCGACTGCTTCAACTGCTATACTTGTGGGTGACCGTTTGCTAGTTGCAAATGTTGGGGATTCCCGAGCTGTTATCTGCAGAGGAGGCAATGGTAAGAGTCATGGTTTTTCTTTTATCTTTTTGTTTGTTTTTTTTTCTTTTAATTTCACCTCATTTCTGAGACTCTGACAACACATGAATGGCTTTGGTTTTGCCCGGAACATGAAAACACACAAGGCTTCTATATTTTTTGTATAACTTCAAACGTGTTAAAATAAAAAAGCAATCATATATAATTAATTTCTCTCACCAATTTCTTGTAGTTGTGAATTTGTTGATTTTTTTTTTTAAATCTTGTTAATGGATTATTTGATTGCTGAATTGATTTTTTGTAAATGGCTTGTCTATTGTATGTCCTCTTTCAGCTATTGCTGTGTCTCGTGATCACAAGCCCGATCAAAGTGATGAGCGACAGCGGATTGAGAATGCAGGAGGATTTGTCGTGTGGGCTGGTGCGGGTTTACTTTTATCCATTTCTCATTCCTGTCTTGCTGTACTCTTTTTTTTTCTAAGCTCTGATATGATTTGTTAAATTTCTTCTTTTTATTGTGGCTGAAAATAATCTCTGTAGGAACTTGGAGAGTGGGAGGTGTTCTTGCAGTTTCTCGTGCATTTGGTGACAGGCAACTAAAGCAGTATGTTGTTGCCGATCCAGATATTCAGGTTAGGTCGGAAGACTTTGTTGAAATAAGCTTGAGTTAATGAGATGTACATCATACATCATAATTAAGATAGAAACCTGTAATGCACAAACCTAGCATGAAAACTCTATAGAATTCCAGATGATTATAATGTATATGGATATTAAATTTTCATTTTGTACTAGGATTTCTATTGATTTTTGAGCGTTTTGTAATCTGACATCACCTTTTGAGGTTTCAGGAGGAAAAAGTTGACAGCTCTCTTGAGTTCCTTATACTTGCAAGTGATGGACTGTGGGATGTTGTATCGAATGAGGTAGGAAACAGTTTGTTTACTAAAAGCATTGTCACTGAAGAAATGAGCATAGTTAATAACTGCATCTTTGCCTTTGATCAGGAGGCGGTGGCAATGGTAAAGCCAATACAGGATCCTGAGCAAGCAGCAAAGCAGCTGATGCAGCAGGCGTCCCAGAGGGGTAGCGCAGATAACATCACTTGTGTCGTGGTCCGTTTCTTGGTCAATCAAGGAGGTTCTCGTCGCAATCCTTCCACCAATCAAGGTGGTTCTCCTCGCAATGTTTCTGCCAATCTAGCCGGTTCTCCTCGCAATGTTTCTGCCAATCTAGGTGGTTCTTCTCGCAATGTTTCTGCGTAAGCAAAGCATAACCCTTGTCCCTTGCCATCCATGGTTTTAGGTTATATGGTTCACTAGTTGATTGAAAACTGAGGTTAAATAAACTTCAATAGTAATAGCTAGGCAAAGAAAGCTACAAGAGTACGGCCGGGTAGGTATAAAGAGAGAAACAAGAAAAACAAAAACGTGTGCAGGCTGCGGATGTACATTACATCTGTTACAGAAACGATGTGCACATGTAAAGGGTTGCGAAGTCTTAAAAACTCCACTTATGTATGTTGTAAAGGTAGTAAAGTTCTATGTATGGTTAATGAATTTTGATCAAAATCTCATTTCATCTCTCAAATTTCAGATTTTCTCTCGTAAACTCTGTCACCATAACACTAGTTCTTTTCCCTTTTTCCCCTCTTTTAACAAAAAAGAAGGAAAAATGACATGAAAACCATGCGAGCGCATACCACAACAATTAAAAAAAACCCATTTAACATATTTCTCTGTCCATTTCCTCTCTTTTTTTTTTCCAAATAAAGAATAATTGGAAATCCATGTTCAGACGAGCCTAATAGCATGCAAACTTGGTTTTTTTCTACAGATAATAACTGTTCTTATTGAATAAAGAAGAAACAAAATAGGATCAAATATGAAAAGGATTAAAAATCTAATAAATACTTTAGACAAATGATAGATAAAAAAGCAATAGAATTAGAAATTTATAAATGGGGCCATTATGAGATTAAAAATTTTGAAAGGGACATAATAAGATTTTAAAAAGATTGAAGGGATTATAAAATTAATTTTATTTTTTTTTCTAAAAAACTATTCTTTTATGATTGTTCGTTGTGAATGATAAACATCATCAACACGGACATAAAAATACATATAATAATAATGACATGTTGATATACTGACATTACCACAACTCAATTATAACATATCTTTAATAATTGTGAATGTCTATCAATATTCAGTGTGAAGGTCCAAAGCATAAATTTATAAAAAAAATAATATAACGAATATTGTTTGGAGAGTCAATGTCAAATTTAACCATGAGAAAAGAAATAAAAAATAATATGACACTATTTTGCTACTATTTTGCTAAGAAAAATAGGTAGGGTACCAAAATAGGAAACCGAGTAAAGGTGGACACTAAAAATGTAATTATCCCTATAAACAATACTAACTAGAACACATTGTTTTCGTTTAAACTCTAAACAAGAAAAATTATTGCATAGTCCCGGACCAACACGTCATCCATGGTCCATTCTACTAAAAATCAGCCATGTAATTTCTATGTCATTTTTTCAAAGATGAAACTTTATCTTTTTAAGCTATATAAATAGGGACTGTATGGTTACATAGTGACATGGAAAAAATTACATGGCTGATTTTTAGGGGTAAAAATCTCCTGCCCCTAACCATGACTCATTTTATGACTCCTGCCTAAAAATACTTAAAATTTAAATCTTATCTCATAGCCCTAATTTTCATATCATAAACCCTAAACTCTAAACCCTAAGAAAATACACCATGCCCCTAATTCCATACACCCTAACCCTAATCCTCAACCTTAAACTTCAAACCCTAAACCCAATTTTTTTAAAGTGGAAGCACAAATAAGAGCATACTTAAGGGGCAGATGATTTTCATCCAGTGAATGATGACCATAAATAACGTAGTGGTCCGGTACCATGTAATAATTTCTCCCTAAACACAGAGCAGGTGGATTACAACATAACAAAAACTTGTGCAGAAACAATGGTAAAGATAAGTTCCCATTGTTGGCTGGATTACAGCTACTTATATACAGAAGCAGAACAAAAACATTTATTTGCGAACCCAGAATCCCTTAATTAGCACAAAAAACATTTACCGGTCAAGCAAAGTTTCAAATTTTAACATGAAAATATTATTACTGGAGACCGGGGAGGGGAGGGTTAACTTTAAAACGACGGCACGACTCCAAATTCATACGTGTTACTACCATCGACTTCGACTTCTTTGTCCGTACGCTTGGCAAACCTTCCTTTGATCCTAGGCCGCATCTCTGCGTACGCCTTTCTGGAGGCGTAGCGGATCGTCTTCTCAAATTTTCTGTTCTTTCTCTTCTCTCTGTACCTCAGCACCCTCGCTTCTCTGTCCGCCGGTGATAGCTGCACCACCGTTTGATGTGTTGACTCAGTCCCTTTGCTGCACGGGTTTGATATTTCCGTCATCGTGCTTCCATCTGGGACCACTCCAACATCCAACGACGATGATGATACCTGCAAATCGACACCAGGAAATAAAATTCTAATTCTATTTCAAAAACGATTATGGGAATTTTAAAACTCTTTTGCTTACGCTGTGACTGGTAATGTTTGGGTTGTAGCCATAAGCGAAGGGTTTGGATCCGGTGAAGTCCAAGTCGAAGCAGTGACCGTTGTCCGACGGAGCTTCAACACTCTTGCCTTGGATAGGGACTACTCCGTCGGTTCCACAGCTGTTCTGTTCTTTGGCCTGTAGTTTCGAATCCCCATGTCCATAATCCAGATCCAGATACGGGTCCATATCCGCCATGTCCACGACCTTATGGTTAGGGTTGGGAAGCAGCCAAGAGGCCGCCTCGGCTTCCTCCCTGCTGACGTCAGCGTCTTCATCACCGTCTGAGAAGTAACGCTCGTCCAGAAAGTTAACGACCCTGTTGCGCTTGACGGCCGGGACTGAGTTGACGGGGGTTACGGGGACGCGCTCGTGTTGGCGAGCGAGTGGATTGGCGGAGTGGATGTCACGGTCGCAGGTGACGCAGAGAGCGGCGGCATCGGCCTTGCAGGTGACGTGAGCGGGTGCTTGCTCGCATAATTCACACACCAAAACTCGTGCGTGACGGGAGGCGAGCTTGTTGGCCGCATGGATCTTGGAGTCACAGTTGGAGCAGAGAAACGCCGAGTCGGCCCGGCAGAAAAGAGTCGCCGTCGCTGATTTGCAGGAATCACACAACTGGGACGCCATTTCAACAATACACTTGGCTAAAAGTCCACCCCCACCCCCTTTTCTTTTTCTTTCTTCCTCTTCTCTCTCTTTTTTCGTGGGTACGTTGAGTTTGGGGAGGCTTCTAAGTTCAGCTCTCCTGAAAAGTATTTCCAATGGGTAATATCAACATGGTTTATTCTAGGATTAAACGTCATATAGGTGCTCAAATTATACATTTTTTTTAAATTAAGTGTCTAATGTTTGTTTCGGGCCACTTAGGTGCCTAATGTTTCATTCCGTAAGCTATTTAAGGTTTTAGCCGTGACGGACGTTAAAATTTTCCATTACCCAATCATAAAGCGACACGTGGCACATTTTTTTTTCTAATATTAACTAAAATAAGAAAAATAAAATAAATTAATTAAAAATAAAAATAACCCTGGTTAAATCCCCTTAAACCCATAAATCCATTTTCTTTCTTTTCCCTCCTCCCCGTCAAACCGTCCCCCCCCCCCCTTTAGTTTGAACTGATATTGAAAGAAAGTTTACAGAGAAAAACAAGAGAAATTAGTTTTCGTTTTCACGTTAAATGCATCAAAAGAAGTCCGGGAAACATCAAGCGATCGAAAAGTACCTATCTGAAAAATGTGCCACATGTCGCTTTATGATTGGATAGCGGAAAACTTTAACGTCCGTCACGGCTAAAACCTTAAATGGGTTACGGAATGAAACGTTAGGCACCTAACTGAAAAAAAGGGTATAGTTTAGGTACTTATCTGACGTTTAAGCCTTTATTCTATCGTAATACTTAATGTATATATTTTTTTATTTAAGTATTAAAAATATTTTTATCAAAATAAGTATCCGTGTATATTTACACAAAAAAATTATCAGAAAAAAAATTAAACGATTTCTTTTTAAAAGATACAATAGGTATGATACGTGTTGAAGATATGTGTTATGTGAACACAAATAGGATTATGCAACACGCAGGTAAATTTTTATTTTGGTAATACGCATGTCCGTTTTACGATCTATATTCCAGATGCATGACTGCTTCTCCTAATAATGTAATCTCTAAAGTTTGAACTCGCGGCCTCTCCTTGATAGTGCAATGTACCTTACTATTTGTAGTGTTTTCATCCTTTTGTTTGACGTTTTTATAAATGGTATATTTAAGCACTTGAAAAAAATATTCAATATAATGTTTGTAAAGTCACACGTACAATAAATATTGATTTTTCCATATGCTCAAATATAGTTTTTCACACTTATACTCAGGGACGGACCTATGACTTCAGATTAGGTGGCGAACCTATAAATTTCTAGGGGCGAACTTATAAAAGTTTAGGGGGGCAAAAATAAATTTTTAATAGAAAATACATAAAAAATTCTAATTTTTTTCTAAATTATTTATGATTTTCAAAATTTTAGGGGGCGGTTGCCCCCAGCACCCCTCGGACCATCCATACTTATACTGAAAAAATAACATTTCACGTACACTTGTTTAGCTAGTGTTTGAGTAACATATACAAATATCTTTTTTCGAGAAAACTCAGTATAATTTTTTCTTTAATTTTCTTTTTTATTACGGTCTTTAATAATTTATGTGCCAACTAAAAAACCTTAAAAACACTTCCAGTCATACGCGTCTCTTTAACTAGGTCATTCAATATAACAAAAATGTGTCTTATCAAATGCACCTTACCACGGTTTAAATGTCACATATGCAAAAGCAAAAACATATATTTTAAAATGTGCGCTTATTCATAAATGTATATCATTTCGAGAATTAATTATATTGGGCATCTACTTCAGTACCAGGCCTTCAAATAGAAAACTGTCGACGGACAAAACGAACCTAAACAAAATCCGCTTTGATATACGGCTCATGAATGCCTCAGTTCTTGTGCCCATCTATTGTCCAAATCAAAGCAAAAATAGTGCTACACCCCGAGCCCAAACGTGGCCTTAATTATGGACAACCGAGAGCTATGCTAGATCCATAATCCATTCCATCTTATTAACTTTATATATACGTTGACAATGTACCAATTTAAATTCAATTTAAAAAAATCCTTTTGTTATTTATTAATATTTCAATGATTTGAAAAGTAGTTTTGTTAAGGTAAAGAAAATTAGTTTCGACAAAGGTTGAGTATAATGAGAGAGTAAATTTTTTTTGCCACTAATTATGCCTAATTTTATATCATAAACCCTAAAACCTAAAAAGTACACCATACTCATAATTCCCTACACCCTAATCTTAAACCTTAACTTTAAACTACAAACTCTAAACTTTAAACCCGTTATTTTAAAATGGAGACAACAATAAAAGCATAGTTAGAAGTAGACAATTTCTATCCATAATAAAAAGGCATAAATCTTAAACACGGACCATAAAAAACATACACTTCAATAGTTGTCTAAAGTTCATAACTACATTTTGATATACGACAAAAAAACTACATTTTGATATTAATCAGAAATTTATTTCAATAAAAATATTTTTAAATTGTCAGTAAGAATAAAAGAATTAATAAATCGTGAAAGAAATACTCTTCCATTTCAGACAACCCTTATTTATTGTTTTATTTATGGTATCCAACACAATCTCCATGACAAACCATTAAAGTCGGTTACATTTCTCATCATTTATGAAGCTCGCTCCTCTCTCTTCCGAGCAACAGCTAGATTCCATGAGGCTCGAACATCGCACATTGTACTACTCGGGCGCATACTAAAATATCTCCGCTTTGAAAATTGCGAAACAGTAAAATATTAAGTTAATTTCAACTACACAAATGGTGGCGTCGAGTCGCCGCGCACTTGGGACACGGGCACCACCACCAGTCGCTTAAGGTTCTGCTTTAATTAACTGTCCCGGCACGTGTCTCCTGCTTGCTAGAGAAAACTGCTGACTTGCAATGCAATTACATACACTGTGACTCAACGTCCCTTCGCCCTTCCTCTTCAGGGGATCACAGCTTTCTTTTAACAGCACTAAAACTATAACTCTTTTGAGGAATATGTGCTTTTGATTTCCATCATTTTCTTTCTTTACTTTATCCCCATATATAGTACTTTAAAATTGGAAAATATAATTCATAAAAACAAAAAAAATCATTATTCCCACCATCATATTTTTATATCATATCTCTTGTTTCTCAGCCGATTTGTGCTTGTCAAATGCTCCACTAGGGACTGTAATTCGCTTGAAACTGTAACATGCTTTGTTTTATGGAATTTAGATGGCTTGGGAAGAGAACTTGAGTCTAATTTATGTTCTCATCAAAATTTACATTTTCCGATTATCAAAATCGATTAAAACAAAAAGTGGAAGAAGAAGAAGAAGAAGAAGAAACAGTGAAAAATCTCTCACTCTCTCCAAAGAGAGACCAAACTAAAAAGAAAAAGAAAAGAAACTAAGATCTAACTGATTTAAATTTGGTCTGGGGTTGGTTGGCTGTCATGGTTCTCGTGGTTTTCAGAGTTGTCTGTTATAGTTGGCAACCGTTGATCATCGTCCCCGGCCATCTCTTCTTTCACTTTCTCACCACTTTCAGGTTTCTCGGATCCTTCCTTGTCCTCAAGCTTACCATTTTTACCACCGAACGAAGAAGCTTTAGTGCATACAGGGGTAGCCAAGAACGTGGGCTTCTCCTCGCCGGCCATTATAACAAGAAACTTCTCCTCATAAACCTTCACCGGCTTGGTTGATTCACCCTCATTTTCACCACTCTCGACATCCCTTTCGGCGTCACCGTCTTCACCGTGGTTGTCCAAGCCACCGGAAAGTCGCCAGTAGGAGCAAGCTAAGATCAAGAGGGCAAAAGCAATGAGACCCAGCATCGCTGCTAGGCCTCCGAAGAGGTATGGCACGGGTGAGTGCCATGGAGAGCGTGGTTGCGCCATTCCCGGCGGCGACAATGAGGGAACCGTTGCTGCTTCTACTGCGTTACCGCTGCTAATAGGCCTCATCTTTAATGTTTCTTTATAGACTTCGATTTGTTGTTAATGGAGAAGGTGGTGGTTTGGTTGAGGTAGAGGAGAAGAAGGTGAACCTGCAAAGCTGAGAAGGCGAGGACTGTTATTTATAAGTAGGGAAATCGAGGGAAATAAAAAATTAAATTAATTTTGTAATTTAAAAAAAAAAAATCTGCTTTTGATTAGGTTAGGGTCACGGACTTGGCCCTGTTTATACGTTGTTTTTCACTCTAATAACGATGGCAGGAACCGGGGTGCGGTGTGATGTTGGCTCAGATTCTCCGCATCCGGGTAGTGTCCCTAATGGACAATGGTTCGTTGTGGTCGGGCCTGAAGGCTAAGAAAGATTGGACCCACATTGCTGGTGTGGGTCCCGGAGAACCACTCATGTCAGCAAGCATATTGGGCATTAGCAATTTACATGGATAAATTTGTATTGATTTTTGGCCATTAAGATTTAAAAAATAGTACAATAAGCTTTTTTTTATATAAAAAAATCATTATATCTAACATGATTTGAAACTTGGTGGATGCTGATTCTATTATTCCATTTCAAATCTTTAGAGTGCCGATTTTCGTCTTTTAAGCAACAAAAACAATAACTTTACAATTTAATGTAAAAATGAAATGTTCAATATTGATTAAATTTATAAGAGGTTAACTTTGTGAATAATTTTATTTAAATAAAATATTTTGAATGGAGGTGAAATGTGATTATACGCTGGCGTGACTCTATAGTTTCATATAATTCTTTTTTATATGTATATTTGTATGTTATGCACTGATATTGTACAAATTTATTCAATATCAATGTCTAGAATCATATTAAACACACCATTAATAAATATTTTTCAAAATCACTGAGATATATATAACTATTGTGACATTTTATACTTCACTAACTATATCAAAACTTATAAATTATCCATATATAAAATATAAAATATGTATAAATTCTCTTTTAGAAAAATACAAATCTCAAATTCCTCCCACTAAACCCCCTAATGTTTAGTGACCAAAAACTCACTATTCAAGCTAGATTCATGTTAATCCAAAAGGCATTGATGCTTCAAGTGTTACTCAACATCAATTGACGTAAATAGGATCAAATCATGCTCGTGTTCTTAAGATGGAATCAAGAATTAATCGATTTGGATATAATCCAATGATGTTGTTGCTACTTGCTAAATGCTGACACCAAATGAGAAGATCGATTTCTTGTGTTTGATTGTGAAACAATATTCTTTAACCCCAAATATATAATTATGGGAACGATTCCTATAATCACATCACAAAAACAATATAAAGGTTTAGATTATAAAGGTTTAATTCCAAGGGAAAAAATGAATGCAAATGCCTTTGTATTAATTGTGATGAAAATTTAAATACAAATATAAAAAGTTCACTAAACATGTCTTCCTGGTCATACTAACATGTTTAAAAATTATCTTAAGATATTTAGGTTACAATATTTTATTATTTATAGTAATAAATATTACATTATATTAAATCAAACAGTTGGCAATTGTTTTTACGGTTTTATTTATTAAAAATTGTTTAAACCATGGTAATCCGTTGATTAATTAATACTAAAAAATCAATCAATAAAATATTTGAATATTGATTGAATATGAATCTTATCATTTAAAGTTATGTCGTCACAATGAAGATAGTAAAATCTAGATAATTGAGGTGGAAATGTTCTACTCTCAATTATGCCTCCACAATAAAATTAGGAATTTAGGGTTTAGAGTTTAAAGTTTAAGGTTAGGGCTTAGGGTTAGGATATATGGAATTTAGGGTAAGGTGTATTTTTAGGGTATAAGGTTTAGGATTTAAAATTTAGGGTTAGGATTCCTAATTTAATTTTAAGTGTTTTTTTAACAAGAGACATAAATAGAGTCATGATTACTAGGGGCAGAGGATTTTTGCTCAAATAATTGTTTATAAATTCTGTTTGATATAGTTGATATTTATTTAAGGTTCATGTTTAAGATTCGTGATTTTCCCCTCAAAAATATCGTCTTTAAAATTTAAATCTGAGCGGGTAATCACCCAACAATTGTTGATTATTAATTGGATATGAATGTCGTCATCCGAAGACATATTATCAAAATTATCAGCGCGGGGTCTTCACAATAGGGAAAAAAATGAGTGTAGTGTTCTTTACTTTCAAATTTTAAAATGATTAGAAAAGAGTGTCCAAGTAATTATAAGAGGGAGGCACTTGGATCTTTCATGTATAATTCCGGGGGGTCCATACAATATCTTAGTTGCACTAAGTCCAAATTGCTGAGATCAACCACAATCATTTAATTAATAAAAAAAAAACAAATAATGAAAGCATCAGCTTTGTGGGGAAAGTGGGTGTCAATATTGGGACGCCAACAATGCATTTTGGCTTCCCTTTCATTTCCTGATCAATAGCTCTGCCATTTGATCTCATTGTGTTTTCATCTCTTTCATCAAATTGAATTATAAGGCCAAAATTATACGACAAGCCAGCGGTCGATTTTTTTTTGAACAATATCTATTTTAGGGGTCGATTCATTAGCAATTAATTAGATTAGTTGGAAAGAACCAAATGGTTAGGCGTTTTCTTCAAATTGAAAAATATATAGTATTCACCACACAATATGTTTGCATGCATGGATTTAAAAGAGTCAATGGCATGTGAACAGTTGAGTGCAAAGACCATATTTCACTTCAAAAGTCAAAGGACACTTGTCATGATCAAACGAGGTTTAGCCATGGCCAAGTTTTGAACACGATTTAATGAGTCCAACCTACACATCACCAGTACCCTCAGGGCAGGAAGAATAACTTACTCTGGTTGGACATTAAATGAACCAAATTTAGTTGAGTCACTCACAGGAAATAGGTTAATTAGCCCCGTGAAATCTAGTTGGACCAACAATTGCAGCAGCACCGGCCACCAAGCCTCTCCAAATTTGCCTTTCAATCTCCACTTCCCCTTCTATTCGTATATGGTAAACCCATCATTCTGACAACGATCTTGCATTGACTAGCATTTATTGACATCACAGTCGCCACTAAGTTATTCACAGATTACAGGCAGGAATGAACCGAATGGTGCTGGTGGGGCAACCGCTCCCCTAAAATTTAAAAAATCATATATAATTTAGAAAATTTTTAAAATTTTTCTATGTATTTTCTATTAAAAATTTATTTTCGCCCCCTAAACTTTTCGCCTCCTTAAAAATTTATAGGTTCGCCCCCCTTTAACCTAAAGTCCTAGGTCCGTCCCTGATTACAGGTAAGAAGATATTTGATCGATCAGCTAATATCGCAATATTGGCCAACATTAACCTCTCACTTTCTTCATTGCGATTCGGCTTCAGCCTCAACTACAACAGTAGCGGTAAATAATTGAGCCGTGCGATGGGGTCGTTGTCCTGACGAAAGCAACCCAACAACATGAATTATGGCAATGAGCGTCCCCTTCCAATTCCTATCCTATCTGTCATGTCCGTACATTACTTCTACTGTTCAAAATGGATGGAGTTTTCCCAATTTTTAATTTCCGTACCTTACTTAGCAAGGCTATGTTGGAACCTGGAAAGTGGAAACTATTCTTGCCCACAATAATAGAAGTCCAATAAAAATCAAATACAGGAAGCATCCCCATTTATACATTTCCAGGCAATTATTTGGCAGTATTAGGGCTTTTCCCCTCTCTGTCTTCATCGTTTGGCATGATTAAACTTTGAATGGAGTATGGATATCAAAACCCTAACAAATCGTATATATTGGAGTTGGTGGGGTATAATCAGCATTAAGTTCCCACAAATTAAGCCAATGTAAATCTAGTGAAGGTGAACTTTGGTATTGTGGGTGTAAATGAAACGAGCTTAAACAAATAAGATTTTGTTTGGGTTGGTTTATTTATTTCTAAAGGTGTTTATATAATTTATTCTCACCAAATGGTGAAATTACATCAATAGTCCTTAAGCTCATTAGGCTTCCTAATTTGAACTCCAAAGTTCACACTATGTTCAATTTAGTCCCCAGCTTCACCAATATGTAAAATGTAAAAATAAAAAGAGAAAGGAAACCCGATAAACGAACTTGTTCATGAGCATAAACAAATCGAACAGACCTCTGTTTGTGTTCGTTTGTTTAATAAACGAACACTAAAATTTTATTCATACTCATATATTTAGCTTAATAAATAAACGCTATACAAACGATTTACAAACAATTTATCGAACGCTACATTCATTTACTTCCCCTACTCGGTGTGATAACTTTAGCTAGAAGGAAGTGAGGGGAGTGATCAGGTGGAAGATGAGTCGGGATGGGACCCAAGAAATAGTCGATGAGAAAGAGGAATTTGGTGCACTATCAAATAGTTGAAGACCCCACGAATAACACCACCATGGAGCAGCACTTTATGCTTTTGCCTGCCACCACCCTCTCCGGACTCCGCCTGGCCCTGGCAGTGGCAGGTCCCATTGCTCTCGGACTTTGGCGCATTGCACTTTCCCCTTTCCTCGTTGGACGAAAATGAATTCATAGCTAATCATCCAATATATGTAACTGTACAGTGACAGAGCGACGAGCAGCCACCGCACTCGAACCTATGGGGTCCCTTCATTTATCGTGAACGACTGTACCCCTTAATTATTTCCCTTACCCTTCACATATAACTTGTGTTGTTACAAGTTATATGTGAGTGTGACACGTATACAAGAGTAACAAGATATTATCCGTTTTAATTTATTGATCAGTCATTTTTCATAAAAATATAAATTCAACATAATATATTTTCTTATTTTTTTAATGTGAGGTTTGGTGCTGCACTTATTTACTTTGAAATCCCATCAAATGCCATAGCTTGTTTGTATTTATGGTGATATCCTGGATCTCCTTTTGCTTTAGCTTGTTTCTGCCCCTTCATCTTCGAATGCCACAATAATGCAGCTATTGATATGCGTAAGTACTTTTAGCTTTCCTTTGTTTTAATTATTCTGTACACAAATTTGCCCTAGACCTTCTTTAAGCCATGCCCAAATTTTGGGTTGTTCCTGCACGTTTCTTTTTCTCAATCACGTCCGAATCCTTTCTTGGGTCTATGGTGGAATTCTTTCGTGCCTACTTTCTAGTTAGTTTTTTGTGCTTTCCCCCCACAAAACTTAGGAGTTATGGATCTTAACCCTGTATATTATATATATCTCTGATTTTATCTATTGGTTTTAACCAAGACTGTTCCTAAAATTTTAGTGGCCAAAGACCGAAATTAAAAATTAAGCCCCTAGCAACATGTATTAAAAAAAATTAATTAAGAGTAGGCTCATAACAATAAGTATTAGAAAAAAATGGTGCTTTAGTAACAAGTATTAGAAAATTATTAAATTTTAATAGTATGTACCTAATAACAAATATTGAAAAAAAATATGGACCCTAATAACAAGAATTGAAAAAAATACATATTAAGAGTAGACATCTAATAAGAAGTATTAAAAAAATTAGGTCCGTAATAACAAGTATTACAAAAAAAAATGGACTCATAATAAAAAAATTTAATTTTAGGAGTATGCCTAATAACAAATATTGAAAAAATATATCTCTAATAACAAATATTAAAAAATAGACCAATAATAACAACTATATAAAAATAAATAAATTTTAATAATAAACCTCTAATAACAAATATTAAAAAGTTTAGACTTAATAATAAATATTAGAGAAATATAAGCTGTGGGCCCTTATATGGATGGGACCTAGGCCGTTACCCTTATGGCCCACGAGGGACGGACCTGGTTTTAACTTATTAATTAAATTGTCATTTTGCTCACTTTTTCTAATTTTCTCTCTCTTTTTTCAAATTTATTTTATCGTCGGCTGCACCAACTGATCGTCGACTGTTAATATTTTTTTTCTCTTTGTTTGCTATATCTCATCTTTATGTTTTTTTAGTTTTCAATAAGAATAATTTCGACTTTATGACACATTTTCCTTTTGTGACATGTTTTCTATTTTCTTTCTCGTTCGTTTGACGTCTTTTCATTTTATGTTTTCTTAGGATTGGATTTGACGACGCCGTGAAAGATAAGACGGCACGTATTTGTTATCATGTTGATTTTTCCTATTTTGGACCCTCGGGTGGATCTGAATGTGTTTACAAACATCATTTCTTGTTTGTAATTGAGTTGTTGTAATGATCGTTTTGTGAATGTGCAGTGTTATATGTATTTTTAATGTTAGTATTCATAGTTTTTATTGTTCATCGTTCATTACTGGTGATGTTCATATGTATTTTTTTGTTCGAGTTTTTTAGTTAATTTTTTTAAATTTTTGTTGTATAGTCCTTATATGATCTTAAGTAATTTTTTTATTTCAATGACTCTAAAAAATGTTCAATTTATATGTTTTGTTTAGGTTGATTATAAATCTTGAATATAATTTTAGATATTTTCATTTTTAATAAAATATTTTTGTATAAAAGAGTGCATTTGTAATAATTAGCCTTCAATCTAATCATATCTTTACATAAAAAAATTCTCTCCCTATCCACACTTGTCTGCAACAATTTTGATGCTTTGTTTTATTTTTTTAAAGTGCCTAATCAATTATTATTCGTTTCTTTTCACCCTAAGCCACTTGAGCATGAAAAATTCCCATTAACTTTATTTTATTCTTGATTGAATTTGATGGTGTCACCTTTGTTTTGGACATCTTTGCAATACAATCAGATTCCACTTTTGTACTTATAGCCCTTCTTCCTTTATTAACCATAATCTTTTGTCATCTTTAAATCATAATATTCCCAATCATAATTAGTGGCTGTACAACTTTTTTTTTTTAAAAAAAAGTCTATGCCATTGTACAAGTACAATACAATTATCGTATATTTATACATATAAGTTAATATATCACAAGATAAGCATAAAATTACTCCAAACATTATACATTTACGTTATAACCAGATCTATATTATATTCATTGTTTGTTCTCACCTACTTAAAAAAAGGATAAATATTTTATACACAGATAGTAGAAACTGAAAGTTTTCACAAGCGCCTTAATTTTAGGGTATAGGAAGTTAGTTTAGGGTATAGGGTTTAGGTGTAGGGGTTAGAATTTAGGGATAGTTGTTTCAATTTAAGGTTTATGATTATAATTTAGGGTTTATAGGTTAAAACCTAAATCCTCACAATAGTACCCTAAAAGCTAAACCCTAACCTATAAACCCTAAATTATAACCCTAAACCTTACATTGAAACAATTATCTCTAAATTTTAAACCCCTACACCTAAACCCCTAAACCCTATGCCCTAAATTAACTCTCTATACCCTAAAATTAAGGCGCTTGTGGAAACTTCAGTTTCCACCGCCGGTGTATAAGATATTATTCCTTAAAAAAACCCTTTATATAAATTTTAAATTATGACATCTCAGACTATATTTTCTGGCTCCACCCTTAACCGATTTCAATGTAGAAAGTTTCGGAATCATAATAATTATGTGATTTATTGATTTAATCAGGCAATGAGTACATTATTTTACCTTTAAAATATTAACGGACCCACTTTCTTTTACATTTTCTTGTACATCGTATATGATTAAGCATCTTGGTTATAGTTGAAATTCTATTTTCCTTTTGCCATAATATGTATAGATATGGAAGAGCGATGAGCTGAATATATTAGTTCTAAATGTAGAAAATATTATCACAATCGTCAGCTGCTTTATGAGGTTCCGATGCTTTAAACTAACCACATCCCGTTTTAGTGTCATCAAGTGATTAGCATGACAAGATAGGATGGTAATATGGTACTAATGAAGTACTCATTGAAAACATTATGAAAATAAGGAAACAATATTAAATCATATCTTAGAAATTTTGTATGATGTTTAAATATAATTTATTATCTTATTCAAAAAAAATATAATTTGTTATATTGGAGGATGGGTAAAGTAGTGGATAGAGCACTTTGTATTGGCAATATGCATTATTTCACTAATTTCAATCAAAGGTTAGCGTCCAAACTAATCTATTGAACTTAGACTTTTGGCTTGTTGGAATCTGTTGTCACAACACAAAATAGAGGGATAAGAAAAGGAAAGGTATTCCGAACATGGTTTGGCCAGAGTGGAATACGAAGCTATTTAATTGTTGGGTTGGTTTAAGTGATTAGCAGCTCTATATCGCTTAGACAGATTTCTAGTTCTAGGTCTTGTGTACGCAGGAAATTCCTGTTGAAAGACCCACCCACTAAAAATAGGTGCGCGACGTAGATCGGTCTGATTTAGTCATTGTCCTGAGAAACTAGAAGGGTAAAGAAAAAACGAAGCTATTTGCAGAGTTGGATTTGTTGCTTTCATGGCAGGTTCATGTGAGATTAAAAGATTTGACTTTATGAGATGAGAGAATCGATTGAAAGGAAATGACCTAAGAAATGTTGCATATTTCTTTATTCTTTAGTTTGTCGCTCAAGTTTCTTATATTTAGTTTGGTTTGGCATGTGTATAGGCATCATGAAGCACTGGATTCTATGCTGCTTCGGCTTGTGTCTTTGTTATGCTTTATCTCGTTTTCTCCCATTTGGTTATGAGGATACAATGGTAGGCCACTTCAGGTTTCTGTGTATAGTTTAGACACGTCTTGCATTCATATACCGGATAACCTGGAACAGTAACAGATCTACTTAGGAGTTTGGGGGAGTAAAAATCCCCTGCCTCCTAACCATGCCTCCTTCTATGCCCCATGCCTAAAAATACTTAAAAATTAAATCTTGCCCCATAACCCTAATTTTCATATCCTAAACCTCAAACCCCAAACCCTAAAAAAATACACCCTACCCTTAATTCCCTACACCCTAACCCTAACCCCCAACCTTAAACCCCAAAACCTAAACCCTAAACCCACTATTTTAAAGTGGGGGCACAAATGGGGGCATATTTTGGGGCAGATGATTTCCATCCGAGTTGGGGTGGGCTCAGTCTCACCTTGAACTTTTAAAGTCCACACAATTGGTTTTAATTTTTTTAATTTTTATAAATTTATCTTTAATTTTTTAATTTGTGCCCACCTTAAAAATAATTTATGGATCCACGACTAACCTGAAACCTTATGATTATAGCCTCCTTAGTGATGCAACTTGCCACCTACTTCAACTCCAATTATTTGATTCGAGTGTGAGGTATCATCAAATATACACAAATATCATTTTATGATATATTTGATTCGAGTGTGAGGTATCATCAAACATACACAAATATCATTTTATGATATATTTGATTCGTTGATAGTACATAATTCAATGAAATATCATCAGATTTTTTTTTAAAAAAAATACTTTCTTATAAAATTGATTTGAGACTAAATTCACAATAGTTATTTCTAAAGATACGCCATTATATAATTCACTGATAATATAGTACATCATCAATATAAACACGATTATTTATATTATCAGATTTGTGATTAGTAGGCTTAATTTACAAATTAACCCTCTAAGTGTACAAGTTTTTGCACTCGAAACCTTTTTAGTCTCATTTTATCGCTTAAAGTATTCATGTTTTCTCATTTTGCATCTTGAAACAATTTAGACCAATCACATCATGCCACATAACACCCAAGTTGTCTTTTTTGTGTGTCATGTGACGTGTTTTTATTGATTCAAATTATCTGGAGATTTCAAATACATATACACTTTTAACGGTCAAAAATAGAACAAAAAGAGATAAGGGTAAAAATGACAAATAAGCATTTTTTTGAAGGGTACTTAATGTGCCACTGCCATGTAGAGGTGGCAATCGGGTCGGGCCATTTTGGTTAAGATTAATTTTTTATTTGGATCAAGTTTGATTCGAGTTAATATCAGGTTAGTTGATTTTCGGGTCGGACCAATATCAGATCAATTTACTTTTCGGGTAGGGTCAATATTGTATCAATTGATTTTTGGTTTGGGTCAATATCACATCGGTTGCTTTCCGGGTTGAGTTAATATCGTATCGATCGATTTTCGATTTGAGTCAACATGTGAAGATGATCTTTTAAAGGAGAAAAATGGTATTAAATCATTAAACTATTACTAAAGGTAATTGTTAATTAGTAATATAATACAAAATGAGAATAAAATATACATATTTAATCAAAATAAATTCGGGTTACTTTCGGTTTGAGTTTTTTTTTGAAAGGTAGGCTTAATATATTCAAATAAAATAAAACGTTAGCAAAGGCCTCATTAAAAAACCTCCCTATACCTAAATGGAGGAAAAAAAGCCCCTTACTAACGTATTTGTGACAAGCAAATTATATTATGAACAGGATTATAAACATTACAACGCGAGAGTTCCTTTCCTATAAATCGCCTCGCTGTGAAACTTCCGCTGACACTCGATCGAACCTATCCAATCCCGCACTTGGCCAAAGCGACTTTCGGTTTGAGTTGATTTTCAGTTTAACTAAATCTGGGTCGGTTTTAATTCTGTTTCGGATCAAGTTTAGATTATCATATTTAAGTCTATATTAAATCTCGAGTTGAATAAATTAATTCGAGTCCCGGATCAAGTTTGGCAATTATACTGCCATGAAAGTAACTCAAAGTGGATTTCTTCGCATGTGAGTGACAGAGACATCTTCACATACAAGACGAATGTTTTATAATGTACAGTAAGTGTTAGGCCCATTTATTGAGCTGAAAAAAAAGGAGAACTGCAACAGCAGACGCCTTGTACCATAATTTGAAAGCCCATCTTTGAAGCCCTGTGGTAATAACTCTATCATGCCATTTTCGAGTCCTAACGTAGCCCAATATTGAGACCCAATTTATCACTTCATTTTCTTATACGTGGCCTGTTTTAGGGTCGGTCCAAGAATAATACCCAAAAACCTCTGAAAATATTTCTATAGGCAAAAAACGAGCCACATATACACTACCCTACCCGTCGTAACCATTACGCGCCATGTGTACTCCCTTCTCGAGTTCTCGTGCCTGCCTGAATTATCAGCCCCTTTCTAATAACGCTGAAAAAAAGCAACCTCGATTCGTGAAGCAAAGTTTCAGGAAATTCCAATCGACAAAGAAGAGCGATCGGAAAATACTAGTGTTTTGAAATAAAACCCATGGCTTCACGGTTGATTCATTCCAGGCTCTCACTCTCTAGACTCTAGTGAGTTTATTTTCTATCTTCTGCTTCATTGATTCGTTGTTAGATTCTTCTACTAGATATTCGAATTCGATCATTCATAAAATGTTGGAAACTATTGATATTTCTGGATTTATTGAAATTCGAATCCCTCTAATTAGGCTATAATGTTAGAATTGATTTTGTTCGGTGGAGATGAAAATGTTAAATTTAATTTTCTATTATTGTTGCTATATGGATTGAGAAATTTTTTCTTTTTTGGACCTCCTTTGTAATAATTCAGTGTAATGGCTGGGAACAAGAATGGGAGACTTCTTTCAACTGAGTCTAACAAGGTTGATGAGCCTTTTAAAGTTGAGGAAGCAGAGACTGTAAATGTACCTCCTCCTCCTTCTGAAAAGGTGCTAGTTAGAACTTGAGACTATTTCCCATTTTGTAATGTTGGCTTCTTTTTATTTATTATTGTGTATTGTTTCATTTCAGCTGCTTGTTTTGGGTGGAAATGGATTTGTTGGCTCCCATATCTGCAGGGAAGCCTTGAGTCGTGGTCTGAGTGTTGCCAGCCTCAGCAGGTATTTCTGAATTCTGATTGTTGCTCAATGTGTTTTTAACTTAAAATTTCAATTATCATGGAAAGTGATCAGTCCTTTAACTTTGTATATACAAAGGCTGCTTATTTATTTTTCCCCCGATATGCTTTCTTTGCCTATTACGAAAAAGCTCCACTCTTTCTGTTGTTCTCTCTCCCATTTTTTCCATTTTCATCAATTATTTGTATTATTCCAATCCTCAATTTGGTTTCTTCTTTCGATTAGGTCTGGCGGATCATCTTTACATGACTCTTGGGCTAAGAATGTGACATGGCATAAAGGTTTCTTTTCTTTGTTTACTTTGCTAGATGCTATTGGTTGTATGCTGTGATGTATCCAACATGTTACTTCTGTTCAGGGAACCTTCTATCATCCGAGTCGTGGAAGGAAGCTCTTGATGGAGTTACATCTGTTGTATGTACTTAACATCCAAAATTCAATCTGAGCTAACTTTACTTTCAGAGCCATGCACAATGGTTCCATAATTTAATTCTGACATTCATATTAAGATTTCCTGGTTTACTTGCAATCCAATTTGGATCCTTTGATATTCTTTTTTCCTGCTAATTAAGTTTAATTTTTTAGATCTCTTGCATCGGCGGTTTTGGATCTAATTCATATATGTATAAGATTAATGGGACCGCAAACATCAATGCTATCAGAGCTGCTGCAGAGAAAGGTATATGGATCATTGATCTGTGATGACTCTTTTTATAACAAACTTCACCCTTTCCTGAAAAAGAAAAGGGAAACGGAGAAAAAAATAGCAAAAACTTCAAAGCATGCCAGTGTTTTATTTCTTTGCACTTTTCATTTTATTTTTCCTGTTGGCATTTACCACAAGACCATGGACCCTAGCCTTGTTACTGCTGGGTTGACCCTTTATATGTTGCTTACAGGTGTGAAAAGGTTTGTTTATATCTCGGCTGCTGATTTTGGCTTGGCAAACTATTTACTGAAAGGATATTATGAGGGGAAGGTATGCTTTTCTCTATGCTCTTGGTTTCTATTTGCCATTTGTTCAGGTGTCTATTTTGTGTACTAGTTGGCGGGTTTTATTCTTAGCTTTCTGCTCAAGATGTTGTAGGTTAAGCACATACATTGAAATTTTTATTTTGACGAGTAATGGAATAATGGCTCAAGAAGTCTTCTGGTTATTATCTTCTCTCTGATATGGAAATTTCTCTTGTTCTTGTCTTGTTTGGCAACAGAGAGCTTCAGAGACAGAGTTGCTCACTAAATTCCCATACGGAGGTGGGTTTTCTGATTTACTTGCTGTAATTTGTTTAATATTCTGCACCTAACTTCCACATTGCTTCTTATTCGGTTATTGCTATGGTAAGCTCTCGTAAATTTTCGTTTGGATGGTAGCCTACTACCGCTAGCAATAACATATGAAATTATCACCATCTGGTGGTGTTATGGTTCTCTACATCAGTTAAGAATTTCCATCACCTATTGCAGGAGTGATTTTGAGGCCTGGCTTTATTCATGGGACTCGCAGTGTTGGAAGCATAAAGTTACCTCTAGGTGTTATTGGTTCACCTCTGGAAATGGTAAATGCATGTGTTCTAAATTTCCTTTTTCTTTTGTAATCATCATTCAACGCGTAATGAAATGTGCCTAGGTTAACTGTAATGATTGGTGTCGAAGCTTAAGCTTGGATGCCATGACTCATGAAACTCTGTTTCAAAAATCATAAAACTAAGATTTCTTCCGTATCTGCAGGTTCTCCAACATGCAAAACCATTGAACCAGATACCACTAGTTGGCCCATTGTTCACTCCTCCTGTTAAGGTTACTGCTGTTTCCAAGGTTGCAGTGAGAGCGGCAACTGACCCAGTTTTTCCGCCAGGCATCGTTGATGTCTACGGAATACAACGATTTAGCCAGCAAATGCCAAGATAGATTATGAGTTGAACTTGGGAGTTTTGCGTTTGTTTCCTATTATTCGAGAGTAAAGAGCTGTCAGCATCAAGCGGTTAAAGGTGTATGTGGCTGATGCAATAAAAATTGTCAGGCATTGGCTTCTATTGTAGTGGAAGAAGGTGATCTCTTCTGATTCTCCTACTCTTGAAAGAGGAAGGCTGTTTTTTGCTTTCGGTTTAAGCTACGAATTAAGCACTTAGCCACTTCTCATGGTTTTATACAAGTATATCACTTTTCCCCCTTCTATTTCGATTTAAAAATCAATATAAAGTAAGGTGCAAAAGTGTCGTTGGTTAGTGACATTTCCGGTAATCTATACAATCGATATTAATGAGATGGTAATGGCCGAGAAGGTGATGGTACGTGGACAAAACTTTCCTAACATGCTGCCATTTTTATATACACATGGCGTTAATTTACAAGGAGTTACCTCCATCATGGCAAATGTTGTTCAAGACAGTCTTTCAGTTTTTTGAAAGTTACAGGCTTCGATACAAACGAATCCATGCCATTTGCAAAACACTCATCGGCACTCTCCGACAATGCATTTGCAGTCATCTGCATTTATACAATCATTTTTTTGTTAGTGTGTGCTTAGAGTCTAGACTTATCTTCTAGGATAATAAAAGCTAAACTTGATCATTCAAGGGCAGTAAAAGTGATGAACTTACTGCAACTATGGGGATACGCTTTGGAGGTGTACAATCTGGCTGAAATGAATAGGAAGGCAAAGGTTGTTCTATTCCTGCCTTTACTGCTGCGTCCCAATTACCGGTTTCTTCGAAGGAACGGATCAATCTCGTTGCTTGAAGGCCATCCATGACTGGCATGCACACATCCTGCAAGATAAATTTCACTAACAGTTGCTAACTTAATAATGCCAGTAGAAAGCAACTCATGTTTACTGGAGGGAAGGATTTACCATCAGGACCAGATCGTAACTATGGCACTGAACTGCACGGACGGCTTCGACACCATTGTTCACAACATCTATTGTGTGGCCCAACTGCTTCATCATGTTCCGTGTCACCATTACATTAATCTTGTTATCTTCCACCAGTAGGATCTTAGGCTTTGAGATAGAATCTGATGCTTCTTGACTGCTGTTTATTGTGGGCTGAAAACTGCTGTCGGGTCTCTCCTGCCTCTTAGGCGGTAGCTGAGGCTCACTTATCTTCATTCTCACATCCATATCTCTGCTTGTGTCTGAGCAACCTGAAGCATCTCTGGTAGAAGCTTTGTTCTCATCATTTTGATGATGCTTGTCTCTGCAAATTGCACTTCCATTTTCGTGGTCCGGGCTATGACTAAATGAACTTTCAGGCTCAGATGACATCTCAATAACTTCAGCCACAGAACAAGCATCTTCAATCAAATCCATCTCCTTTGTTCGACCATTACTCATGGGGAATGAATAACAAGTCTCTGAGAACCCATCAAGTTTATGTGAACTTGCATAGCCAATACTATGTGTAAATAATTTTTGGGTTCTGCTAGATTCATTAGAAGAAAATAGAGAACCCAAAGTACGTGGCTGGAATTGGAAAAAACCGGCCGTTGCATCATCATTTATGGCACCATGATCATCCATATTTGAGAGGTTATCCGGGTCATCAGAATGATGACATGATAGAGAAACCTTGTAAGGTAAGATAAACGTAAATGTAGAACCACAATGCACTCGGCTAGAAACTGTAAGACGGCCGCCCATTAGCTCAACCTATAGCAAACGAATAGAATGTTAGGAATTAGGACAAGGAACTAGATTCAAACATCAAATCGTATGTTTTTCTGTCCATTAACTGCAGAGCTAGTACTGAGATTTATATCATAATTATCTGATCAGCTAAACTGGTTCACTAAGCAGAAGATAGAAGAGAGAAGGCTATTATCTCAATTGTAGGGGGGGGGGGGGGGAGACCAAAGCCAAATAAAGCATCATTGTTGATGGAAGGAAGAATTCACCAGCTGTTTACATATTGCAAGCCCCAGTCCTGTTCCACCGTACTTTCGGGCATGATCGGCACTGACTTGCATGTACTTCTTAAAGAGTGTGGGTAAAGCATTTTCTGTCACAGAAAGACAGGAAAATTCATCAAGTTTTCCCTATCCTGAATCAACTTATATATCTAACAAAATCTCAGATTTCTTGTAGTAATGTAGATGATTAAAGACAAACATACACACTTACCTGGTATTCCAATCCCTGTGTCATATACGTCACGGCGTATCCACACTGTTGTTTCAGGTAATTCTTCTTGTTCCTCTGTTGCATCTATTGCTCCATTTCTTACTGGAGTACTAGGTTCACTTTGCAAATGGTTTTGGCAAGCACCTTCGTGTGTCTTACCATGATATCCTCTCTGATCACTGCTATTTTGAGACGTTGATGTACATGTCTCTTCTTTGGCTACATTAGTTTTGGATTGATTAGCAGTTGATCCATCGGATACGCACTGAGATGCTTCTTTTGCGAAAGGCGGCTCTGGTACTACATAAAGTTTTACTCCTACCTTCCCTTCATGTGTAAACTTGATCGCATTGCTGAAGAAGACAGGTTGTTTTACTCAACGTGTGAGAAATGGAAGTTGTGAATAGTAAATAATTCATAAATGTTCTCCGCATAATTGTTAGAATCATTCATTTCCAAATCCAGAATCTAAAACACACAAGATTTTACAGTTGCAGGAACATGTCATTTAATTCTCAGAATAATCAGTTATTTGGTCCATATTAAAGCTATCAAGTGCAACATGTCCATTAATAACAGTGTTTTCATGATAATCTGTAGGAAATTGGAACATAAATTATGACTTCTGGTAGTTCAATACCTGATTAAATTGGTGAGAATTTGTCGAATTCTTAGCACATCTCCTATGACCTGAAATCAGTGAATAAAGTTCCAGAATATGAGGAGGGTGAAAAAAGGGACTTTCAACTTTTAAACATTGGAAATAAGACTCACCTCAATAGGAACATCATCTGCCACATTTCCTTCCAAGGTAAGAATCTTTTGCAATGATGCTGCAGATGTCTGGAGAACATGTTTTACCACCTCTCTTGGTCGGAATTTTGTAGATTCCAACTTCATGACACCTAATGTAACAGAGAAGGTAAATTTAGAAATTCCGACATCTGAGAATAATCAATCCTCCAGACAAAAAAAACGTATGATGCGATTATGAATCCGAAACAGAAATACAACTTTCTAAACATGCATTACGATATCATTTTAAGACCATATCTCTCATACTTGTTGCTATATATGGTAGTACACCGTTCAAACTCTAATCAGCTCTAAGAAATTAACATACAAAGTTTAAATTTGAAAAGTAACACGAGTATGAGCTTTTCATGCAATTTTGGGGATCAAATCCAAACCTGATTCAACCTTGGAAAGATCAAGGATGTCATTTATGAGTTGGAGGACCAAATCTCCTGAAGATAGCATGACATTTAACAACTGTCTTTGCTCTCGATCAAGTTTCGTTGTGGCCAGGATCTCAGCCATGCTAACAACCCCAGATAGAGGGGATCTTATCTCGTGAGACATGGTTGCCAGTATCTGTTTTGCACGCATTGTCTCCTCTAGAGAAAGTGTAAAAAGAAGGCAAAGCAGAGTTACTTCAGTAATTTAAAAGGGATAGCTAAAGAGAAATTCATAAATATTTAGTTGTCACCCTAGTAAAGGAACCTGTTATATGTATGGTTCTGTTGAGTTCTGTTTCCTTGGCCTTTTGTACTGCAATCTCCTCCCGAAGCTTTATCATCTTTTCTCTTTTCCTAACCTATTGTGCAATCAGAAACATAAATACCCATTTCTCCATCTTAATTAATAGCTTACTATACAACCAATATGAACAAACTGAATATACCTGATCTGTTATATCCATTCCCATATAATTTATACCAATGGTCTCCCCTGCCTTGCTGAAAACAGGTTCCACATATATCAAAAATGTCTTTGACCCAAAAAGTTCTGTCTCAAACGTGATTTCCCTTTTTGCAGGTAACCCTTTATCCATCACTTCCTTTTTAAAATCCTGAGACTCCTTAACACCAGATCCAGTAAAAATTTCCACATCTGTTTTTCCTAGAATGTCCTGAAATGAGAACCAATTAAGTTTCAGGTAATTCTTATGTCACTTCATAAATAAAAGGACTGCAAAAGCCAAAAAGGTGAGGAAGGAAAGTTACAAAGGAAACAAAAAAAACTTTAACATAAGGGGAATCATACTAGCGACCAACACTTCAACAAAAGATTACCAAACCTTGAATAAGAACTTCTGGTGCAATAAATTACCTCCTCTTGTAAGCTTGGAAAATGGTTATAAATAAATCGATATCGCAGCTCTTTATCCTGAAAATTGAACAAAAAATAAGTATCATTAGTTGAAAGATTATAATATATGTCATCATACTTCAGGATATGTGGATTATTGGCTTAAATGAATTACTTGATGATATCTCATCAGCTCAAAAAAACAACTATTCAACAACTTTTAAATTGACATTAGGTGGCATATTCCATCACTAAAACTTTGTTGATTACCTGATGTCCAAACACAACTGGTGCAGTTTGAAGTACAAAATGTAAGAAATTGTCTGCTCTTTTGAGAATCTGGGACAACTCTTCTACTGGCGAGGACTGCTTTTCCAGATTTTTTATGCTCTCCTGCAACTTTTCCTTGAGTAGTTGCTCTCTCTGCATGCTGGCCTCCAACATTTTCTCCAAATGCATGGCTCTCTGTTTCCAGTACATGATAGTATCATACTCAGCATCAATTTCAAATCTTTTACTTTGAACCACAATATTATTTTTTCTCCGAGGAACTTCTTGCCATATATCATAAATGCCATTCAGTATGGAAATCGAGCGTTTATCTCCTCCATACCTTTCCTCCTCGAAACGATGTTCCTCCAATATCTCCAATTTCTTAAGCTCAGATTCATGCCTTTGCCTGCTTAGATTGTTAAGTTCTTCTCTAAGAAGACGGACAGCGTTCGCTTGCTTATATTCCCAGTGTTTTACAAGGTATGCTAACTGAGATGAGCCCTTGTCAGTATAATTAGTTAGCTCTATAAGATGTTGGAAATCAACTATAGTTAGCTCCTGCACAATTGTCACCTCCTCCAACATATCTTGGTCACCTCTTGGCTTTTCTACATTAAACTGCTTTCCAGCTTCGTGCTCTATGTCGTCAGGCCACATCGAAGAAAGGACTTCGACATCCATGTCTTCGATTTGATCGGTTTCCATCTCACAAACCATTGAAATCACTTAATTACGACCTGTTTGAATTGAAATCCTCAAAACAAAAATTAACATCAATTGATCACCAAGCTGTCCTTCACTACTCCCTTGAACGCTTCTGGTATGTCTCTATATAGCATCTTTTAATCAGAGCAAATCCTGCACGAGAATTTTAAATCAAGAATGTCCTCTTTCCGTACTAAGTTTAGCCTTTAACATGATACAATGAATTCTAAGACTTGTCCAGCCTGAGTAATTTCATTTCAAATCAATTGACTACAAACATCAATTGACTGCTGGGGAAAAACATCAATTGGAGACGGAACAAACTGTAGAAAATCTCTTTATTCGATAGAAGTATAAACAAAAGGCTTTCAAATTTTCAGGCGAAATTTGGCTACAAAGTATAAACTTCCATTGATCGTTAACAACAGCTGAATTATATCATATTCCAAACAAGTAGTAAAATGGAAGTCGAAATCGAATCTGATCTCAAAACAATGGCGCTGTACTGCTGGAGATTCATTAAACAAAACAACCGAAAACAGTGCCAACGATAAAGAGGACAAAGTTTAGTGAACAAACACATTAACCGTTTTTATAAAAAAAAAATAAGAGAGCGAATCAGTCAATCAATTAAGATTAAGCAAACACAAACAAACACATTAGTAAGCTAACCTTTGAGATCGAATCACATCCACCACCAGCAACTCGAGGAGAAAGAAGCAAAAGATTGAAAATAGCAGCCAAACTCAAAACATTTTCCACTGTGGATCTGAGAAACACCTTTTCCTTTCGGCTATTCTGTGAACAGCCTTCAAATGCTAATGAGAAACTGTTTTTTCATTCAAAAAACTCAAGAAGAATAGAAAGAGTTAATTCAAGCGCATGTGACTGAAAAGAACAGAAAATTTAGGAGAGAGGGGGATGCCCAGGAAGCCATGTGCGACCGGAGGTCAATAACAATACATAATTCTTCTTAGTATTTTATTTGTATGCCTTAGCCGCCCTGCCTCTGCTTGTTTTTAGAGGTTATATATTAAAAGTTCCTTCTGCTGCAAAAAAAGAAAGAAAAGTGAATGATTGAGAGCTTATTATAAGTAGTGATCGTTGTAGTGGATTACTATAAGTGTATTTTTCTGGGAGAAAAAAATATATAATAAAAACAGAAAACAAATAACTTCTGAGAATTGATAGACAGACAAGGGAAGAGAGAAAGGTGGTGGGATATTTTTTAAATTGAGGGAGCTTTTGTTGTTCCCCTTTCCCCGCCAGCTCTTTACCAAGCCAAGTTGACGTGATGGAACGGCGTGTGGATTGACGCGCAGCGATGCTGCTAACCCAGGGATGAATCTAGAGGGGGTTATATCCTAATTACGAATAATTTTTTGATTCAAAACGGCCGGTTGTGTTTTATTAAATAGAAATAAAGAAGTCTCTAGAAACAAAATACTTGGGAAATGAAACGACAAACAATCCAGCCAAAAAACCCCGATACTCGACGACGGGGACAATTGGGGAAAAGAAATAAAGATAAACCCCATTCAAAGAATTTCTAAGCGATCAAAGGGTTACGGAGGAATGATAAAGCGCCGATCTTCTGCTGCATGGCCCTCCACGGACGCCGGAGCCTCTTCTATCCAAGATTCACCCACCGATGCTTCAGAGCCCTGCTGCGCTAGGCTATGAGCCGCCTTATTTGCACTCCGATGGACGAAACGACACCCGCACTGGGAGAAGCTTGCTCTCAACAGCTTCGCACGGTGGATAATCGGAGCGATTTCCGATGTATCCTGCAAAGCCGATTCAATCCGATGAATGACAGATCTCGAATCGCTTTCAACGACAACCATGTGAAAACCCAAATCCGCTGCAAAAACCAAACCATCTACGACCGCGAAAGCCTCTGCTGCGAACGCCGACTGGATCCGCTCCTTTCGCCGATGGCATGCGCCCAACAGGTAACCCTCTGAATCTCTAATAACAACCCCTGAAATCGATCTTTTCTGAGCTTTTGAATACGCCGCATCCACATTAATTTTTATCGTTGGTGCGAGGGGGGGTTGCCACCGTTCCGCTACTGGAGAGGACGACACACGATGAATCCGATGGGTTCCTTCGATTTCCAGCAGAAAACCCTGGACAAAGGTAACTAACTCTTCTTCTCTTTGATGGAAACCTTTGTGCCATAGTTTATTTCGAGATTGCCAGATGGCCCATAATGTAATAGCTATCTCTGTTCTTTTTCTCATGCAATTTTTATCAAATAACCAAGATAACCAGTCTTTAAAACTGATAGATGAAACTTCGATAGGCCAGCTAATCTGCAATTTCCTCCAAGCATTAGAAGCATAAGAACAATCACGAAATATGTGTTCACAATTTTCTACTCCGTTATTGCACCTAAAACACGACGTATCTGTAGCCACACGTTTAATGCAAAGATTATGCTTAGTAAGGATAAAATTATGCACGAATTTCCATATACCAATTCGAATTTTAGAAGGGCATTTGATCCCCCATAGCTGCTTATAGAGCGAAACCTGGGAACCTGGACTAGTGGTTCCTTGCTGAAGGAGACGGTAGCCACTCCTAACGGAGTACTCACCGGAATGCTCGCCTGACCAAACCTGTACGTCCGGCCTAGGGTGGGGGAAGGTGGGAATGGCCAAAATATCCTCAGCATCGTTCGAAGTGAAGTGGGCTAGGATACGATCTACATCCCATTCTGTAGAATTAGGAACCATGAGCTCCGAGACCCAATTAAGGCCCATAATTCTTTGGGTTTGAATTTTCCTCGGTGGATGGCCCGGTAACCAGACGTCGTCCCAGATAGAAATGCCTTGGCCTGACCCGACTTGTCATCTCAAGCCCAGTTCTAAAAGACCTCGCGAAGACCATATATTGCGCCATATGGCCGATGGTTGAGAGCCCAACCTGGCTTGCATAAAAGACGAACCGGGAAAATACTTCGCCCGCATAATCCTCGCAACTAAAGAGTTAGGCCTCGTCACAAATCTCCAACCCTGTTTGGCAAGCAATGCAATATTAAACTTGCATAGATCTCTGAAACCCATTCCTCCGTCTTCTTTAAGGTCACATAGGGAAACCCAATCACACCAATGTATGCCTCGTTTAGCTTTATCCTTTTGCCACCAAAATCTGGCTTCCTTAGCTTCAAGAGCCTTGCAGAAAGTCTTGGGCAGAAGAAAGCAGGACATGGTGTAGGACGGTATAGCTTGGAGTACGGATTTGATGAAGACTTCCTTACCACCGGCTGAAAGAGGTCTGATAGCCCAATTATCAATCCGCCCATCAACACTGTCATAAAGCGAAAAGAAGGCCTGCTTTTTATTTCTACCCACCACCATAGGAAGGCCCAGATATTTCTCTGGGCTAGAAGTGCTGGATATACCCAACAATTGACGAATATTTACGCGAATTCCCTCATCAACGTTCGTACTGAAGAATAATCCCGATTTAGAAAAATTGACCAACTGTCCTGAGGCCCCCGCATAAACCGAAAGTAAATCCTTGATGGTTGAGGCTTCATCGACTGATGTTGTACCAAAAATAAGAGAATCATCCGCAAACAGTAAATGAGAAACCACTGGAGCAGACCTTGCAATCTTAGCCCCACTTAAGGCCCCTCTCTGTACAGCACTTCGAAGGAGAGCTGATAGACCCTCACCGCAAATCAGAAAAAGAAGAGGGCAGAGCGAGTCTCCCTGTCGAATACCCCTCGCTGGATGAAATCGAGAGCTCACACAACCATTAATAACAATGACGTAAGACACTGAGGAAATACATTTCCCAATTAAGCTGATCCAAGAATCTGCAAAGCCCATCTTACCCATCACTCCTTGGATGAAATCCCACTCCACACGGTCGTAAGCCTTGCTCATGTCGAGCTTTAGGGCAAAGGAACCTCGACGGCCATGTTTCCGGTGTTGGAAGGAATGGATAATTTCGTATGCAGCAATAAGATTATCTGTAATGAGGCGCCCAGGAATGAATGCGCTTTGGGCCTCATCTATACAAAGGTGAAGGACCTCTTGTAACCGCATAACCAGCATTTTAGATATAATCTTATAAAGGACATTGCAAAGACTAATGGGCCTAAAGTCCTTCATAGAGGATGGGGAACATACCTTTGGGATGAGAACTATGTGGGTTTCGTTAATAGGCTCCATGGGTTCTAGCCCATTAATAACCGCAATGCAGAATTGCCCAATGTCATTTCCCACAATGGGCCAGAAACGCCGGTAAAATACAGCTCCCAATCCATCTGGCCCAGCAGCTTTCAGAGGCCCCATGCACTTCACCGCTAACCAAACATCTTCCAAAGAAAATGGTCGGCCCATCCCCAAATTTGCTTCCTCTGAAATCGAATGAATGATACCTTCCAATACTGGTTCCATATCAGCAGGAGGGTTAGCTGAAAACAGTGTTTTGAAATAGTCCATGGCTACTTTTTCCATGCCATCTTGATCGGACCATACCTGACCCGTCTCCGATTCTAAGCATTTAATCGTATTTATACGTCGCCGTTGGGATGCGAAGCGATGGAAGAAAGCCGTGTTCCTGTCGCCGTGTGCTAGCCAATTAGCTCGTGCACGTTGCTCCCAGTACAATTCCTCCCTGTCAAGTTCCAAATTCAGAGCTAGCTTAGTATCCAACGTTTCATGGAGCACATCGTCGGAGGGGAAGAGGCTATTCAGATGAGCAAGCTTCCGATGAAGGTCTTCCTTCGAAATGTTCTTCTCTTTCCGAATCCTTTGGAACCACACAGAAAGCCCCTCACTTAGGAGTTTCAAGCGTTCCGGGATGGTACCACTCGATTGTGCCCAAAAGATTACGAACCTCCGTTTCGCAAGACTCCTCCATCAACCATGAAGCCTCGAATTTAAAATGCCACTGTCTAGTTGGTAACGGGGCCATATCAGATTTAAGAAGAAGCGGGCAATGGTCGGAGAAGGAATGAGGAAGGTGGGCCAGCTCAAAATGTGGAAAGAGATTCCTCCAAAGATCATTTGCCACCGCACGATCAAGGTGTTCTCTAATGTTCGACGAAGAGAACCGACCTTTCTCCCACGTGAACCAAGTGCCTGTGTAACCAATATCAGAAAGGTTACAATCATTCAACCCCTGCCTGAAATCATCCATTTGTCTAGGAATCATTCCTGCTGAAATCGAAGGAATGATACCTTCCAATACTGGTTCCATATCATTCAACCCCTGCCTGTGTAACCAAAGAAGATTGTTACATCGAGCATTTATATTACGAATAATTAGTTGGTTTGATAAAATGAAATGTTATATATTAAAAAATAAAATATTATATTTTTTAAGTTATTAAAGCTCAAATTTAGTTGTGAACGTAATAAATTGGATTGTGATTTGTGAGGGCTGTCTCATAAAATTTAATGAATCTATGCATAAGTTAACGAGATTAGTTACTTAATAATTAAATATGTTTAGTTATACAAAACAATATAAACCCTAGTTGAATTAGTTTTACAATTAATAGGGTCAAACTCAATTAAAAATACTTAAAATACTCTTATTTTAAATAATAATTAGGCTAAATTATAAAATAAGTGCTCAAACTATATTTTTTTGTAATAGGTACCTAAAGTATTTTTTGATTGATATAAGTGGCTAAACTTCTATTTTAGCCGAAATAGGTACCCAAACTTTCATTTTGTGTACAAATTTATTTATCATTTCACTTATATAGTTTAAACATTTTTTTATAAATAAAAGGTTTTGAGTAATTGATATAGTGAAACAAACCGAGAAAAGGAGAAAGTATATGATTTTTTGTCTGGTGGAGACAAACCATTGATATTGATATCATGAGTCGATTTAAGTCTAATTAAGTTTCAACTTTTATTAATTAAATAGGAGGGGAAATAAACAGACACAAATACACAATTGTAAATTTGTAATAAGAAACAAAAAAGCCAAGCATTTGGAAGTATTGAAGGTCCTCCTAATCACGTTTAAGATTCCTTGATGAGTGGTTACATAAGTATTACCAATAATCAAGTAGCCTAAAATATTAGTATTAGTTTCGGAACTATCTCTGAGGGAAAGATGGGAAAAAAGAAAAGGCCAGATAATTAAAACATATAGGAATGTGAACAGGGACGAAGCTACAGCTTTAATGGGAGGTGTGCCTCTCAGTAGGGGAAATTATTTTTTATTTTACTCTTTGATTTTTTATATTTTTCATAAAAAAATAGTATAATTGTGAATTTTTTCCACCTTTCAAAATTTATATTTTGCCCCACAACTTCAAATCATGGCTCCGTTTTTGAATGTGAACACAACTGTTTGAATAAAAATTAGTTGGATAGACGTGGAGTGCTTTTAAATTAGAGTTGAAGCCGTTAATTAAAAGCCACAATGCTCTTGTTTATCCAACTAAACAACTAAGCAGTATTCTACTTTGTATACAACAGCGGCTCCCATGTGACAGACTGCTGTCCAATAGCCATAAGCCACGTCATACTCGCATGCCACGTGGTGTACATAACCAGACAAATGGCAGGTGTATTTAGTTTCTAACAAATTCTACACTTGCTTTTCCAGGTAAATTTTGCTCATAGCTGGTTCTCGACCGGAGAAACATGATATAGAAGTGAAACCAATAATTATAAACCCAACTTGCATTATTATTAGTTTTTTCTTTATAATAAAGTTCAACAGTGATTGCAGAGCCATCTATTTTAACCGTAGTTGACATATATTATAACATTATTATAATATTACCGATACTCAATTAAAGCAGTGGGGTTCTGGACATGCGCGATAGGAGCGACCACAAATGACCCCCAATAAAGAGGGACCCAAAATAGAGAATTTAAATTAAATTAAAGTAAATATTTATAAAAAAATATAGATATATATATATAATTATGTGTGTATATAAGTTAATTTTTTGTATTAAATTTTTCTTTAAAAATAATTTATACCTTTTATTGATTATAAATTAAAGGTCTTAATTTGATATATTATATAGAACTCCCAAAATCTTTGATCTGCTCCTCAATTAAAGAGATGGCGATATATACACGCTAGTTTCAGGAGAAAAGGAAAAGATAGAAGGTGACATTATTTTGGTAGAGCTTTTACTTTTTAGGATACGGAAAATGCCTTGGGAAATATGGGTCGGGTTTATATCCTTGAAATAGGTGTTTTGTTTGAAGTAAACTGATTTTATAGACAAAAATTTTTCGGTTTTTTTTTTGTCAATTTTTATGTTCCAACACTATTAAATTTTAAAAAATTAAATTTTAAAAAATTAAATTTTAAATCTTAAACTTTACACCTTACTTTAAATTCTTTAAACCTAATTTTTAATGTGGGGCATAAATAAGACACCAAAAAAATAGTGGAATTCTATTCAGACTTTATAGCTATGATAATTTTAGGAAAAACTACACCGGTGGTCTCCAAACTATTACCATTTTTCTATTTTGGTCCCCAAACTATGTTTTTCGGCAAAATCATCCCTTCTGTTACATAGTTCTCTTGTTTTAGTCCCCGGCGTTAAATAGCTAACGGTTTTGCTGACGTGGCATTTTTTAAGAGGAGAGAGAAATGATTAAAAAATATTTAAAAAATGCTATGTCAGTAAAACCGTTAGCTATTTAACGTCGGGGACCAAAACAAGAGAACTATGTAACAGAATGGACGATTTTGCCGAAAAACATAGTTTAGGGACCAAAATAGGAAAACAGTAATAGTTTGGAGACCACCGGTGTAATTTTCCCATAATTTTATGTTGTCTAAACCAGTGACAAGTCCATGTTTATTTGTCTATTTTGAAATATGAATTTTTTCGGTTAATTATCAACTTTATTAATTATATATACCCTATAAATCTTATTTATTCTGTTAATTACATATTTTACTGATTGTGTCTACTCTAAAAATTTTAAATCTATATAATATATATTTATGTTTATTTTTAAAAATATTTCTGAATCCACTAATTATCTAAACAAATTGATTTATTAATCACGAGATATACAGATCTTTTATCTTTTATGTTTTATCTTTGGCAATTCAAGCTCATTATAAAGATTTACAAAAGTAAATATTATTATCATCATTGTGTCATCGTCATTTAAACAGTAAACAAAGAGCCACCTGTTTGGTGGATAGGAGACTGGAGTGGGGGAGGAAGAATGGAGTTTGCCAGCACATTTTGGACAGTAGTTTATTTGATTGGTTCAAGTTACTATATCTGCTCCTTCAACCTCAACCGCAAGTTCAAGGAGCTAAGCCATTATAATAAGTTAATAACCAACCAACCTTGTGCATGTTAGCTAAAATGAGGACGATGTTTATTTTAATAAACATGAATTTAATATATAAGGGGTGTAATTTATTAAAAGATTAAAAAAATATAAATAAATATTACCATATAGTCATATCAGTATATTTAAAAATAAAACTATTACATTTGTATTTGCAAGACGATGGCATTACCTTGCACACATATAAGATATTGTATCTTACAATTTACAAATTAAAACAAATAACGGAACTTCTTTTATATGTAGAACATTTATGAAGCCAGTACTCACAAGAAAATATTCGCTTTACTTCTTTTTTTTTTTACTTTCCAACCTCCCGTAGTTACAAAAACTTTTATTAAATTTGAAATAAAATCGAAGCCAAAATTTATTTCAAGGACAAATCATTTTGTAACTATTTGTTTCTATTAATTATAGTCGGATTCAATCTAGACCTTATATAAATAAAATTAAATTTGTTGTCTTTCGGTCCAACAAATATTGATTAATAGTATCTTCGTTTTGTATACTGTCCAAGTCGAACACGAGTAAAATGAAAATTAATCCGAGCCGAGAGCGAAACACTATAACACTGCAGATGAAATCTAATGAAAGAAGAGTGATTGGATCAAAGGAAACAACTTCCTTAATACAAGGATTAGTTTAATCAAAAACAATAATCGTGGATTCCTATGATACATATATTTATGGGATTTTAGTTTTATTATTAGCGGGGAGCAGTCGGGCAGATGCTTAAACACAATATATACAATTGAAAAAGTGCATATTGAATTGGCAACAAATGGACGTCTTTAATTGAACCTCCTTCATTTCCCCAACGTATAAAACAAATAAAAACATCAATTTCCCTCGAAAAACGAAAACAAATGTTGACTCGGGATTTGAGCTTTGTTAAATAAATCAAGCACAAACACTCAAGGACGGGACATCTGAGGGCGGCCCAGTAGCATTTCTGGCAGTAGTATCAGTAATACTAAACTACCTTCCAATCATACGTAAAATTACATAACAATTTTACCGGTAAGGTAAATGTGTCATCAAAGAATTAAGAAATAAAATATGAACAAGTGAGAAAGATATTCAATATTTAAAAAATTGTAGGCTACGGCCAAAGGAAGTCCTAAGATTCGATTCACAGTTGAATAGCATTGGAGCAGGTGCGGACAAAATGAAAAAAGAGAGTGATATTGGTAAAATATAAATCCGTACAACCTCAAAATTCTAAAAATAAGGAGTGGGGGAAATGAAATCCAAGCCCACAAATCCCGGATGCTACCCATTCGGATCCACCTTTAGATGTCATTTGGCAGACAACTTGCGGACAAAATTCTGTTTTTGCCGTTACATTTTCCCATCCTCAGACAATTTTTTTATCCTTTCTCTGTATCTCTTATTATTATGTATTAACACTAAAATAATATTAAAAATTAAATTTTAAGCATTAATTTTAAATTTTAAATTTTAAATATTACCCCTACATCTTAAAAAATATACATCCCTTAAATTCTCTAAACTCTAACCATAAACCTTAAATCCTAAACTTAATTTATAGTGTGAGGCATAAATAGAGGCTGAACTATAATCATAATTATTAGACTATTTGTAAGATTATATTTGTATCATTTAATTTTAAAATTATGTTTTTTTTTATCTTTAGACTATTTATTTTGTATCATTTCAGTCACTATGCTTTTAACTTGATAACTTGGTCCGTAGATAATTGGTATAATATCATATTTGATCTAAAAATATAAAAAAATACCATCAAAGTTTCTATATATTTTTAGTTGATCCCTAAAAATTAAAATAAATCACTATTTCATTTTCACAACATTATCGACAAATCCCTCGCCCAAAATTTTTCATTTTTCTCATATTATTTCCCTTCAAAACTAAAAACAACTTTTAAAACCTTTTAATTTTGAAACACTTCAAATTCATAGGTTTTTCGGCAATCTAGTTTGGGCATCGAGACTAGTAGTTAAGTTGTTGAGAAGGGGTAATATTTGATTTTTTCCCCACTCGGATAACTTGTAGTCTGTTTTAGGTGTGAAATTCAAGTAATCATGATACAGATTGCCCCGAGTATTACTTACAAGCCATGAACAGACATAAAATTTCATGTAAAAAGATGTGAAATATTAGGAAACCATATTAGAAATGTATGAGATGCGAAATTAGATTATCAATAGAAAATATAAATGAAATATATATAAAACATAGGAGAACTTAAAATTTTCAGGGGACGTCTGCCCTCAGCACCTCATGATGAACCATGTAAGTGGAGACATGTGGACTAAAGTCTAAAACTGCAATTTGGATCACCTTCTTTTTCATTGGGTTGTCTCAAGCTCTCATTTTCTTTCACGTGTGTTTGATGTTTCAGCCTACACTGATAAGGATGTTGCAGTACCATTCACTTGGGTTGAGAGTGGCGCTATGAATCCAAAAAAAAGAGAGTCGCTAAATTGATTGCAAATCAAAAGGGTATAGAAACTAATTTTCAAATATAGAAGAAGTACAAGGACAAAGAACACAATTAGACTAATAGTATCTCTCTTCCCCTTCCTTGAATCTTTGCTTTTGGGGTTTATAACCGCTTCGAGAAGCGTATAAAATGGGTTTAGTGGGCAGCACCACTCCGGGTTTCCTTACTAAGCCCTAACCCTAACGCTTCTCCACTTGGGTTTGACGTGACAAAGAAGCTGCATGTCATTATCAAAACTTTCCCGTGTAAAAAAAATAAAGTTTATATTTTAATACACAAATTAAAAAAAATTACACAACCTTCCTATAAAATTTAAAACCTAATCCTAAACTCTAGCATCCTAAAATTTTAACCCAAAATTTTAACCATAAACCTTAAGTTCTATACCTTACACACTAAACCTATAAACCCTAACTTAAAATCTTAAATTTTAAACCTTAGAATTAAAAGGTTAGACACCGAACTAAAAAACGTTAGGCACTAAAGTGACCTGAAAAAAAAACGTTAGACACTAAACTAAAAAAATATAAGTTAAACACTTTTTAACTATTAAGCATTTTTTTTTAATTTATTAACATGTACCTTCTCCATTCCATATGAAACAATTCTAAATTAATGGGAATAAAACAAAGCATGAATTCTTAAAAATAAAAGGCAATTCAGCGGGTTTCCGTGAACCAGATTAATTAGATTTGGGTGGTGTTACCAATTATTGCACCATAGGCCATAACAATGTTGTCTTAAAAAACATTTGATTTATTTCAGATTAATGATTTGATAACTTGAGATACACTTAATACAACAAATTTTAGAGCCAAAGCAGTGGGCTGCTTAGTGCTTTTACTAATTATAAAGCTTCACCTATACACATGGAGGAAACATTAACAAACTCTACTTTTCCTAATTACTATTGTTTCTTCAAACCCAAGTAGCCAACTTGCATAACCTTAAATTTTCATAACCCAAGTGGATATTTAAAGATTAATACCCACACCCTTTTGAATCCGCCACCAACGTTATTAGAATAAATTTTAAAAAAATATTCAAACCCGAAAGAAAAACGTAAAATATTTGCAAATGAGTTGTTCTGCATACTATGAGTGATGAAAAAAGGGTTTGGGGGTGAAAATGTGTTAATATGGTGTTTGAACATAAATAAAGTAATGACCACGAATATTAACTATTTGATTGGCAAAAAATTATTTTTTTAGATTCTAACCTTTGTATTAAACAAAATTTTTGAAGAGCTTTTAGCTTATTTGGGCACAAATAACTGATTGATAGTCAAATCTTTCATTTTTAGTGTTCGATAAATACCTTTTTGAAAGAGCTGATTGTGCAAAATAAGTTAAAAAGAGAAAACACTGGAAAATCTAACGAATTGGAGAGCTGATTTACAAAATAAGATGCTAAATGATGTACTTGACTCTGTTATTTTCATAATTACGTCATTGCCATAAAACCTAATCTAATGAAATAGTCTCCATTCTATTCCACTTGAATCTCTTGTCATATTATTCTCCATGTTTCTTAAATAGTCATATTTGTTTGTACTTGTTTGGATATGTATCTCTTTTTTAAATATTTATGTAATCGTAATTTATTTTAATGAATTTGTGTAAAATAATTTTTAGTCAACATCTAATGATAAATTAGTGAAATTTTATTTTAATATTATATTTTTTAGTCGTAGATTCTCATGTATATTTTAATTAATAAAATATAGCAAAACATGAAAGTGAAGAAAAAATTGTAGTGTTGATATTTTATACAAGGTTAATAGTATGCATTAATCTCCACAAGGTTAATATTTGTAAATATTAAATTTTAAAAATATATTTAAATTTTTTAAAAATATTCACTAGTTTTCTTAATGAATTTTTTAATACTTTATCAAAAGCATTTTACCCTAATAAAGACTAAAGTATTATAAAATATATATGTAAATGTATCATATCCTTATTTGTCATTTTACTCATATCAACTATTACTTAAGTTTCACCAAATATTTTTATATTAACAATTAGTCAAATTAATTTCTCAAACCAACTAATAAAATCAATTGGTCAAATCAACCACTACAATAAGCTACTAACTATAAGCCGTTTACAAAACACAGAGTAGATGTTAAGCATATAATATTGAACTCTATAAAACTACAAAGTTTGGTAATTCTCCTTGGAAGGGAGGGAGCATATGATACTCATTGGGCGTGTTCAAAAATATCCGATCCGATCTGATTATCCATTGATCCGATCCGAAAATTCGGATATCCGATCCGATTTTTATTTTTGGATCGGATATCCGATCCGATTATAGATTTTTCGGATCGGATACGAATCGGAATATTTCAAGTTTCAGATTACCCGAAAACCCGAAAATTCAAAAATCTAATTTTTTTTAAATATCAATCTTGTTATATTTAACAATTTGATGCTTGTTATATCAGAAAATTTTAAAAATCAATTTTTTCATAAATGTAAATCTTGTTATATTTAGTAATTTATTGTTTGTTATATTCAAAATTTCGAAATTTTCATAAATACGACCTTCAAATTCGAAAAAATAGTTGAATCAAATTATATTTTTGGATAATCGGATATCCGATCCGATTATCCGGTATCCGAAAATCCGGATATCCGGTTTTTTTCGGATCACTATATTGTCGATCCGAAAAACCGGATATTCGAAAAAACCGGATCGGATCCGATTCGATATCCGACTTTGAACACCCCTAATACTCATGTCTTGTATGAAATTTCTGTAAATTTTGATTCAGATACTAATGATTAAACAAAAAAATATTGTAAGAAGTCATCCACGTCCTTCTACCGCAGCCCACGAGAACGAAAGTGTTAACTAACTTTTTGAGTTTCATATAAGTAAACCCAGACCCAGATATGTATTTTTCTTTGGGCCGCTTCTATATGTCATCAGCCGAAAGAAGCCCTCACGTTGTGCACCCTTTGTCATTGCTGTTTGCTAGGCTTGATCAATAAAAAGGCTATTTCTAAAAACAATAAATTTTTTTAATATGCAAGTGTAGTATATGTTTAATATTTTTTAGTCTTTTCAAAGGCGGCACACACAACATACATTACTGTTGTTCAAAACCGGGTCCTAACGAATGATAAACATCTACCTTTGCCACCAGGACAAAAGGAAATGAAAAAAAAATGAGATTTAAAAGTTGATGTTGTAAATAAAAAATTTAAATCAGAACAATTATTTTTTAATAGACATTTATAATATTTATTTCGGATTAACCAACCAATTAATCAAATAGTATTAGTTATACCAAAAAGAAAGGGTAGATATCAAAATTATACATTGATTTTAGTCAAATGTATAAACTTCAATTTCTTTCAAATGTATATAGAGTTTTGATTTGAGTATATAACATCATTTTACATTTAAATATTATATACATAAACAATTATATTTATCTAATATATAAATATACATATATATATGCATCTAAAATATGTATAATTGAATCAAAATTAAAATTTTATGTGTATGATTACACCCAACAAATATATATATATATATATATATATATATATGCATAATTGAATCAAAATCAAAATTTTATGTGTATGATTACACCCAACAAAATTTATATATCATATGTTTGACCAAAGTTGATGTAGTTTTGATGTTTATCCTCGTATCAAATGGATTTTAGTTGCTTTTATCTTTATAAAACATTGCAAAAATAAAAAAGTTGCGAGTAAGATTTGCAACGCAGCAATTAATTATATGATGAAATATTCAGATGACACCGATCTGACAAAGTTCATCTAATGCAAAGGAATGATTATGAATTGCTCCTTTCACTTTCAGCCTTCAGCCTTGAGGGCTTCAGCTTATCTTTACTGCTGTCTTCTGCTCGGTTCACAATTTACAAAGTACAGTATTTGCAGAGATGCATGCATGGAGCATAAGTTTCTTGTGCCAAATAACTCAGTTTGACCACAAGCTATCATTTCTCTTGTTTTTGCCGACATTTTCTTTCTTTTGTTTTGAAAGTGAGGTGGAACTGGGCTTTGCCTTTAGTATCAAGTTGGGTATTTCATTTCTGTGGCTATCTTCCATGATTCCAATCTGGTCCACCTATTCATTTCTACTATTATTTTTTTTGCAAGAAATGAACTCTTTTATCTATCGTTTTCATTATAATTAAGCTACATGTATAATTATGTTATATCTATGCATGTGGATCCAGGATGGAAATCTTTGCCCTTTTTTAGTGTCCCTATTTATGCCTTCATGCTTAAAATTAGGTTTAGGGCTTATGATTCTAGTTTAGAGTTTATGTTTAGGGTTTAGAAAATTTAGAGTAGGATGTAGGGTTTAGGATTTAAAATTTAGAGTTAGGGCATGAAATTTAATTATATAGTATTTTTTAATATTGGGTATAAATAAAAACACCGAAAAAGAGCCGAAGATTTTTTATTCGTAGATCAAATCAAGGATCACAAGTGTTGGAAATATATTTGTGAAACATCAAATGGAAAGAAAGGGTTATGTATATTATTACACCATAATTTTGTTTGTTTGACGGTGACAAACTTTATTCATTTGATTTAATTGAGTGGAGGGTAGGTGTGTTGGTGCCATTACTAATATTAAATTGGGTTGTGAGTTGTGACAACTCAAGTGGACACCATACAATAAGAACCCCAAATCATGTTCTCATCCTACTATGCCCAACCGACATTTGGGGTTAAATATTTTTTTTACCTTCTCTAGTAAAATAATGTCAAAAACTTTAATATTACCCCCAAAATAGTTCAGGACTTTTTAGGATTTAGGAGTAATAATTTCTTATTATTTTTTAATTTCAATGACATCTAGTACTCTATCATTTACTCTACACTTTAAATATTTCATTATTTTTTTATAAATATTCACCGGTATTCACAAAGATATATGAAATTACAAATTAATTCAAAGTACACTAAAAAGAAAGTTATGAAAGATTTTAAAAGTCTATAATATGATATAGAACTATAAATCATCTGAATCGTTTATTTAGGAGAGAAACCAACTGTAACATATATAATTTATATAATTCATGTAATAAAGGAAGTTCCAACCATAACAAACGTAACTATTTGTTGGTCTAGCGAAATAAGGCTTAGAATTTTATACAGTAAGGTTAATAATTTAAATTTTAACATTACGAATGAAGTAAATTAAATTAAGAGGATCATTCTCCTAATGAACTTTTATTGTATTTGATTTAGAATAATTATTCTATACACTGGCGGTGGAAACCGAAAGTCTACAAGTGCCTTAGTTTTAGGGTTTAGGGATTTAGTTTAAGGTTAGGGTTTAGGGGTATGTGTTTAGAATATAGGGATAATGGTTAGAATTTAGACTTTGTGGTTATAATTCAAGGTTTAAGTAAAAACCTAAATCCTAGCTATATTACCCTAAAAACTAGACTCTAACCTCTAAACCCTAAATTCTAAACACCTACACCTAAACCCCTATATCATACACCCTAAACTAAGTATATAAACGTTAAAATTAAAGCGCTTGTAAAAAATTTTAATTTCCACCGCCGATATATAAAATAATAATCTTTAGATTAATGGACTAATATATGAGGAAAGATTCCACTACTTTCAATGTAATTTTGTTCAGCAAATTTAAATAATTCATGTAATAAAGAAAGTTCCATCCATAAAGATAGTTTCAACCATAAGAAACATAACTATTTGTTGGTCTAACGAGATAAGGCTTCGAATTTTATACATTAAGGTTAATAATTTAAATTTTAATATTATGGCTCATCCCTTGTTATTCTAGTGGTAAAAGATGATATAATTTATCTAGGTGACCTAAGTTCGAGCACTAATTTTGTACGGTGTGTGTGCATTTTATACACTGACAGTGGAAACAGAAAGTTTCTACAAATGTCTTAGTTTTAGTAACTTAAAACCTTAAACAAAACCGTACTTCCTAAACTAAAACACTTGTAAAAATTTAATTTTCACCATCGCTATATAAGGATAATAATCCTTAGATTAATGGACTAATGTATGAGGAAAGATTCCACTACTTTCAATGTAATTTTGTTTTGCAAATTTAAAACCGATAAATTTAATAGTGATTCCAGTGGAAAAGGAAAATATTCAATTTTTTTTAGCTACTTCACTTTGTGGATGTTCTCTCTGCTTCCGTTTTGTAACTGCATGGCATATTGTGTTTTTTTATTAGACTAGACCATCAATAATTTGGTTTCAACCTAAAACCTGCAGCTTCCAGATTTGATTCTTTATGTATTAAATTCTGCAACTAATTGTGGTTTGGTGTTTACTCTCTAGTCAAACTGGAGAGTGGTTTTTGTGATGCAAGTGAGCTCCAGTCTAAGTAAAGTAATTAATGAACGCCTCCTGTGGTAAACACGTTTAGCAGAATCTTTGCCTGCTCTGCTAACTGCTATATAAACTAAATACACTTACCACCGAAGAGGAGAGTAAGTTTTGGGTATGGGAAGTAAACCTTAGGAATGGACGGGCTGAGCTTGTTTGGATTATTAGACCGAAAACAAAAACCCACATGGTGGTTTGTTTGGGTTCTTCAATCTTACATATTAGTAATAGTATGAAACATTACAGCTGCGGTCTGCAGATACCTTTCCTCATTCTTACTTGTCTTCTGTTCTGTCCTTTCCTATTACGTACAATTACAATCTCCTACACAATTCCTTTTTCTTCGCTTCTTTGATTTGGGTAATTTGTCTTGCGAATTTCTTGATTTTTTGAGATCTGGGTTTTGAACCATTTTGGGATTCTGTTTCATTTTGGTCACTTGGTGAGTTGTTAAAAGGAATGGCTCCTGGATTAGATTTCTCAGATTGGTGGGCGAAGGACACGAGGAAAGGAACACCGGTGGTAGTGAAAATGGAGAACCCAAACTACTCGGTGGTGGAAATCGACGACCCAGATGCTGCATTCCGGCCGGTGGAAAAGAGCAGAGGGAAAAATGCAAAGCAAGTGACTTGGGTTTTACTTCTCAAGGCTCACCGTGCTGTCGGTTGTGTCGCTTGGATCGCTACACTGTTCTGGGCATTGCTCGGAGCCGTAAAGAAAAGGTTGATCTTTAGGCAAGATGTTGGCATGGCGAGTGAAAAGTTGGGGAAAGGGAAACTGCTCTTCACAGTCATTAAAGCCTTTCTGGTTACTTCCTTGATGATTCTGGCTTTTGAGATTGTTGCTTATTTCTATGGTTGGCATTATTTTCAGAACCCCAGTTTGCACATTCCCAGAACTAGTGATATCCAGGGACTGTTCCACTTGGTTTACGTCACTTGGTTATGGTTCCGGGCCGATTACATTGCACCATTAATTCAAGCCTTGTCTAAATTTTGTGTTGCTCTATTCCTTATCCAATCCGCAGATCGTTTGATACTTTGCTTAGGCTGCTTTTGGATTAAATACAAGAAGATTAAGCCCAGAATTGTGGGGGATCCGTTCAATTCGAATGATGTCGAGGGATCTGGTTACCAGTACCCCATGGTTCTTGTCCAAATCCCAATGTGTAACGAGAGGGAGGTAATAAACTGAAATCCATTAGGCATATTATGTGGATTTTTTTTTTCCTGAGGTTGATAGCTTTCTTCACTGACCTTGCACCAGGTATATGAGCAGTCTATCTCTGCTGTCTGCCAACTCGATTGGCCGAAGGACCGAATATTGATTCAGGTTCTCGATGATTCCGATGATGAAAGCATCCGGTGTTTAATTAAAGCTGAGGTTGCTGCATGGAACCAAAGAGGTGTCAACATAATTTATAGACATCGGTTAGCAAGAACCGGTTACAAGGCTGGGAATCTTAAGTCTGCGATGAGCTGCGAGTATGTGAAGGCCTATGAGTTTGTAGCAATATTTGATGCTGATTTCCAACCTAACCCTGATTTTCTAAAGAAAACAGTTCCACATTTCAAGGTGAAGAGAAACAAACCGGAATCATTTTTGTTCAAGTCCTTTGCCTACAATCTGCTTATCGGTTTCGCTTGTCTTGCAGGACAATCCTGAGTTAGGGTTAGTTCAGGCTAGATGGAGTTTTGTGAACAAGGATGAGAACTTGTTGACTCGTCTTCAGAACATTAATTTATGTTTCCATTTTGAAGTTGAGCAGCAAGTAAATGGAGTGTTTTTAAATTTCTTCGGTTTCAATGGAACTGCTGGTGTTTGGAGAATTAAAGCCCTTGAGGAATCTGGAGGCTGGCTTGAAAGGACTACTGTAGAGGACATGGACATAGCCGTTCGTGCTCATCTCAATGGTTGGAAGTTCATCTTCCTAAATGATGTCAAGGTATCCTCTTTTTTCCACCACTTCGATTTCGATTCGCTTGAATTTATTTTCCCCTTTTTTCACTGTTGCATGTTATACATTTACCAATTTGTTACAATGTGGACGACATTTAAAATATGTGTTGCATTTGGTTAATCTGGTCAGTCTTTTTATCAGTAGAGATTTTGTGACAGAAGAATCAAGTTCAAGAGTGTCCCAAGAACGGTCACTTACTTTGTATAAACTTTAGGTCCTTTGTGAAGTTCCCGAGTCTTACGAAGCATACAGGAAGCAGCAACATCGATGGCATTCAGGACCGATGCACCTCTTCCGCTTATGCCTACCAGCAATCATAACTTCCAAGGTACAGTGTTACACAACTTCCAATCATTGGCCGTTATGGTTTTATTTACAGCATACTGAAGTACCTTTAATGCCGTAATTCTGCAGATAGCTATATGGAAGAAAGCAAATTTAATACTCCTATTCTTTTTATTGAGGAAGCTTATCCTTCCCTTCTACTCCTTCACATTGTTCTGCATAATTCTTCCTCTAACCATGTTTGTACCCGAGGCTGAGCTTCCCGTTTGGGTCATTTGTTATGTACCTGTTTTTATGTCTTTCCTCAACATTCTTCCAGCTCCGAAATCGTTCCCTTTCATTGTTCCTTACCTTCTGTTTGAGAATACCATGTCTGTGACCAAATTCAATGCAATGGTGTCTGGACTATTCAAGTTGGGCAGCTCCTATGAGTGGGTTGTCACCAAGAAGGCTGGCAGGTCATCAGAATCTGACTTATTGGCTGCTGCTGAGAGGGAATTAGAGACGACAAACGACCCGCAAATCCACAGCAGTGCTTCTGAAACTGAGCTCACAGAATTAAACCGATTGAAGACGGCTCCCGTACAAGTTAAGAGGGTGAATAAGATATACAGGAAAGAACTCACACTTGCATTCCTCCTACTCACGGCCTCGGCGAGGAGCCTGTTAGCGGCACAAGGAGTACATTTCTATTTCCTCCTCTTCCAAGGGGTGACTTTTCTCCTAGTCGGTCTAGATTTAATAGGAGAGCAGATGAGCTAAGGCTGCATAACATATCTGTAGCCAGTTTCCATTTACATTTTTATGTCCTTTTTTTTCTCACATTGGATAGTGGCCATTTATTCTTAGTCGTTGGAGCATTGTTTGTTGCTATAGGTATGCCCCCCTGATTCTTGCTTGAGTGTGGTTTGGTGCTAAAGATTCAAGCCAAATTGTATTTGTAAAGTCGGAAAGCTTGAATGAACTTGAATGATGCCTTTCTGGCTCCATATTTACGATGAGGCATGTAAAACATTTCCATCTTGTACATTGTGGTGTGTCTAATATATAGCAAATAATCTTCTTCTCTGAGTGTCGGCAACCAATCAAAGGAGATGAACCAGTGGAGGTGGGTGGGTGCGAAGGTTTAGTTCGTGCGTGTCGCATTATCGTCACATGACAGGGGCCCAGATATCTTGAGTGGGCTTGTGTTGATTCTGGTTCTTTGGGAATGCCTTGGTCACGAGTTGACGAGTGAGATGGCAACGGGACCCGGGAGGGTTGACCACCCGGTCCCGATCAGATTTCAACACGCCTCGAAAACTAAAAATATCTTACCCATTTCCGACCCGATGAGAGTAAAATGCTAAAAAAGAAAAATCACAAAAAAAATCAAAATCTGTAAAAGTTAAGAATTGCAGAAAAAAGGAACAATATAAAGGTACTATTTTTAAAAACCTATGAGTCTTTAGAAAAACCAAGACAAAAAAATCCAACTTCTAAAAGTATACGACATCATAAATTTTTAAAAATTAAACAAAAAAGAAGAAAATTTATAAACAAATAAATCTAACTTTCCAAAATATTTAACAAAGACCTTTAAAAGCTTATCAAGGGTGAACTCAACAACTTTGAAGATGACAGATTGAATAAAATATAACCGAAAAACAAACAAAAAGTGAAGCTATATTATTAGAAAACGGAAAATAAATCAAAACCTACGGATGTTTTTAAGGTTTAAGGGCAGAGATCGGTATAATTTATCATGCTGACATCAAAATCAATTTTAATCTTTAAAATTAAAAAAAAAAACTGGCCTTGAGTATTCATATAGGACGAAGGAATCGAAGATGGGAAAAGTTTGATTAAAAAAAGAGGAAAAGAAGTGAGCAGAAGCAGCATTGAAGAATTGGGTGAAAACTGAAAAGGACTCTAAATAAAATAATATTTTTGCAAATATGAGAATATATGTATATAATTTAAAAATTTATCAACCCGTCAAATCCGGATCAAATTGCCATCCCTATTAGTTGTTCCATGATTTCGATTTTTGCCATCCCACAAGGTAAGCACACTACATAATTGTTGGCTTTTAACGTTCAAAATTAAACAAGATACTGAATGAATCCCAAGCAATGGCAACGCAGACACACTCATGCTGTCACAACACACAAACACCACCACCAAACTTTGGTAGGTTCAGTTGCCACCAAAGAGAGCTGGCAACTAACTATACTTGTTTTGCAGCCTCTTGAGAAACCGAATATATAGCCGGGCGAAAAGGGAAAAAAGTTCGCAACGGTAGAAAAAGGTAGTAAACAGACTGTCATCACTAATAACCAGGGCATAGATGCAGATACTAGAAAAGAGAAGTACAAGACTTCAAATTCAGTTTGCTTGTCAAGCTGAATGATCAGAACATATTAGAAAAGAAATTAGATCTATGGATTACCAACCCCTCTAGCAAGGGCGCCAAAACATCCACTTCTGTACAACAGATATAAGTACCTGCCAGAAGCAATTGAATCAGCTCTGCACCCACTTAAGCTAAAGCAAAGAAATGCCACTAGTGGTCGAGGAAGGTTCATCACAGCCAGAGAGATTCAATCAAACAGAGGCAACAAAGATCAAGTATTGAAGATCCCATAGCTGGGCAGCAAAGAAGTAAATCCCTTAGGCGTAGCCCGCAGAAGCAGAAAAAGCAATGATGCAGACCCAGAAGATACCAAATGGGACTCACAAAGATCTCAAGTATTGAAGATCCCATAGCCGGGCAGCAAAGAAGTAAATCCCATAGGTGTAGAAGCAGAAAAGTAATGAGGCAGACCCAGAAGACACCTCAACAAAAAAAAGAAAAGGCATGAATTTTTCAGCAGAGTTCCAGAAACGATCTCAATAAACTTTTAGAGGTAAGCTTAAGCTTCTCTTTCCTTAACATAACATAAACTACGTTTTAGCATATATAATGCAGAGAAAAGTATCGTAAAACAAAAGGATAACAGAGAGGAACTTATCCAAATCCAAGAGGCTGAGGGCGTCGCCCAATTAAAAATAGTAGCATTGAAGTCCAAACAAACTAAACACACTTAATCCCCAGTCTCTTCAAATAAAAGCTACATTCTTGTGCTGCTTAACTCCTACTCCTTCGGCGTTCCCTTGCACCATTTCTGCACCAAATTCAGTATTAATATAATTCACATATACCATATCCCAAAACCGCAAAAACACTAAATTACAAAGATAGGGATGGCCGTGAGCATGACAAAACATCGACACATTTATAGGCAACATAAATGCAATATGAAAGACTGTGTAGCTACTAGCATAAAGTTTACAGAAATTTACCCATTAGCATATTGCAATTCCTCACGACCACGATATGGTGGAGACTTGCTGTAGCCACGTCCACGAGGAGAGGGACTGCGACGTCTTGGAGATCGACCACGAGGACTGGGACTTCTGCTTCAAATTGGTAAGTACCAATCAACACAAAATAACTCAATGTTTGCTTAGGAAGCCTTACCTGCGTCCATAGCTTGGGCTCCTACGGGATCTAGGACTGCGGCTGCGACGTCTTCCTGAACCACCACGTGTGCGACATTCTCGAGCAAAATGACCAGGCTCACCACACTCATAGCACTTCAAATCTGAACCACCAGAGCGTCCTGGACCACCTCCACCTCCTCGTCCACCTCTTCCTCTAGAATTATGAGAAAGCTCAACTCTCCAGCCATTCTTACCTGATTTGAATTCCAAACACATTGACTTTTAAATCTGGTAAAGAACATTTATTTCAATTGGTTAACTATGTTCATTCAATTTGCCATTACGAGGATGGAAAAATCAAATAGCAAGTATATTGAAAGAGGACGGTCACTTCATATGAACCCATGCAATTAAAAATTACGGCAATAATTTGAAGAAAACCAAAAAAGGCATATCATAAATCTAAATTCCTGCCTATTAATAAAGAAAGAGAATCTTGATAACTATGTGCAGTTGCCAAGAAATTCATTAATATATTTATTTAAAGAAAAGAAAACAATTTTGGAATACCATCTAATTCACGAATTGCATCTTCAGCGTCCCTGTGATCATCAAATTCAATGAAACCATAACCCGGTGGCCTTCGAGCAACCCATACACTATCAAAAAGAAGGACGAAAAACTTAGCAAATCAAAAGAAAACAACAATCGCGTATCATGTCAGAAAATGACAAAGAAAACGTAAGTCATACCTTCGAATAACTCCAAATACACGAAACTCGTCTTCAAGATCCCGGTCTGAAACCCGTGGGTCAAGGTTACCCACGTACACGCGAGCCATTGCTTTTAAGGGGATTCAAAAGAAAGCTATAAAATACCAACGTTATTCAAGAGTTCAGTTCAACAAAGAAAAGGAAATTCGAAACCTAATTAATATATTTAGAGAAGAGAAAGAAAGATGTGAAGTCGGAACCTGGTGAGTTGTGATTGGCGAAGAGGAGGAATCAGCGGCTTCCGCCTTTTGGGTCGTCGGGCAAAATTAGGGCTTCTGATTTTTATAGGGAAGGTAGGACGGTGATAGAGAATTGCTTAGCGAAACGGCAGAATTAATCATCTGGGCCTAAGCTGGCCCATTTATTACTTATTCAGAAAACCCATCTAGAATTTGTTTATAAAATATGTGTAGATTTTATTCAACGTTGTCCTACTGACACGTATACACCGACCGGCGACCGCTACTTTGCATCCCTATCCTTAAGTTGCATACAACGTCATAAGTTCACCACCGATACATGTCTCTTTTACGATTTAAATTATCTTTTTATATTCATTTTATGGTATATAATTTAATTTGTTTTTTAAACTTGTAATTGTTTCATTCAACACTATAATATCTAAAATTTGAACCTAATTTTTTCTTTAAAAATGATATATCCTATACATCATTGCAATTAATCCTCGTTGATTATTTTTTGATCTATAATGTATGACTTTATTGAATAGGTGAAATACTCAGTTTTTAAAATGATATATCCTACACACCATTACAATTAACCCTCGTTGATTTATTCTCTTTAATTTATTTTTTAGAGCCACTAAGCTAATTTTAATATTTTATTATATTTTTACTGAACATTTTCATCTCACAAACTTTAAATATTATATTTTATTTATTTGACAGATTATCGTTAACGTTTGTTAATAATGATAATTTATATATGAATAAACACATTTGGTCAGTTGGTCAAATTATTATTTTTTTATTCCTTTTATGTAAGAATGTCACAAAAAATAATGGTGATAAATTACATATTAATTTTAATATCATGTTGTAATGTTGGATAACAAAAGCTTCAGCATATATTAAATAATTTTGAAGTTTCGGGAACCAAGATCTTATTCATCATTCACAAATAATTCACAGATATATATTAAATAATCTCATTATTAAAAAAATATATTAAATATTCCCATGCATTATTAGTGGATCCAAACCCTAAAACCAACGCCGGATATTTTTTTCATTCCAACTTTTATATCCCTTGTACAACTAACTATGCCCTACTAGTGAGCAAGTACATTTAGCGGTTGTCAATGCTATTCATGTTTGTTCTTTCATATTTTTTAAGGTTATGGGTTATAGACTTGTTAAGATCATATTTTTTTTTATTTTTTAAGTAAAATTAAGATTTGTCGGGTAAAAAATTATGCCCTACTATTTTTATTTTTTGAAACAGCTGGTGTATATTTAAGTAGGAACGAGTATTGCTTACAAAGTTTGACCATTCCTAAAACTAAACATGATAAAACCAGCTAACCAAATTAATATAATGGCTTGGATTGCATCTGATCAATGCCCTACTATTTTTTTAAAAATAATTAATTAGCACTCTAATATAAATAAATACAATCACGTGACATATATTGATCCGATTATTTTTTTAATAAAATCGTAATAAAAGTAATATCTAATCAATTCGTGAGTTAAATCTTATACTATATATAGACATCACAAACACATCATATGTTGGTCCACCCGTCCCTTCATTTTGTAGGTTAATGTCTACTTGTTTAAATCTATTCCCATTCGCATTAATTAATGTCTCCCCCTCCTATAAATTTAAGCAGTACTTGTTCAGAACTTGAAAGCTCAGAGAATAGATAGATTAGAGTCTGAGAGTTGTAAGAAAAATGGAGTTGTTTGTGGTCATGTTCTGGCTAGCCCTGGCAGGAGGCGTTTGCTACTTGTTGCATTACTACACCAGCAGCTGGCTCAAGTCTCAAAGGCTTAGACAGAAGCTGCGCATGCAAGGCATCACCGGACCACCTCCGTCGTTTCTCTACGGCAATGTGCCCGAGATGCAGCAAATCCAGTCCAAGGCAAACAAGACTCCCACTCATGACTACGCTTCCACCCTCTTCCCATACCTCCACCACTGGAGAAAACAGTACGGTATGACATATTTCATCCTTTTTTTCTTCAACAAACAAAATCTATACGATAGATATACATATACGTATAAATGTACAGTATGTTTGTTGACTGTTGGTCCATACTTTCTGCAATCTGCGTCAGGTTTTGTAAGGGTGCTTATTTTAGGCAAATGTTGAAGACTTTTCCTTTGTTACGAAAAGTCTATTTTTACAGTCCGCCATTTCTGATGGCCAAAACGAGACGCGTGTCTTCTCCTTAGGTTTTTTTTTCTTCCATCTTTCACTTTCCTATGAGTTTTTGAAGTGAACGCAAACACTTCCTCTACAAATATACATATAGAAAGAGGCATATGGCATCTGGTTATGTTTCTTGATGATTCGGAAAACCAACAAATATAATGAAAAAAGAAACTCAAAACATAAAGCAATTCATGGAAATTAATCGAAGATAGGTAGATGCGGTTGGGTAAGTGAAACAATAAAGAGGAAGAATATGGGACAAATAATAATGTGGGTTTGGGGAGTTGTCTGAGTTTGACTGATGAGCAGGCGCCTGATGTTATGTCCCCATTTCCACGAGGCCAGCACGTAAACTATACCCATATATATATAGTTTAGGATGAATAGAAATTATCTACCCTTTTTGATGCTTTTATATATGTCTCACATTAAGATATTAGGTTTATGGTTAATGTTTAAGGTTAGAGTTTAGGGAATTAAAGGTATGGTGTATATTTAAAGTATATAGTTTATGATTTAAGATTTAGAATTTATGGTTTAAAATTTAATTTTTTAGTGTTGAGGCTAAAAAGGGACAGTAGATTTTTGTCTGTTTATGATCCATTTTTTGAACAATTCCTACCTAGAAAGATTGGAAGGAGAAATTTGCTCCTAATGGTTCTAGAACCCACAACTTAAGGGAGGGGAAGGTGTAAACTGAGAGTTTTTATCCACTTGCTCTAGATATTGTTGATATTTAAGATCCATTTCTATTAGGTAAAACTTAATTATTTTTATATTAATATATATATATATATGAGAAAAATGTATATTTTTATAGTATATATTTTATTTTTTTAATAGTTTTAAAGTAATCATAAGGTAGTATAAATTTTAGAAATGTATACGGATATATGTATAAACGGAAGTTGGAAATTAATTTATTAATGCAGGTCAAATATACACATATTCGACGGGGCTTAGGCAACACCTGTATGTGAACGACCTGGAGATACTAAAAGAAATGAACCAGTTGAATACGTTGCAGTTGGGGAAGGATTCGTATATGACCAAGGCACTCCAACCCATGCTTGGCAATGGCATTATAAGATCCAATGGCCAATTTTGGGCCCATCAAAGGAAGATCATCGCGCCTGAGTTCTTCATGGACAAGGTCAAGGTAAATATTCCAATGGATTTCAGTTAATTAACCAACGCTGCTAGTCTAAAACTTGAATGATCATATACCATGTCTTAGGGCATGGTGGGGCTCATGGTGGAATCAACTGTGCCGTTGCTGAAAAAATGGGAAGCCATCATCGATGCAAAAGGCGGTCCGGCGGCGCCCGAAATCAACGTGGATGGGGATTTGAGGAGCATTTCAGCCGATGTTATTGCAAGGGCATGTTTTGGGAGCTCTTATGTTAGAGGCAAACAGATATTTTCCAAGCTTAGGACCATTCAAACCTCCATTTCCAAGCAAGGCTTTCTTTTCGGCCTCAATGGTTCAAGGTACAACACATACAGATTACAGACACGCTTCCACACCCACTGTTTTGATTTGCATGCAGTAAAAATACAATGTGTTTCGACTTAATTGGTAGGTTTCTTACCAACAACAAGAAGGTTAGAACTTTAGAAAGAGAAGTAGAATCATTGATTTGGGAGACTGTGAAACAACGCCAACAAGAATGCTTAAACAAACCTTTGGGTCAAAAAGATTTAATGCAGCTGATATTAGAAAGTGCTATGAATGATGCGAGTGCTGTACCAGGCAAGGGTTCGCCGCAGAAGTTTATAGTTGATAATTGCAAGAACATATACTTCGCCGGTCACGAAACGATTGCCATCACTGCCTCCTGGTGTTTGATGCTGCTCGCTTTGCATCCGGAGTGGCAATCTCGTATTCAAGAGGAGGTGGCTCAAGTTTGCACCAATGGCCTGCCAGATGCAGACTCCATATCTCGATTGAAAACGGTAAACACACTGATCTACAACATATCTTTGCTTCTTATAAGCTATAAAAATGTGGGTTTCTACCCTGATATGATGCAGGTGACTATGGTGATTCAAGAAACCATGCGGCTTTACCCTGCGGCAGCATTTGTGACAAGGGAGGCACTGGAAGAGACTCGAATAGGGAACATTTTGGTTCCGAAAGGGGTATGCATTTGGACTCTGATTCCAACTTTGCATCGGGATCCCGACATATGGGGACCCGATGCTAATGAGTTCAAGCCTGATAGGTTCATCAATGGTGTCTCCAAAGCTTGCAAATCCCCACAAGGTTATATACCATTTGGTTTAGGCACTAGGTTGTGCTTGGGTAAGAACTTCGCAATGGTTGAACTGAAGGTTCTTCTAGCCCTCATCGTCTCCAAATTTACTTTTTCTCTATCTCCGAGTTATCGCCATTCTCCTGTTTTTAGGATGCTTGTTGAACCTGAACATGGTGTACATATCCAAATACAAAGGATCTAGTGTGACACTCCACAGGCTTTAAGCCTGATTATTATTAACTATAGTATGAAATGAAGCTTTTATTTGTGTATATTTTTTATTTCCCATGAAAGAAATAGATTGAGAAGTGAGAACCGAATGTACTGAAGCAAATCTGTTAAATAAAGGTTAGATGGGCACAAACTGTAAGTGAAAATATATGCCAACAATGTACATAGAAAGAACACTGTATAAAATCCAGCGTTTCTGTTTGTGTAGTATAACTTGTAGACAAATCACTTAACTACAGTAAGCATCATACAACCTTCGGTTGGTTCAAAGTTCAAACTGTATAATCCTTATACTATGTCCAAAATAATTGTAACAAGATTCTTTTCCTTATTGGACATAACCAAGCTACCTGAGAAGCGCAGCATGCAAATAAAAACTGCAAACCACAGTTGCCTGGTTGAGCTAAAATGAATCAATGGATCATGTTCAGAAATTCGGGAAAATTGATTGGAGCCAAGTCAAAAATCATGGTTGGCGCTCCTTGCTAAACTTATTCACAAAATCAACGGGAAACCTGCACAAAAGCAAGAGCATAAACTCGAGTATGAGAAGCATGGTTTGTAAGAAACAGGACAGGAACCCGATAAACAAGATGGAATATTATAATGGCGCAAGTCTCATACAGGACTCGCAGGTATATAACTGTGAGATATAGTGAAAAACCAGGGATGTTAAACAGTTAAAGATAAACTCGTCCGAGAAGCACAATCATATAACTACATGAAATAACTACATCTTGGAAAAGGGTCACTAACCACATTGACTTGTCAAAATACAAAGGCTGCCAACAGTGTATGCAATACAGCCCAATAGATTATAATGCCAAGCCGTAAGGCAGGTTGTCGCATGAGCGCGCGATCACAAGAAACCCTGGCACATTACATAAACATAGTTACTTGATGAAAATTAAATCTCAGCCCAAATGAACCTTGCACTTTAGATGAAAAGACTGAAAAGCAGAAATGACTCCTACCATAAGCCATCTATCATATCGGTTATCGGTCTTGTAAACCTTGGAACAACCCTTGATGTGGTAAGTGATTTGAAACCATGAACTGAGGAAACAAAAATTAAAATGCAAGGATTAAAAGATCTATGCATTTAGTTAAAAGTTATCTTCACTCGAAGCAGAAATAAGTATAAACATAAAAAGATTTTAAATAGTAAAGGATACCTTTATCTTCGTCTTCATCTTGTAACCTACTATTATTACCATCATCCGTATCTATAGGAATAACAACTTGATCAGTATTGACTTTGCGTAAACTACGAACTTGGGATGCTGTAGAGGTCCCTGCTATTGCCCACTTGTTTATCTGCACAGATAGTCAGAAAAATCAACAACTCAATATATATAAACATATTTAATGTGCAATTGATTATGCAAAAGCATAACTAATTAATGTGAAGTGGTAAGATTAAAGTATATATCAACTTTTAAAATCCTTATTATTTATTAAAGTAACACACTTCTTTAGAAGTAAAATTATCAAATGCTGATATATTTTCCATATGAATTTTGATTCTATAGCTTGAATTCATTGCATCTATGACTGTTTCACTTTTCATGAAACCAGACAAGATGTCTACCTCCCGCTCCCAGAGTGAAATGTGAAATGTTGATAAGAAAACAGAGAAACAACAAACTGTGAGATAGAAATTAGGTTTCGTAGCTCACATCCCAGTTTTGTCCATCACTAGCTTTCTAAAGGTCCTAACAATGCGCTGTTCAAGAAAACTGCAAAAACACCAAATATCTTACCACAGCTTCGATAAAAAAAAAATCTTACCACAGGTTCAACCTCCACGATTTCAGAGTTCAAACTAGCTGCCTGACCCTGACCCACATCTCCCACACCTTCAAGAAAATTTAACTGGGTTTCCATCTCATGCAAAGTCTTCTTGAGAGTTTCTTCTTTGTGTGTCAACTCCTCCACTTTACTCCTTTCTGCTTGCAACAATTCATCCCTATTTTTAGCAACCCCCCGAAGGTCCTCCAGTTCAGATATCATTGAGCTAATACTTTTATGTATTATTTCCTTGTATTCAGGCACCTTATAATCCTTTGTATCTAAATGAAGATCAGGTAAACCAACCCGAGGAACGATTGATTCAAACCAACTCAGAAACTCATTTATCTCATCTGAGTCTTTTTTATTGCCAATTTGTGAGGCGGCAAGAACATCATTGGTGCATCTTGTGACCTCTTGTCTTAAGAACGAAATCTCAGCATCCCGATCTTGTAGTTGTGATTGCAGCTGTTCAACCTGGGTAATAAGACTTTCAGATAGAGCACGAAGCTCATCAAACTTGCTCACTGTGATGGAAAGCTTTTTCACAACTTTTCCACGGGAAGCTTCAAGGTTCTCTAAATCTGTGTTCTTCTGTTGTAGTACTTTTTCCAATTCCTCAATCTTCTTCGTCAACTCTTCCATTTGGACCTCCTCCTCCTCAATTGCTTGCATAAGGGCTTCAATTTCTGTCAGGGAATAGCATTCACAAATGAAGATTCCAAAACCAAATGAATATGAAAGGAAACTAAAAAGTAGGATTCAAACAAATAAACATGCCTTGGTCTTTCGATGATAATAAATCTGTCATTGATTTAACTCTATCCTGCAATTCCACTGTGTTGGCTTGCACATCCTGCAGTTCTTTAACTCTCTGCTGCAGTGAAGTATGTTCTTCCCTCATTACTTCCAGTTCTTTCTCCAAATCATACACCAGGGTTTTTGAAGATTGAAGATCTCGTGAATAATTTGCGGCAGACGCTTCAGCTAACTTGATTTGATCAACAAGCTCCATGCACATTCTATCTTTCTGGATATCCTTCTCCTGAAGCTCTTTCTGCAAATTTGCTATGGTTATTTTCATTTCCCCTTGGCTTCCTTCAATAATTTCAGCTTTCGTATTCAAAAAATCTTTCACAGTAGAAAAAAGTTTATCTGCCATAGTCTTGATATTTTCCTCAGTGGCAGCACTATTTTGTCCACTGAAAGAAAGTACTCCATCAGCTGATATAACAGGCTTCATGTTAGTCACCAGATCTGCAGCAGCCAAATTATTTCCTAACAGCTCGGCTTTTTGATTTTCAATCTCCAAGACTGAATTAGCACATGTCTCATAAAGCATGGCAAATTTTCTTCTCAACACAACAATCTCCATGTCTTTTTCTTTCCCAACTGATTCTATATGCATAATGTTTCTCTTCATAGCTTCTAATGACTCTGTCATAGAATTCCATTCTCTATACAAGATCCCCAGTACATTCCATATCCCATGACCTTTTTCTTGTAATGATTTTGACTGCACAATCAACTTTTCTTTCAGTGCAGTAATTTCAGTTCTCAAATCTTGCAGGTGATGCCAGATTAAACCGCAAACTTCAACTATTGCACTGTCATCCAAAGGGTCCTGCGTATTGATAACCGGCCAAGTATCCACAAATTGAATGTTCTCCTGAAGCGGAAACCAAGAAAAAAAAATAAAATTAACAACCTATTCATGAAATACCCCAGTGAGACAACAAAGGTGATTACTTTTTTGGCCAATCAAAAGGATTTTTGTTTAATATAGTTGACTTGCATGCAACTCAATGAGAAAAAAATGGCAGCAATACAGGAAGTATGGCCAACAATTGGCTGCAGAAGAAAAATACAAAAGAAACAAGATAGAGGCAAACCACCGTCTTTCCTGAAAAAGGCAAACCCCAAACTGAATGCATAAAGGAAAGATACAAAAGAAACAAGATAGAGGCAAGCCATATGTTACCTTGTCCTCTAAATTGCTGGGCGTACTGTATGGAGAACCAGACACATCTTGGGCATCGCCCCCTTCCAAGCATAATTTAATGTTAACCTCCAAATTTTGCAGAAATTCCAAGTCCTTTGAGAAAACATTAGACAATAGGTTATGAATATCATTGACACCCTCCCTCATAGCATTTATACTAGATTGAAACATCATTAATTCAGAATACTGTTTCCTTTTTTCTTCAGAGTGATTTGTAGATAACTTTTCAAGACGTGACAGAATGTCAACTTTTGCAGCCTCTGCCACGTCCTTTTCTTTAACGACTTCTGTAAGTTCATTGGCAAGTTTTGCTACATCTTCCTGAAGGGTGTCATTTCTCTCTTGCACTTCATTCAACTCTGCAAGCAGTAACTCAGCAGCTCTCTTTGACTTGCGTGACTCTTGTTCGGAAGAAGCTGCAGTTGCACGCAAATCATGGCAAATTTTCTCAATTCGTCCCAACTTCTCTACCGGATCAAAGATATTAATTTCACCACCAACATCAATGTCAGCTATTGTATTTGATATCCTGCTCAAAATATTCCCTTTCTCCTCCAACATATGCTCAGTTTCTGACAGATGATTCCTCAGGTTGAAACTATCTGCTTCTAGGGCTTCTATTCTTTCAGGGTAAACAGAGAAGTCTCTCATCTTCAATTCATAATCAGCCAGAGCATTTTCCCTGTGGCTGAGCTCAGATTTCAAGCGTTCCAGCTCAGCATTCATCTCTTCAGTGGCTTTTTTCAGACTGTCCCGCTGCTGAACCAAAGATTTCCCTTTTCTAACGGCAACATTTAACTTTTCTCTAAGAGAAGTTGACTTCTGCTCTTCTTGATTAAGGAGCTGTTGCAACTCCTCCCTTTTCCTTTCAAGTGCTTGAACTTCATGAAGCAAAGATTGATGCTTTCCAAAGATCTTATCTCTTTCCTCCTTCACTTGCATCAATTCATGCAACATTGCCTCCAGCTCTTTCTTTAAAGAAGCTACATCCTCCTCGGAATTCATTGCGTCTCTGCTTCGAGCTTCTAGGGTTGCATCACCTGGCTTGGTCTCTATAAGTTCAGGATTCCCAGACTTGAGATTAGTGTAACTCTCTATAAGCTTCTTCAATAATCCTTCCAAGCATGCAGTACTACTGCCACCCAAAACCAAATCTTCTGCATCAGCGTCTTGTAATACATCGGAAACCAAGTGCTGCAATCTCCTTATCTCACCATCCATCTCAAGAAGATGTTCCTCCTCCTCAATCCTCTTAACCAATTCTTCTTGCAAACTAGTGACTCTAATCTGAAGTTTATCATTCTCACCTTCAAAATGAGTTGCCTTTTCCAAAAGGTTATGATGATTAGAAGTTGTAGTTTCCAATCTTTCAGAAAGCTGATCCCTCTCAAGTATAACTGATTGAAGGTCTGCCTCAAGACTAGATACTCTCTTTTCTGATTCTTCCAAATCAGCAGCTAGTGAACCACAATAATTTTCAAGATTATCAATCTTATTCTGCAAAGAATTTCTTTCATGATTAGCATCTGAAAGAGCATCCCTCTCCAGCATAACTGATTGAAGATCAGCCTCAAGACTAGATACTCTCTTTTCTGACTCTTCCAAATCAGCAGCTAGTGACCCACAATAATTTTCAAGATTACCAATCTTCTTCTGCAAAGAATTTTTTTCATGATTAGCTTCTGAAAGAGCCACTCCTAACCATTCAATCTTTTCTTCAGGTTCCATGGACCGCAATTGTGAAGGCATATAAATTCCATCCAAAAGTTCCTCCCATTTTTGCACCAAGTGGTTCCGCTCCATTAAGGACTGTTCTAGCATTTCATTTTGTTCTGCCAACCCATAAAATTTGCTCTGAAGGTCCTCATATTTTCTTCTCAAGTCCTCCCCTAAAGTTGAGCCTTGTGCATCTTCTTTCCAGGTATCCACGGAAACAACACCGGCATCAGTGTGTAAACCTCCAATTGAACTTTGTTGATCCCAATCAGTGGGAGGCAAAGAATTACCAGTGGTGGACCTTGCTAGCCAATCAACCTTTTCAATAATATCTCTAGAATGAAAATGCTCAGGCAGATCCAGGTCTTCTAAAATCTCTTCAATTCTCTGCAGTACGGAGTCTTTGAGAAGAAACGATTCTCTTAACGCAGTAGCTGAGTTGCGAATGTATGAAAGTTCAGATTCCAGAGCATCCACACGCTCACCTGCCTCTGAATAAGTTTTCAGTTTTATTTCTAATTCCTGAATCAGAGCATCTTTTGCTCGTAACTCCTGAGAGCATCTCTCTAGCTCAGCAGATGTGTCTGCAAGTGACTGCTTAAGTCCATCACGCTGAACTACCAAACCTTTTCCCTTGGCCACAGCTATGCTAAGCTTTTCCCTAACAGAAGACACTCGCTGCTCTGACTGTTCAAGTTCACTTATTTTCTCCTGTAACTCGGAATGTGCAGTCACAAGGGCTTCCTTTTCCTGGAGCAGACTTTCTTTCAGAGTGAGGATTTCCAGTTCCTGCTGAAGCTTCAATGCATCTAACTGATGTATCTTTTCCTCCAATTCTGTCAATTCGATCACCTTAGATCCAGACTCCTTTCTGCAATCACTTGCCTGCTTAACAATTTCCTTGTATTTCTTAACAAGCAAATAAACTAAAAATTCAAGACGGGAAGCAGGTGCTTTATCTGAGTCAGTTTCATAGTCTTCCAGTTCTATAACATTCTCAACATGCTCTGTAAGCTTTTGAATGGCATTTGAATCAAGGCAGCATTCTCTGCTCCTTTCCTCAAAGTCTCTTGTCCTATTCATCAATGCTGAATTAAGCTGGTCATTAACAGACTGGAGATGTAGCCTTTCACCCAAAACATTCTCCAGTTGTTCAATGAAGATTGTATACTTACTGTAATCTAAGAGATCAGGCAGCTTCTCAACTTGTGGGTTTAATTCAGCCTCACCCAATGCGCATGAATCAATCACAAGTTTCTTTAGGCCATTGTATATCTCATGTAGCATCAGTGTCAGAAACTCGTTCGTCCTGAGCAAATCATTATGCTTCTCATTCACTATTTTGTATGAACTAGATATCGCATCATGACCTGCATAAGCAGCTTTTAGTTCCTCTTGCAGATCTTGGATTGACTTAATGGCAGAACTAACAGATGTCGCAACCTGGCTACTTGTATCTAAAATGCCATTTCTGTTATTTGAGAAGCTGGAGTTGGAAACTCTCCCAACACACTCATCAAGCCTCCTGACTGTTTCAACAATCTGAGTAACCTTAGATTTCCATTCTTGTTCAAGTGTCAATGCCCTCTCGGCTGCTTCCTTCTGCAAACGTTCTAACTGTTGATTCAAATCAGAAGCCATCTCATCTGACCTTTTCTGTAAATCAGAAAAGTGGCCCTGCATTTCAGTAAGTCTCAACTGATACTCACTCAATTTCTGACAAAGCTCAGCATTTTCTGAACTACAGCCACTTTCTTGCTGCTTTAGAGCTTCATAAAGAACCTCAAGTTCATTGTTCTTAGCTTCAATTAAAAATGCATGCTGCTTAGCAGCTTCATACAGAACCTCCAGCTCAATGTTGCGTGCTTCAAGATTATCACTGTATTCCTTCAAAGCTTCATGTAGAACCATGAGCTCCCCAAATGTCAAATTAGCAGATTTTCTACGATCCCTCTCTCCTCTATATATGGAACTGGCATTATCAGCATCCTGAACCAAAAGCTTAAGTACTGCACTCAGATCTTCTGTTATCTCTTTAGTTGAATTAAACAGGTCCCCCAGCGATTGACATTCAGCCACACCTCTTTCCTCAACCTCAGCTTCATCATGAGGAATCTTTGACTCGAAGGATTGAATTAGTTTCGATATTCCGGGCACACCTGGTTTACTCCTGGACCGCTGTAATACCACTGATTGGGAGTGCATCAGTTCAATTGCCTTTCCAAGGTTTTGAAATATTCTTTCAGCCTTCATCAAGTGTTCCTTCAAGACTAGAAAACCAGAAGAATCATCAAAGATTTCCTGCTCATGCAGCTCAAGTGACGGCCCACCAACATCATTAGGGAAGGTTTTCTCCAATACCACAGTGGATAATTCCGGATCTCGCTTCCAAGGGATCTGGCAGGAATGTTCATTTTCAGTAGCATTTTCACGAACACCGCTACCCACATCCAATTTTTTTACTTGACTCCCAGTTTCAACATTGTGGGTTTCCCTACTATCAATTTCTACTAACTTGGCCTTGTGCAAATCTAGACTGGCATTGAGTAAACTATTTTCCTCTATTAGTTTCTCCATGCGTACAGTTACTTCTTTTAGCTCAGCCTCAAGTTGTATGTGTTGACCATGTTCTGTAGCTAACTGCTGTTGAAGAACAAGCAGCTCAGAAGCAAGTTTCTGGTTCTCACGAACAAAATACCCCTTGTCCTCCTCAAGCTTATTTCTCTCCTCTGTAACTAAAGCAAGGTTCCCATTCAAGTTCTCCTCCCTCTCACTAGCAAAAACCAGTTCAGACCTGCATTCTGCTAGCTCATCTACAAGGCATGCATTTCTCTCAAGAACCTCGTTGATGGAAGTGCGAAGCACAGATATCTCATCAATAAACTGCAGACAACGCTGTTCAGATTCCGTATTAAGATCAGACTGCTCAGCCAGCTGCAAGGATAATATATCTTTTGTAGAAGTTGTGAGATATAATTCCTCTTTCACTTTCGCAAATAAATCTGGATGGTAAGATGGTGCCAATCTATCAGGCCGAACATCTGCAGTAGAAACTAATACTTGCAAGTTTAGCAGATGCCTATATTCATCTTCATCTAGACTTCTTATCACCTCTACCAGCTGAGAGAGTCTGACTGGAGAACCATCTCTGAGAAGAGACAGAGTCGGATCTGATAAACTTGCCCATTTTGTCAGATGAGATCTTTCATGACTTCCATCCTGAGACACAAAGGACCCCTTAGGTAAATGTTGCTGTTTTTCTTCTAAAGTCTTGTCATCACCATAATCACCAGATGGAGAGCAAATTTCTTGTTCTTCTTCAACATGTGAACAAGATATTACTTGTTCAGCATGTTTATTTGTCAACTGATAACTAGCATCCACACTTTCATCTGCCTGGGAACTGCTGGCTGCCCCAGTAGATAGAAGTGCATCATCTCTACTGATGGACTGCTCTGCCTCACTTGATTGTCCCTCCACACTAGTTACTTCTGAAGTTGCCCCATCAACATCAAATTTTGTTTCGCCGCTTCCATCAAATTGGTTTAACCCCAAACCATCAGCTTCCAGCAATCCCCCTACCCAGCAACAAATAAGAACATAATTATACATCAAACAATACATAACTCATCCCAAACTAACCCAATGCAATCCCCCAACATAGTGTATAAGAGAAAAGAAATTAAAAACTATGTACCAAGAGAAGAAGAGCACAACCTACATCTGTACCTGATCTTCCCTTTGCTTGAGACAAGGACGGGTCAGGAAAATCATCTTGTGAAAGAAGTGGATTGTGCCCCATGTCATTGCCGGCATCTTCCAAATTGAGTTTAACCACTGTCCCTTCTATGGCATCAACTGAACTAGATGGATGTGGCACAATATCATGTTTTCTTTCCCCTTCAGAAACCGATATGTCTGCAGTCGAGGAAGGTATTTCTGCGCTCGTCATACTATTAACACACTGAGTACTTTCCCCTCCATCAGAGACTGAAGAATCAACATCACGTTCACCAAGGGCTAAAACTTCAGCGGGTACTCCGGCATTATGGGCTACTACAGTTTCAACATTTCCTGCCACAGATACAATAGGCTGTGACATGGCCAAGTCAACGGCAGCAGTTTCCCCTTCAGAGGCCTGCAACGGGGCTGCTGGTTTGGCAACAGACGATGCTGCACCAACAGATATGTTGGATTTTTTGGAAGACTTTCCTCGACTGCTACTTCCTTTACCATCCTTATTCTTGCGAAATTGTTTAAGCTGGAAAGATAACATTAAATTATACACTAACAAAACTTATTACCTTAAAAACAGACAAAGAAGTCGCATCTCCTAAGCTAGAAACAAAATGGTCATACTACGTGAATAAAGGAAACTAAAACACCAAAACTTAAAATCCTACTAAATGTGCAGAGTATGAACGAAAGATTTGATTTTCTTCAGCTCTTTTCTTTTTATTAAAAAAACATAAACTAAACATGGAAACCTTTTGACGTCCAGCGGCAAGCAGATCGGTACGATTCTTGTTCTTGTCCTTGTCCATCCAATCAGCAACGTTTTTGCTCCCACTCTGACAACTCCGGAAATCAAAGCCAAGTCTCAATCACCATCAGGATCTCCCTCTTAACTACGCCCACAACAAACAATCATGAATGAACATGGTGAAAACAATTACTATCAATTTATATAAACATTGAAGCCACCAATAGGTGCAGTGTTCGACCATGGCAGTTGAAGGTTTTTGAATGTACATAGATGTGAGTGTAATTTTAAGGGGGGAATTTGCAAGATTAACTTAATTTACTTTTCTTTTTCTAACGATTTTCAAGTAACCGAAAATATAACAGAATCGCCAATCCCAATATTCAAAAAAGAGACAACTAAAGATTACAATCCTGAACCGGGAAATCACGAAAAATGCAAATTTGATTGACGGCCAAAACAAATGTTGAAAGATTGCAATAGAAATACCTGGAATTGCCGTGCTTTGCAAAAAGAATAACTTAATTTGCTTTTCTTTTTCTAACATTTTTCAAGAAACCGAAACTAAAACAAAATCCCCAATATCAATATTAGAAAAGAAACAACAAAAGATTCCAATCTTGAACCAGGGGATCACAAAAAGAAAAAGACAAATTTGATTGCCGACAAAAAAGATGTTGAAGGATTGCAATTGCAATACCTGGAATTGCTGCGATCTGATCGATAACGTGGCGCCGTAAATGAGGCTTTTTGGTGCCGAATTTGCTTCGGAATTCGTAAGTTAGGCGAGATTATGCGCGTACCTGTAATTTGTGTTCGTATATTTTAAATTTTTTTCACTTAGATCTAAAGCAAACTTCCCAATCCTGTGCAGCTGAAATGTCCAACTCCGCATACTTTCGCTTCTTGCAAGCTTTCCTGCAACGTTTATATCTGATTTGGGCCAGATCGTCAGCAATGGCCCAGTAGAGTTAATATTTGAATTTTGGGCCAACTCTTATGATCGTGTCCAAATCAACCCCTTAAAGAGCTTTGGTCCCAAAATGTGAAGGCTGGACACCCATAAAAAGGATTGCAAATTAGGGTTAGGATTACAAGTCCCAAGTTTCGAAAAAAAATGTCACAAGACTTAACAATTTGAAGCTAACCCATATATTTTATTTTATAAACAAAAATAATAATAATTATATTATGCATATCGAACAATTAAATACTAAATTATAAATTCAATTTCAAGATATACAGTATAAATGAAAAAAAATAGATATGTAAACGAATATTAATTTTGAAAATCTAAACCCAAAATGGATCACTTTAAAAACTTGTATAGATAATTTGTTTATGCATTTAATATTAATATTTGTATCAAAATAATATTTTTTTTATTATTTATCAAATTTACATTCAAATAAAATTATTTAAAAAACAATACTTTGTTACGTCACATGAAAAAAAAATATGTTAGGTTAGTCATATTTTATAAAAGCATATTTTTAATAGACAAAAATTATCCATCAATTTTTTTTCTCAATACTCTAAATATTAACCTTAAACTCTAACATTAAACCTTACGACTAATTATTTAATAATAGAACAAAATAGAAACACTAAAAAAAGACGAACGATTTTTACTCATTTTCAAACGGTCGTATTTTCTAAAATCATGTTTGATATAAGGTGTCTTTACAATATGTAATTTTATTTTTACCATACATACAAGGATCAAGCATTGTAAAAAAATATATTTTTTGATAACTTATAATTCCAGTGAACATTATTTATATATCTAAATGAGATGCTTTATAGGGTGAAAAAAGAGTGGTGAGCGAATCAAACTATCAGACACATTGTTCCACTATCCAAGTCTAATTACATTGGCAAACAACTATCAACCTAGTGGGGATCTATCTTTCTATGACCACCGACATAATCATAATCAGAAACTAGCGGCATGAAGATCTACGTACGGGCACCAAACGATCGTTACAGTATGCTGAAATTATGACAAAATGACAGATGAAACGAACTATAAAAACAAAAGAAAAACATATCACAAATACAAAGAGAATGTATGCTACAAAGACGATATTCTTCTTAAAAATATGAAATAAAAAACAAAAATAACAATGAACCCTGATGGTCACAATCAATATTAAGTCTGGTTGCCGACAACCAACTAAAAAAACAAATAAAAAAAGATGTGACTCTAGAATTGGGGTAGAGAAAAAGAATAAAGGTTTTTTCTAAATATTAAAGCACTGAAATGAAACTATTTGAATCAAAAGAATCACCCCTTAATAATATTATGTGATATTCTATTTAAATTAATCTATGTCAGGTACTACAGTTGTCCATGGCATGGGCAGGAGTGACACCCGCCCAGAGTCTATTGTTTTAATATTTTATATTAGGATCTAATTTCTTTATACTTATTTTAGGGGTTATTTTCAAATTTTAATTTGTTCAATATCTATTACAAGGGTTCATTTTTTTACAATACTTGTTATTAGGGGCTAATTTTTTTAATACTTGTTATTAAAGGTTTATTTTTTCAATATTTATTATTAGTGGTCTATTTTTTCTAATATTTGTTATTAGAGGTCTAATTTTTTTAATACTTATTATTAGAGCCTCAATTTTTGTCAATACTTATTATTAAGGATTTAATTTTTTTAAAATATTTGTTATTAAGGGTGTGCTAACAAAACTCTACCATTAATTTATTTTCATTCATTTTTTAAAATTCCATATATCATCTCTATTTAATACAGTAACTTAAAAAAAGCAACAAAAAAAATGTTCAAGATTAACTCAATTAGATTTTGATCTCAGTATATTTTCGGTGATAATAGTTTCATTGTTTTTGTTTAATTTAAAATTTTAATAAAATTTACGTATATATAATTTACGAAATCACCTTAACTTTAAAAAAAAAAAAACTGTTCCTAATTCTCACAAGAATCTCCCTCTAAACCCGGTTCCAATTGCAACACCGGCGATCATAAATCCCGCCACGTTCTCTGCTCAGGTCATTTTCGTTCCATCGCAGGCACCGTGTTTAACTCTCGACTCTACAAAGCCTAATTTTTTAAGCTCCAAAAATAAAAGTACCAAGTTGGAGTCCACAAAAGAAAGTCAGCGTCTCGTTGGACTCTTTGTTTATGTCTTATGCCATCACCGGAGACGGCAGCGTTTCCAACGGGAAGAAAGCGTCCTCTCTATTGCTGAAGCCAGCACCGGCCGCTTCCGCGCGGGGAAAACCACCGCTATCATCAGCTCATTACAAGAAGAGGTTGCATAAACATGAGTACTCCAATAACGTCGAAGGGAACTTATCAGGATCCGGCAACGGCAAGTGCCATTGCACAAAGCAGAGTTAAGACTAAGATTTTTTTTAGTTATTTTATGATAAACTACTTAGGTCACCACCGAATTATGGGGTGGACTTATTTTTGTCACTAACTAAACAATTGGTCAATAGACTCAATACCATTAAACTTTTAGTTCGCGGCTGGCCCGCCAGGAAACACGTGGAGCGATCCCCTGATGATCCGTCGACCTCGATTGTAACTTACGAATGGGAGCACCGACACTACATGGCTCCTGCCGTGGGATTGATCATAAACAAATATTAAATATTTAAATAAAGGAGGAGGAGGATGTAGATTTTTGTACGATTTTGAAGTAGGTTATAGGTAGATTTGTTAGTCTTTTTTTTAGATTGTGGCATGTGCGATTTCGTTCCTAATGTGATCAACTTCCTTAATGAAACTGATCAACTTCAATTAGTAGTTTTATCGATAAAATTAGCCGAATATACCCCTTAAAATATTATGCATTAAGTACTTTAAATTTAAAAGTTTTATAAATTAATTTATCAGTGTTCATAAATGCTCGTTAATAGTGATGCTCATCAAAGCTCGTGAAGCGCTATAGAATTTTTCCTATAGCGTCTGCCTCATATCTACCTTTTTTTTCTTTACTTGCAAAGTCAATTTAGGTTATCGTTGCAATTGGAATCTTAGTTCTTAAAGGTAAATTATACTATTTGTCACCAAATTATTGAGTATATTTTATATCGGTCACAAAACTAAAAAAATAATCTTATATAATTACACATTTAGTTATTAACATTTACAATCTTTATCAATATAATCATAATTTTAAATAATTTAATAAATATATTCAGTCCTCCATACCGCTGTAATACGATCATTTTTTTATTTCCTTTCTTGACGCCATACAACTCACAAGTTAAACAAAACGCTCAACACAAAGCATTCTGGATTTTCTCCCTTTAACCTTTTATTACCTTTCTTTGTTTTCTCAATTGTTCTCCTCACTTTCTTTGTTTTCTGGATTTAAAGAGAAAAAGTAATTATGGTAAAAAAATGAACGTAAGATAAGTTAGGAGATTTGGTTGAATATTTTCTTTTAGGATTTTGTTAGGAAAAACACTCCCTTTAAATAACATTTGAAAAAATATTTTTATTCAGACCACGTAGGGTAAATCCGTGTTTGCAAAACGAGAGTTTAAACTTGATAAATTAATTTTTTTTTTATTACATATTCACTCAATACGGAACTCACATTTTGTAAAAAAATAATTCTAAACTTGCGTTTTGCAAAACGTAAATTTACCATATGTGGCTTGAATGTGGTATTTTTCTAAATATTATTTAAAATGTGTATTTTTTCAATAAAATCTAAAAAAATATTTAGCCAAATGTGCCGGATAAGTTTGGTATTGGCTAAACCTAACAGGAAACTATAGGTCACTTTTCAAATTGACTTAATTTTATCCAATTATACATCCATATTAAATATTACAGTATAATACGATGGGTTTTTTTTTAACATAAATATAATAAGATGGATTAATAGGTCAAACCAAGGCCTTAGAATATCTGTCTGCCAATAGGGAAAAGTCCACCATCCACAAAATTACAACTATATTTCTGATATAAAATATTACTAGTTGATGTTCTTCCCTATCAATTATCAAGTTTTTTTGAATAGTTATATTTAAAAAAAAAAAAGTAATTTTGTAGTCAAATTCTTGAAGTTGGTGAGCGAGGATTCTTTATGCGATAATTATCATCAATAATAATATGCCTAATAATTAATGGTATTCATCTGCTGCAATTCCAATAAAAATCAGTTTTTATTTGATTCAAATTCAACCATTAATACCCACCACGTTAACTTGTCAGCAGGTTATTATTAATTTTATACTTCTTCACGGCTCAAGTCATAGGTTATTATTAATTAAATTTGATTAAACTGATGTTACAGTTTAACTTTAAGATAATGTTTATTTTAAAAAATTTAGGTATTAATCGTTTTGTATGTGTGCATCATCAAATGATTTACAATATGTATGAATAAATAAAAATTATCTATAAAACAGTTTTAAATTTTCTCAATCAATAAATAATTAATATTTTTAAATTATTTGTAACTAAAACATTAAACACTTTTATATATTGTACCGATGATTATATCGACTAAATTAAATTCAATGACTAAAAACATATTTTTTATTAAATAGAAAATAATATATTCGTATACTGAACTTCGAATCTATACAAAGTAAGATAATATAAACATCTTTACCCATTAAGTTAATTAGTAGATTAAAAAACACCTTTTTAAATGGACTCCAACAATAAAATAATTAGTATGTCAAAAGTTTTAATAAAATAGGAAAAAAAGATTATAGATTTTACAGCTATGTAGTCAAAAATTTATATGCATGTATAAATTATCTAAAGAGAAAGTGGGTATACAGTTGTTGTTGTTGTTTTTAAGAAAGTTATCAAGTTTATTAAATAGTGTAATTATTGTTTAGACTTTAGAACAATGGGAGTTTTTTCCCTTAATTAACCCGCTTTAAAATTTCAATTCCGAAAATTAAGTTTCTTTTAGACTTTATTCTTAAAAAAGGCATTTTGATCGAGTGGACTTCCATGTCAACATTAATTATTTGCTTCTTCCTGTAATTTAAAGCAAAATCAATTTCACGTCATTATCTTCGTATTTGAGTTTTTTCCAACAAAAAATCATACAACAAATTTCGGAAAAGTGAGAAACATAGATCGAAAGGGTTCGAGGGAAAACTTGTGCCAAATTTGAAATTATATAAATTTTATAAAATATAATATGTGCATAAGGATGAATGCATTTAGAGAGTATAAAGGTTTTTTTTGTTATCTTTCTCAAAATTGTTGATCTAATAATAATTTGGGTCTTTATTAATTTAAACTAAGTTGAATTAAATTTTTATCATGTTTAATGTTTTAGATTAAATACTTAAATGAATATTTATTGTTTTGATTTTTTATTTGCCTATTCAAACATTTGGTTCTAACTTTGTCCTTATATGTTTAGTACATATAAAAAACACATATTCATACAAACAGGGATGGAATGAGTGGGACAGGCGGAGGCGGTCGTCCCCCTTAAAAATTTGAAATTCCTATACGACTTAAATTTTTAAAAAATATATATATATTTTCTATTAAAAATTTATTTTCGTCCTCTAGAATTTTATAGATTTGCCTCCTAACCTAAAGTCATGCGTCAGTCACTGCATACAAATACAAAAGACATAACATGCGAAGAAATCTTATATTCAATCATTCAATGAGGACATAATTCATATAAACTGATTAGTGATTGTTCATCTTATGTATCTGATATGTTTATATATTTTTTTTATAAATTTTAATCTTACTTAAATGGAAAGAAATGTAGTGCTTTTAATAAATTTAATATTCATAATTTAAAAAATAAAAATAAACAATTTAGTAAACCGACCAAACCCTAAAACAAGAAATGAATGAACACAAGTTCCCATTAATAGCAATTACTAATTTACTATAGTTTTAATCTAAAAGATAAGATGTTAAAACGCAAGGAAGGTGTCAAATCAAAGCGCGTACTAAGTTCTAAGCCTCCCCTATTTCGCCGCCGTCAGATATTAACGTTAAACCTCGCCCTTCCTTTCTCTATAACACATGGTTACCAAATACGTATACGTATCGCATACTATATATAGTATATTATCGTATAAATGAAAAGGCAAAGAAAAACCCCATTTTTATATTTTATCCGAACCTAACCTAATCTTAAATTCAATCCCTTATCGTGTTTTGTTGTGGTTGTTGCTGTTGTTTTTCTCTCTCTATCCACAACTAAAAGCCAATGAGCTTTGCTTCCCTCTTAAGAAGCGGTTATCAAATAATGGAGGAATTATAGATAAATACCCTTCTTCTTGTTGATCCCCTTCCTTTGTTTCTTCGTCGTTTTATCCTTCGCATCTTTTCTTTGGTTCCACCGTACTTTTGTTTATTTTGTGGGAAGAAATGGAGGTTCTTGCGGGTCCCACTCTCGGTATGGAGGCCGCCGCGGCTACGGCTACGGCGACGTTTGTTAGAGAACGGCAGCCCGATGAGAAGAAGACTGGCTCCTCTTGTTTTTTTCTAAAGGAGGAGGAGGATGTTGGCGGATCGCCGGATATATCATCGGAGAGTTCGTCGTCGATTGGATTGTCGGAAGGCAGCGGTGATGAAGAGGAAGACGGTGTCGTTTCATCTAGGGCAAGTGGAAGCTTGGGTTCGTTGGGTTCGCTAGAGGACTCTCTTCCCATCAAGTTAGTATCTCTCCTTTTTTTTGCTATAACTTTTTCCCCAATTAATCAAACAAATCTTCTTAGCTTCTGTTGGAATTGCGAACGGAAAATCTCTAATTCGAATTGCAAATTTTTAGGATAATTAATTGGATCTAATCTTTTGTTTACATTGGTTTTGGTAGGAGGGGATTGTCGAATCACTATGCGGGAAAATCAAAGTCATTCGCAAATCTGTTGGATGTAAGCACTGTAAAAGAAATGGAAAAAGCAGAGAATCCATTCAACAAAAGGAGGAGGATTTTGCTTGCAAACAAATGGTGCAGGTCCAGGAAGTCATCTTTCTATTCATGGCAAAACCCTAACTCCATGCCTCTCCTTGCTTTGAACGAAGACGATGAAGAAACTCCATCAACATCGTCGTCGGCATCATCATCGTCATCAAATGATAAACTAGCAGTAGCAGCGACAACTAAATTGCAGCAAAGCGAACTGAAGGTCACTCACAAGTCGCAGAGTTGTTTTTCTTTAACAGATCTGCAAGTACAAGTTGAACCTCAATAGTACCTTTTGTCGTTGTTTTTTGAAGCATCAAAATGCTGTAGGGTTTAGATTATTATCCCTTCTGTTGTTGCATCTTTTTCTTCTTTGTTTTACGCGGAAGAAAAACCAAAAAAAAAAATTAAGCAACTTAATATATAAATAAAAAAAGTTTTTGCAAATAAAAATCTTACACCTGATTTGATGGATTATATTTAGACTTTTTTTTTTAATTTCGAAAGGATGGAATAAATAATTTATGTACAGATGATGGATATGGATGTGTCATCTATGGATATATTATGTTCATGGGTTATGTTTAAAGTATTTTAAGCTAAAAATATTTTTTAAAAGTATTTTTTTCATACATATAATCAACGTCGTGAAAAAAAAATGAAAATGAAGTTACAACAGTTTGATTGAAGTTGTTGAATTGTCTAACTGTGGTGTGGTGGTTGATCATTTTATCTCTTAATTATGAGGTTAGAAGTTTGATCTTTACTCGTAAAAATGAAGTACATTTCATAAATTAGTCGTTTATCTTTTAGTGAGAGCACCGCTGCTATCGACAGTGAATATCTTCACTCAGAAAAAACATTTGTGGATTTGTTTGATGGATAAATATCTTATACACAGGTAGTGGAAACTGAAAGTTTCCACAAGCGCCATGGTTTTAGGGTATATGAAGTTAGTTTAGGGTATAGGGTTTAAGTGTAGGAGGTGGAATTTAGGGATAATTGTTTTAATTCAAGGTTTAGGGTTTATAGGTTAAAACCTAAATACTCACCATATTATCTTAAAAAGTAAACCCCAACCTATAACCCTATAACCCTAAACTATAAATTGAAACAACTATCTCTAAATTCTAACCCCTACACCTAAACCCCTAAACTCTATACCATAAAGCTAAGGCGCTTGTGGAAACTTTCAATTTCCACCGTCAGTGTATAGGATATTAATCCTTGATATAACTAATATACTTTCCATGTTTGATGCAAGATGAAGTTGTTGGAGGATGGATAACTCATCTTTGTTCACTTTTGCTTTTAAGTTGCGTAGAAAGCAGAAGAGCTTACCACGCTTATTTTATAAATATGCTTTGCTTGTTCTAATACGGAGAAACAAAAACGAGTTGATTATCATTGCCTATGAACCTGCATATTTTGTGGATTGTAAGACTTAAGGTTAGTAGACATTCACAGTTCTGCTCTCAAGTACTCCGAACTCTAAACAGGATGCAATTCAACAATGGTTGCTTAATAGAGAAATATGTGCATAATAATGTCATCCTAAGTCAACTTGCAGAAGTGCCATCAGTAGGTTACTTTTTTAATGCTTTTATTTTTATTGTTCTTTTTCCAAGTGAGACTTAAAAGAACTTGTACAACAGCACAATATATATAGGGCAACAACGAGCCTGGCAGATGAGAAATAAACAAGCACAGGCAACAAGTAGGAAAGAAAGGAACCGAAAAAGCAGAAATCAAAGAACAGGGTTATACACCCACATAATTAAGGATGGTTTAATACGGAGCAATATTACTAAAGAAATCCTGTTTTAACATTCGACCATTTTACTGTAGAAATATGTAGGCTCCAAATACAACAGTGTCAGACTCTTGAAACCGGAACCACCCCTAGATACAGAGAACACAACAAAAATCAAGGCGGTCATCTTCTAAAATGCGAGCAAAGTACCTGCAGTTTTAGATCAGTAATATATATATTGAAATTCAAAGACCGAGACAGGCAGCGGCTGACAAGCCAAAACAAGAACGACTTCCAGTATTGGTGGAAGAAATGGTGACAAAATCCCGCACACGATCAATTGCCTCCCTTTTGTTTGAGAGTGATCTTATCCCCGAGGCTGAGCGCAATACCCTGGGTCTTGCTCCTTATCCTGATGTACCCACTAAGCTTCCCATCTGCTTGTTTCTCAACACTCAAGTTTACCAAGGCATCCTCCCCAAACACACTTTTTGCGTACAGGTTAGCAGCTAGGAATCCACACTCATCGTCTAGCGCAGATCTGAAACATATCCCAGCCAACAAAAAAGATTGGCATAAAAGAATGGATGCATAAAATAGATTTGCTACTGTGTTCAACGGCAACTTCTAAGAATTTTATTTCGAGTCACAAGAGTCAAAACCATAAAATAGATGCATTCTGAAAAGCAATATTATATAAAATTGTTATTTTACAAATTAAGCATGAAAGATTCATTTTCAGAACAAAGTGACACGTAAAATAGATGCATTCTGAAAAGCAATAAAATATAAATTTGTTATTTTAAAAAATGTAAAATCTACGTCCATAAACTCACTGGTTAATTTTTTAGTTCTATTTATATTTCCCAGTGACGTAAAACTTACACTGGTGTGAGACACTTCATGTTGGTTGACTTGATAATATGTTCAAGGAATTCCTTCTCATCTTGGATTACTGTGTTAACAGCAACCTGAATCACAAAAATCAGTAACGAAAATTAATATTGATACAACGAATGGGGATAGGAAGAGTTAGCTTAGTCCTAGGAGAACTTATGACATACAAAGATAACTCAATTAGCGTAAGAGGGGGAATAAGAGGTAATCAAACACTATGCAAGGGACATGAGCTACGTATAAAATCGAAATAAGATAAATTGCATTCCAGGATGCAAACTGGTAATAACATAAATGGTTTAACAAATACCTTGTTTTCCCATTCAAATTCTGCCCACATAGATCTGAATGCAGCATCAGTACATACAGCAGGAGAAATATAATCCATGATATCAATATGAATGTCATTAAGAACAACAACAGTTCTTTCGAGCACATTTGATGTCTCATAAACAATATTGCCAAATATGACTCCAGTCTCAGTTGACGAGACCTTGATGTTGGCCTTTATTTGCTTGCTAGATTCAGGAGCCAGTGTATAATTTTGTGGACGCTCCACAAGTTTCAGATCACCCATAGTTGCCAACTCCAAGCACAAATTCTGAAGGGTTTCCTTGGTCCGATTGATAACTGTTATATCAAGAACAATATCGTAGTGATGGACAGTGACATAGGCTTCAGCATATACTGGATCACTAAATCCAGTAAGTTGAAGAATGCGGTTGAGCTTATTTGCATCATCAGTATCGTTGACAAACTCTCCAGTTGCTCGTTTTAAATCATCTTGAACCTCATCCTCCAACTCCAGCTGACTCATACCCTGGAAGTCGGGGGGAAATCAAGTAGAAATACATATATCCATGACAAAAATCCAAGAAAGAATCAACAATACGAGTCAATAACCATAAGATGGGCAAAAACAAGGTGATAAGGCAATAAATTCTCGCCAAACAAGCAAAATACAAACTTAAGAAAAAAACATATATGACCAAATATGGCACAATGAACTCAGCATAAACCAAGATGTTAAAACATACTCGTACAATAACGACTGATAAAAATGCTCTCACCTTCCTACTCTTCAAATGGTAGAAATCAATAAGGTCATCTGGTTGTGCATGAGAAACCTGAGCCTTTGCCTTTAATTCCTCAGTTTCTTGCAGCTGTTTCTCCGATAGCATTTTTACAAAACTCTGACGACAAGATTGCAACCATATTTTCCTGAGGTCATCACCAGTATTGCACAACAATCTTATGCACAGAACAATCCTATCTTGAGAATCATTATCAATTGGATGTGGAAGAACAGGAGATTGTCCTAATTGCAGCATAGAGACAATGATCATCAATGCCTGTGTGGTTGCTTTGTTAACTTCAACTTTTGACGGCTGTACCTCCTGCAATCTCAGAACAAGTTTAGTCAGTGTGCAAGCAACGACTGCCCCAAGGAAAAAATCGCCAGTGAGGAGAAGAGATCTGAGATTCCCAGAAGCCAATGAGCCCTGAACAACTGTAGGGGCAGAGAAAGCGGTTTCAGAGGCAGCACTCTGGGTTGCATAAGTACCATCAGCAAGAATAGCCGGTCTCCTCGAGGAAACAGTAATGGAGTTTGCTTGCGGAGTTTTCTTAGAGGCATCAGTACCTTCCCCTTCCTCGGAAACAGAGTAGAAAGGAAGCTCTCCGAGGCACTGCTTGATGGTTGCTATGCCACTCTCAACTTCAGACAGAGATAGGCAATACTCTCCGACGATCCAAAGGGCACAGGAGCAAACCCGTGAAGCACGGATCTGATAGAACGTATCCAATAGCCTTGTTATAATGGACACCCTAAGTTTAGGGTTTGTCTCAATTATTTCTCGAACAAAAACCACAACATCAATAGCTGAAGCAACATTACTGTCACCCAAGAAATCCATAAGAAGATGCACAACTGTGCTTGCAACTTCTGGGAACTTGATTGCACAGGAATGAATAGCTTGAATTAGCATTTGTCTGTATTCTCCATTCTTCTCAAGCTCTCCACTTTGAGTCTTCATAACTTCCTTCTTCAAGGTAAGAACAACCTCATTGATGTTTCGTGGAGTTATTAACTCAAGAACAATATCAAGTGTCTTCCTCCGGATGTCGAGATTTGGACTTGAAAGTGCCCTAAGCACATCCATGATCAAATCAACCATAATCTCTCTATGAGACGACTTGAGCTCATTCAGCCGGTCCAGTACGATAAGCTTCACATTGTTGTCACTTTGAGAAAGAAGAAGCTGACAGTAAGTGTTGGCAGCAGCTCTAATGGCAGTGGGAGCTGATGACAGAGAAACAAGCGTGCTAGCACACTCATAAATAACTGCAGTTGATGGGGCATTCAATAAAGATATAATAATCTTAATATACTTCCCTTTCTCCGCACGATTTGTTCTGCAAACCTTGCGGATCAGCTCCAACACAACCATCTGAAGCAGTTCACCCCATTCAGAAACCCTATCAACATGGGTCAAGAGGTAATTAATGGCTCGATCTTGTGCACAGGTAAATAGCATAAGAAATGCATTTCGCTTGGCAGATGGATCCTGCTCCGTTGAAAGGGCTTTCTCAATCATTTCAGGTGCATCAACCAAGAATTGCTCACCTTGTGGAAGCTTATATATTGTCATGACAGCTAATATAGCATTCCTCCTAATAAATGGGTGCCGATGCTCCAGGTTTTGCAAAACTGAAGGGATTAGTGGCTCAATAATCTCAGTCTCATTCAAGCGACAGAGAAACCGCAAGGTAACACCACGAATATATTCATTTGGATGTTGAAGATTGTTCCTCAAATTTTGGCATATCAATATCATTTCAGGTAATACCCTCCCTTTTGTATCAGTTTTCTCAATTATCTCCAAGTACAGAAGCAAAAGCTTTTGGACTGTGTGATCCTCTGAAGGTAAAACATATCTGACAATGGTGATAAAGAGTTGGGGAAGGGTTTCACCGTTCAATAAAAGCATGATTGCTTTCTTCATGGCATCAATCTTTGCAGGAACATCATTTCCTTCAAGTGCTTCTTTAATCTCATTAGCGATGGCAGGTGTGCCTTTGTCAAAGTGAATAAGAAGAGTACAGGACTTCTCCATTTCTAGCTAGTTTTCTGGCAATATAAAGAAAAACTAGGAGTTGAATAAAGACATCTCGGCACAAAATATATGCCTATGAAATAACAATTTTAACATTGCACTTAAAAATCAACCAAAAGGTCTCAAATTATGTAGCTTTGAAAGAGAGAACCGTTCATACATTACTAAAGAATGATTACTTCAAACGTCAGAAGATTGGTTGAAATTGAAATGATAAATCAGCTTTATGAATATTATATATATACATTACTAAAGAAGTTGCTCACAAAACTTGTATAAACAATAAAAATCACTCGTAAATGTACAGTTTAGAGGAAAATCTGGTTGAATCTAGTACGAAAGCATCATTATTCATTACATACATACTTTTTGATTGATTGTCCACGGCTCCATGCTAAACAGACTGTCAAACTAAGTCATTACTCTTTGACATAAATAGTATCGATATCTACAACTCTAGATCGACCTAAAAATTTGTTGTTATTTCGGCTTAATTATTCACAAATAATCACTGTCGATCTGCCCGTATAGTAAGAAAAAAAGATCTATTCATTTTTGTCTTGTTAATTCCAACCCTAGTGCTGAATTCACCAATCAAAATCAAAACATTAACAAACATATACACTATAATAGCATTAGCACGACGAAAACAAAAGTGTGAAAGGTAAATCAGATTCAAATCCACGGAGCACTATAAATTCTCAGCTTATAAGTAATTGCCGTGAAGGGTTCAATCATAAAATCGATAAGACGAAATCAAAATCCTAAACCGAACCGTTCCACTAAAAAACAATATATTAAACGAAAAACAAATGCCGCGAAACCAAGTAGAAAGTAAATCAATAGATCTGGAAATTGTGTAACAATGAGAGAAAGAAACGAACCTTGAGCGATCAGATCATTCGAGAAGAGAAACCGGTTGGTGAAAGTGAAAAAGGTTTTTATTTGGAAGTTAAGAGATTTGGGGAAATTACAGAAATCAAAATAAGGGATTCGGATTTTTTTTTCTTTTTAAAATCGAGTCGAAATGAAGAAGTCAGATGCTCTCGGTCTCACAGATCTAAAAGACTTGAGAACGGGAGTCGGAAGCGAAGGATAAATCGTTTTTTGGGTAAACTACAATGGCAGTCGTTAAGTTATGGGTAATGTTACATTTGGGTCACTTAATTATTAAAAGTTACATTTGGGTACTCAATTATCGGTAAGGTTACATTTGAGTCACCCAATTATTAAAGGTTACACTTGAGTCACTCAATTATTAAAGGTTACACTTGAGTCACTCAATTATGGGTACGGTTACATTTGGGTCACCATTCATATTTAAAAAAATACATCAACTTAGTTATTTTTTCTTCCAAATCACTTGTATACATTTATTAACACTAGAATACTTCGTTAGAAATCATTAATTAATCTAATACACAAATTAATCTATATATTTTTTAAATATGAGGGGTGACCCAAATGTAACATTACACATAATTAAGTGATCAAAGTGTAATTTTTAATAATTTGGTGACCCAAATATAATTTTTGATAATTTGGTACACCAAATGTTCAGTGAACTATATCTAAAAATATATAATGGTCACCAAACTTTCAAAAGTTATATAATGAGTATTAAACTTAATTTTTGTTACAAAATGGCCACTAAATTATTAATTTTTATTATTGAATTTTAATTAAACATGCTTTTGATTGCCTTCATACCTGCATTTTAAAATAATTAGTTTTTTTAACTAAAAATAAATAATAGTATTTTTAGAACTTTTGATGTGGCCCGAAGCAAGAGCCAGGGAGAAATGTTGGAAATCCGTTAATATAAATATTTTAGATCTCATCAACACCTCACCATTGAATCTCACATCACTCCATTTTCTTTCTCAAATGATTCCCATCAAAATTAAAACAGAAAAGGAATCGAAAAGTAAAAATATATTTGATGGTCGATCAATTTGATTGCTTTTCAAATTAAACTTCTCACGCAGATTGGAATTAGATAAATGAACAAGCTCTTTCTACTTTCTAGTATTAAAATTTCAAACAAAAGTAAAAAACCTATATTATATATATATATATATATATATATTATACACACACAAACACGCAGATGAAGATGGAACGAGAAAGGTAAAGAGAACCGAGGAGATCGCCCGAGTATTGATAACAAGAAAAGTTGGAAATCATTGAACGATCAATCGCCTGGCACAAAAGGTGCAATAAAACCTCGTCTTGGTCCTAAAATACAGAGGCAAAAAGCAGAACCTCCACTGGCTTTCCACATCCATGGCTTGAACCATCCCTCCACAATAGGGACAAGCTCCTGCTGCCGGATGCCTCGCTATCACCCTCTCGTCCTCGTCACATACGAACACCAAGCACATCTTTAATTGTCTCTTCTTGTCTGATTACCGGGAAGCTTTGAATCGCTTTGGCATGCGTATGAGGAGTTTGGATCAGGAAAAGTTTAGGTTACTCTGGAAAGGAAGAATCCGTGCTTAAAGCGTTTGAAATTTGAACCTAAAGTCTGAAAGGTTCCAATAACAAGCTTATCTCTTAAGAATAAAGAATTTTACTGCATGACTTTGTTGTCATCCATTTAAACGCGTTAAATTTCAATATCGGTGCATGACTTTATTAATTTCAATATCGGTGCTGCTTTTCACAATTACAAACCAAGTTGTCGCGGGTAGGGTTGTAAAAACAAGTCAGGACCTGAAAATCTGCCTGAAACCTGTTCGAGTCAGAATCTGATTTGACCTGAGAATTTGATGACCCGAACTCGAATTGTAACTGACTGTTGTTGACCCGAACCCGGGTTGAACCTGTTACTGTAGCAACTGAACCCGATCTGCGTCCGACTGAAAACGACCCGAGCCCGAATCTGACCTGTTAATTTTGACCTGAAACCCGACCTGCATCCGACTGAAACGAACCCGAACCCGAGACCGACCTGGCAAATTACCTGATATTATCCGACTGAATCGACCCGAGATCTGATTTTACCCGACCTGTTAATGGACCCGACCTGTTTTGAATATGAACTATTGTTGACCTGAACTAATGTAGACCTGGCTAAATATGTTAAATAATTTAAAGTGTAAACTGTTCATTATAAACAATAAGTTTTTAATAGATTTTGTTAGTTTCATTATACTTAGAAAAATTTTAGCTTACATTATACTTAAAAATTTGTCTTAATTTGTTAACTACATTATATATAATAAAATTATATAATTAGAAATTTGTTTAAGTATAATAATATATATTATGTATAATAAAATTATATACTTAAAAATTTATTAACTTTATTATAATATTATATTAAATAATATTATATACTTAAAAGATTTATCTTAATTTTTATTAAGTATATAATATATTATTATTGTATAGTTAATATAATATATTAAACTTATTATGCTTTATTATAATATATATTATGTTAACTTTATTATGTTCATTATAAACTTATTATGCTTTAATAAATATAATAAAATTAACATAAATACATAATATACATTAATATTATGTTTAACATAAATTTAACGTTATTATGTTTATATTTGTAAATAATATTTGTCAATATATGTAATTAGTAAAATCTTAAAATTTATGTAACATATAGTTTGTTACTCAATCTGGCTAACTACTTTATTTTGTTAACTTAATCTGGTTAAATTTTTCATTTTGTTAACTTAATCTAGATAATTGACTTAGATTAATCTGGTTAACTTCTTTATTTTGTTAACTTATATTTTTTTAATTCAATTTGTTAACTTATATATTTTGTTAACTTCATTATTTGTGATTCAGTTAAAAAACAAGGTTATTGAACACATCGAACGGAATACAAAAATTGTTAACTTATAATTGAATATAAGATAAGTTAATTACAAAGATTATATACATAATCGATTTAATATATATGTATAAAAAAGATTATATTTAAACTTTCATTTCACGCTGCTAAGTTTTAAATTTTGTTAAATAATTCAATATGCTTAGTACTAACTCATTTAATATAAATTATTTGTGACGTTAATAACTTAAAAGTTTTATTAAATTAATATGAATTAAAAATAAATTATTTAAAATTTAAATTATTTTATTAATTATGATCATTAAATTAAAAATTCATTTTATTAAAAATTTTAATTTTAATTATTAAATTAAAAATTATTTAGCTTTTAGTATGGGGGGAATTTTTTTAAATTGGTGGGGGGAATTTAATAGGGAAAAAATAAAGTGGCGCCAAATCCAATTGGGGGGAGAATTTAATTGAAAAGAGGGGGAAAGCAAATGGCATGCCGCCTTTTTTATTTAAGGGTTAATCACCCTTTAGGTCCTTCTTTAATTAGATGCTTAGGGTTTAGGTTTTTTAAGGTTTAGTTTGTTTCTTTTTAGTCCTAAATTTTGGTATAGTTTCTTTAGATTTCATTCAATTAGGTCATGCTTCATAAATTGATTAATTATTAAGTCTTTTGATTTGCTTTAAATTTGATTTGGTCCTTATATAAAGATTTGGTAATTAATTGGCTTTAACAATTTGAATAATTTGTGAATTAGGCTCTAAGTAATAATTTAGTTTTAATTTATTTTCGGGATATGTCCTTTTTATGTTTTGATTTATTTCGTTTGTTAGATTTATGGGTTTATGTTTGGGGTTTAGGGGTAAATGTGTGTATTCTAATTATTAGTGATTCGTGTTCATGAAAGTTGTAAAATAATTAACTCAAAATAAATGACCAACCCAAAGTCTATCGACTATTTATACTAAACTCAAACTTAATACAAATTCGAAACTCGAATTTAGTTTAGGGGTGTACATTATATATACATTAATAGTAATACATACATAAAATACATACATACTAAAAGTCTAAAACTTACATTCTAAACCCTAAACCCTAATAGACATATATATATATACATACTAAAACTTACATTCTAAACCTTAAACCCTAATACACATACATATTATATATATATACATACACATAATACATATACATACTGAAAGTGTAAAAATTACAAATTGACACCTATTCTTTTTTTGTAATTTAGTCAAGTGTTTTTAATATGATGATATTTTATTCACGTTAGTCCCTAAAATTTTATTTTTTTTAAAAAAAATTGGCCCTTTTTAATTTATATATATATATATTTTAATTTACTCTAATATTTTTAATGTGATTCGTATTTGTAAACCTTAAACCCTAAACCTTGAACAATGATGATAACTCATAAACCCTAATGCAACACCCTAAACCATAAACAATGATGATAACTCATAAACCCTAATGTATATATATATATATATATAAACTTATAACTTATAATTTATATAATGTATTTATAATATAATAAATAATAATTAGTAATAGTTTGGGCCTTGGGCCTTTAGGCTCATATCCCACCACCCATTTATTTTAGATGGGCCCCTAAAACCTATAATGTATAAATAATATATATATATATATATATATAAATAAATATATATATAAACTTATAACTTATAAGTTATATAATGTATTTATAATATAATAATTAATAATAAATAATAATTAGTAATAGTTTGGGCCTTGAGCCTTTGGGCTCATATCCCACCACCCATTTATTTGAGATGGGCCCTTAAAACCGATAATGTATAAATAATATATATATATATATATATATATATATATATATATATATATATATATATATATAAACTTATAACTTATAAATTATATAATGTATTTATAATATAATAATTAATAATAAATAATAATTAGTAATAGTTTGGGCCTTGGGCCCTTGGGCTCATATCCCACCACTCATTTATTTGAGATGGGCCCCTAAAACCTATAATGTATAAATATAATATATTATATATATATATAAACTTTTAATTTATATAATGTATTTATAATTTAATAATTAATAATAAATAATAATTTGTAATAGTTTGGGCCTTGGGCTTTTGGGTTCATATCTCACCACCCATTTATTTTAGATAGGCCCTAAAACCTATAATGTATATATATATATATATATATATATATATATATACTTATAAGTTATATAATGTATTTTTAATATAATAATTAATAATAAATAATAATGAGTAATAGTTTGGGCCTTGGGCCTTTGGGCTCATATCCCACCACCCATTTATTTTAAATGGGCCCTAAAACCTATAATGTGTTTATATATATATATATATAAACTTATAACTTATAAGTTATATAATGTATTTATAATATAATAATTAATGATAAATAATAATTAGTAATAGTTTGGGCCTTGGGCCTTTGGGTTATATCCCACCACTCATTTATAATAATTAATAATATCAATAATAAATAATAATTATTAATTGTTGGGCTTTGGACTAAATATTTTAAATTGACTAAATATAATAATTAATAATAATTATTAATTGTTGGACTTTGGGCTAAGTATTTTAGATGTGCTAAATATAATAATTAATAATAATTATTAATTGTTGGGCTTTGGGCCAAATATTTTAGATGGGCTAAATATAGTAATTAATAATAATTAATAATAAATAATTATTATTAATTGTTGGGCTCTGGGCTAAATATTTTAGATGGGCTAAATATAATAATTAATAAGAATCAATAATAAATAATAATTATTAATTGTTGGGCTTTAGGCTAAATATTTTAGATGGACTAAATATAATAATAAATTAGTATTATTAATTGTTGTGCTTTGGGCTAAAAATTTTAGACGGGCTAAATATTTTTTAGCCCTTTGAATTTTAGGTGGGCTAAATATTTTGTGGCCCTTTAAATTTTAGATGTTTTTCATTTAAGTCCTTTAAGTTTTAGTTCAATTCAATTTATGTATTCTCATAAAAAAAATTCAATTTATGTATTTAAATACATATATAAATACATAAATTTTATAATTTTATAAATACATATATTTATATATATATATATACATATATTTTATATGTATATTTATGTATTTATATACATATATATACACATATATACATATATATACATGTACATTATATATTATATATTAACATACATATATTTGTATAATATGTATTAATTATTATGTATGATATGTTATATGTATAATGTATTAATAATTTAATATATACATATGTTTGTATAATATATATATATATATATATATATACACATGTATGTATACATGCATGTTGTTAGTATCATAGTATGCATTATGTATATACATATACATGTATTTATGTATAATATATTACATATACATAAATACATACATGTTTGTATAATATATAATTATATATTGTAATTTATATACATGTGAATACATAAAAATACACATATATATATATATATACACATAATCACATATATTTATACTTATAAAGTTATTATAATAATTAATAAGTTATATTATATTATAATAATTAATAAATAATATTAAATTATAATATATATGGGCGGGAAAATTTATTTTGAAACTGCTCAATTTCCAAATTAAATTTCAATTTGGGGTAAATTATAAATAAAGCCCTTTATATTATATAAATTTTTTTATTCAAGTCCTTTAAGTTTTAATTCAATTCAATTGAGTCCTTAAAATTTTATTTTTACTTCAAATTAACTCTTATTTATTATTTTTTCACTATAGTCCATAAAACTTTGTTTTTATTCAAAATTGAGCCTATTATAGTCCATAAAACTTTATTTTAGTCCAAATTAGCTCTTATTTTTTTTTATTTTTTTTACTATAGTCCATAAAACTTTGTTTTTATTCAAAATTGTCATTTCCGGTGAACATGAATTACCCGAACTGAAATGAACCCGACGACCTGAAATTACCCGACCTGAAATGAACCCGACCTGAAATGAAACCGAACTGAAATGAACCCGACCTGAAATTTACCCGACCTGCAATTTACCTGCCAATTAACTGATTTTACCCGACCTGTTTTTACCCGATCTGCAACGAGTTTGACCTGAAATGGACCCGACCTGAAAATTGACCCGACCTGAAATGGACCCGACCTGCAAATTACCCGACTGCAATGGACCCGCACCCGACCCGAGTCGAGTCAAAAAATTTTTTTTTACCTGAAATGACCTGTATCCGATTTTACCCGACCTGACAGAACCCGACCTGAAACCTGTCCGATTACCTGTTTTTACATCCCTAGTCGCGGGTTCAGTGCACCAAGTTTAAAAAAAATGAATAAATAACATCAGGCCGAAGCAAAGTCCACTTGTAAAGAACCAACCCAATATCAATCAGTATTATACTTGTGGCCCGTGGGTACTTTTTGTGGAGCCCCAATCAAATTAAATGGACCTGTCAACATTCTTTAGCCCATTTTCTAAGGTTCTGTTTGTTGATGAATATAGGAAGTAGGGGTTTTTAGGGAATTAATGCATTGAGAATAAAATGTTAGAGATTAGGACATGCTGGAGTTTATTTAGAAAATTAGGGCATTTGTTATGATGAAATGAGAACTCGCGGGTGTTTCTAACGAGTTTCTTTTATTTACTATTTTTTTGATGAGATAGGAGAATTTGTTGTGTGTTCCTGACGAATTTCTCAAACATTACGTGAAAAATTTTCTCTACCTTATTAAAAATAATAAATGTAGAAAACTTATCAGAAACACACGACGATTTCCCGGCCATTGTAACAAATGTCCTAATTTGCTAAACGTTCTTCAACCTATCATATATCCCTAATATTATATTTAATAAATTATTTCTCTAAAAAAACTAGGAATGTGAAACCACGGTTCGAGTAACATTAAATAGATTTATAACTTTTCTTGTAAAACAGCATTAGGAAGGTTGTGATAAAAGTAGAATTTGATCTCAAGTAAATAGATTGGTATAATCACCAGTATAGTGATAAAATATTTACAATACCATTAATCTTTCTGTCACCATTTAATTATGAATTTAAATCCTAAACCACTCCTACTTTGATAAAAAAAAATATTAACAAATTCTTTTTATTAATTGGTCTAGTGCCTAAAAATACTCATATTATCTCATATTTTATGAGTTTAAATCCTAACACGAGAATATAGTTTAAACTTTAAATTTCTAAAAAATAATTGGAAAAGACAAACATGCGTCTTATTCTGAACTAATGTGTTAAAGCAGTATTTTTATTTTTAATCATCCAGACAACTGAGTATTCTGACAATTAATCACTTTTTTAGATCATTGGGTATTTTAATCATTTGCTTTTTCCACATTCAGAGCCGGTGCACATGGTTTCACATGTCAATGAAAGGACCTTTTCCAGCTGAAGGCATTTCAGTAACCAAGTCTCTTCAATCTTCCATGTGCTTTGGTGTCCGAACTATTAGTTTAGAATGTTCATCTTCCACAACATTCATTTGTCTGATGATGAGAGCTGTTGTTTGAACTTAATCATTAGCTTACAATGATTAGAATTTAGAAGCCGGTATGTTAGTTAAAAGTCAAACCGATCCTCTTTTCCACTTTCAATAGCGTGTTAATCCACCTCAAATCTATCGCAACTTGCTTTCCCTACCACGTGAAATGATTCTTTGCAAAAAAAATTCCTTAATATTTCTATCATGCAACTATATATAACTTAATTAAATTGTCATTTCCAATCAACTTACTCATCAAATCTATGGAGATGAGAGCCAAGTTTTCGTATTATCTACTAGGAGGCTTCCTTCTTCTTTCGTCATTTGTTTCAATGTCTTCATCGTATTCCGACAACGATGTTTCTTCCGACCTTATGTCCAGGCGTCTACTTAAAACAACCTCTAACAGGGCAATTCAACAGTTTCTGATACCTCACAACAAAATAAGAGCAGAGCTCCGGCTCCCTCCTCTCAGGTGGAGCAAAAAGCTGGCAAGATTTGCTTCCTGGTGGGCACATAAGAGGCAAGGAGATTGTGGTTTGATTCATTCGAATAGCGATTACGGAGAGAATCTCTTCTGGGGCAGCGGCAAGGGTTGGAAGCCGAGAGATGCGGTGGCGGCATGGGCGGCGGAGAAAGGGAACTATAACTATAAAACTAATAGCTGCAGGAATAATAAACAGTGCCTGCATTATACTCAAATGATTTGGAGGAATAGCTTACAGGTCGGATGCGCCAAAGTTGTGTGCCGAACCGGCGATACATTAATTTCGTGCAACTATGATCCCCACGGTAATGTGGTAGGCCAGAAGCCTTTCTAATTTGAAATGGTTTTTCATTGTTTAATAATATTCATATGCTGTAAGTAACTCCAAGTTGTTATGTTCGAACATTAAACAAGTATTCAGCTAATTTAACTGGCTTTGATTTTTATGACAGCAAATGCTAATACACACAAGAATAAAACTGGCTTCTTGACTTCCGATTTTGAACCAAAATACATATAGATGAAGCCGATAACATAAAACTTCAAAGACAATATTTAGGCTGAACACTCGGCAACTACAATGAGATAAAAGCCATAGAAGCTTAGCAGCAGGCATCAGACATCTATTTTGCGCATGTGCCGCAATAGATCTTTCTCTTCTTCCAGAAAAACAGTGGCAAAAACAAGAACTTCCAGTGAGTCTTTATATTCATAGCTTGCAGCATGCCTCCACAGTAGGGACATGTCCCTGGTTGCGGCTGCCTATATTTGACCCTCTCATCTTTTTCGCACACAAACACCCAACATATTTTATGCATTGTCTGCGTACGAGAGGAGATTTTTGTGGTATTGTTAGACATCGTCTTCTTTTTTTCCCCACTGTATTGGATTGAGAGATATTGTTTAGACTATATAGTGAAGGTGGAGGGACTGAAGGAGTGTTTTAGTACAAATGCAACTTCTTAGAGGCGGGGTGGGATTGGAGCTCTCTGTAAAGTGTGTCTCAGCGTCTGTATCTCCAGCTGGAAGATACTGACCGACCAGTAACCATAGAGCTGGATGTTTTAGCCTTTTTTCTAGGTAACTTCACTTTTTCCCGGTTTTACCATGTTTCCATTTTTCTAGTCAAAGACAGAGAACTGTGTAGGTAATGGATTGGTCGTGAAATTGCAGGGAATATGCTTAAATTAGTATTTGACGAAGTTTTGGCGAAATGTACCTCGAGGATGTTTATTTTAGGCTCAAATTAATATACGACTGCCTCACGGACATGCTTAAATTTGATGCATGCTAATCTTTGGAAAATGAAGTTCTTCCGTTTATTTCTAGTCTAAAACATTACTGCCTGACATGCCCTTCAAAGTACAGATATGTTAATGATAAGAAATTTATTTATTTTGGTTCATATATCTTAGGACCTGTTTTTGAATGCAGTTACGGTGGCAAACGTTCGTTTGTCCACAACAGCAACCCCAAACAACACTCAGTTTGGTTTTCAAATGACGGTTGCAGCTGGATTATTACCCGTAACTCGTTTCCAAACGGGCGTTCATGAAAGCTAAATTTTCTAGCTTTTTCAAAATGGGCGTTTAGCTTCCAAAACCCGTTTCCAATCTCAACCCCAAACTAAGCCTTAGTTTATCTGACAGACACAATAAGCCTCCAGGCCCATACCATTATCAGGCACCGATTATCTTCCAAGACACATCAACAATTATCATAATATTGAGTTTCCAAGCTCAGAAAATACATGTTAGCGGTGAAACAGAGCACTCTGTTTGGTTCGTTCCTGGACAACAGTAGTACCATCTAGCCTGGCTGCACCCTGACCCTGCAGCATTGAATAATGCATGTCTGTCAGACTCAGCAGTACTCAGATGTGACTCAGTAAATGCCAACATTGATAATTTCTGAAGGAGCTGCACATGTGCTGGCAGAGTGAGCTTGGAGATCCTGAAATCAATGCAAGACTTTAACTTATAAAGAGAAAATTTGAATTCCCGAAAGATCAAACAAAGCAGTTTTGCATATCTATGGATTATGGTTCTCGGCATTCCAAAACCACAGCTTCCTCCTCTTAAATACCTGAACAAAGCTCGATCAAGTAAATCAAATATTTCACCTGGATCAGTTGTTCATACAGAAACGAACAAAAAACCTTCTTTCCAGTTGTAAGATAATAATTCACTAAAATTCAAAATAAAGCAACACAAAAATCCCAAACACTACAGATCTGTTGCAGCATAAAATAAAAGGATATCATAAAGCAGCTCTCGTATTCCTACATGAACTCGTATACAATTAGGCAAATTGTATACCGATATAAAGTACACTACAATTACATAGTATTTTGTGTCAAAGGGGTGTTTTTAGGCATAAAGCACTTGGCAACTCGAAGGAGAAAGGTCGCGGAAAGCCTTTGGGGCAGCCACAACCTCCCACTTGGCTATGAACTCCCCGTTTTGTCCCTCAAATGCGCTCCCTATTGCCACATTTAGCCCACTCGACACCACGTAGATTTTCCCTTCTACTGCATTCACAGCAAATGGCCTCTGCATCGCCTCACGTGGGAATCTATCACCACCCACGTACTGCCACGTGTCATGATCAGGAAGGTATACCTTCATTGGACAGTCACCATATTCGGAAATGACAAACAGCCTGTCACCCACAACCACGCTCACCCCGGTCCAACCTTCTTTCATCCCTTCCTTCATTTCCTGCCACGTGTCGCTCTCTAGATCGTACACCGCACCTCTGGGAGAAAACAAGAAAGGCCACGTCCATCCCTCTGTAACGTACATCTTTCCCCCAACCACAGCCGAATCATACCTGGCCATTCCTACGCGCGTGTTAGCAACGTGTTCCCACGTGTCCTTCTGTGGATCATAGCATTCCACGGAGGTGATAGAATCATTATACTCGGCCCCACTTCCACCGACGGCGATGATCTTACCATCAACATTCCCTGCAGCGAAGAACGATCGTGGGGCCATCATGGGAGACGCTATGGACCATTGATTTGTGGATGCAGTGTATACCATCGTTGTATTGATGGAAGTTTGTGTATCTGAGCGGATACCACCTAAAACGTAGAGCCGGCCTTGCCGTGGAATCGAAGTACAAGCAAACCCTGGTGGGCACACAGCCTTGGGGCAGGGCATCGAAGGCAATAAAAACCAACGGCCTGATCGCGGGTCCAGAGCTTGCCATTGTATCCTGGCCGTCGAGTTATGGAAAGCGAAAACGAACACGTAAGGTAGAGAAAGCGATAAGGATCTCTTGCGGAGAAGAAAGCCAGGGTCTGTTATGATCCTGTTCCACGAGCAACACACCGAACGTGCCAACGATTGGTATGGATATGGAAGATGAAGAAGACAAAGCTCTGCGATCTCGTCGGGTAGCCCTGGAATCAACGGCTCCTGTTTCTTCTGAAATTCTTGATCATTGTTGTGTTGTTGCTCGCCCGTCGAAGACTTGGAAATAGCCATGGATATTTGAAGCTCTTGGCGTAGACTGGAATTAAGCTGAAGAGAAGCCGTGGAATATCATTAGAGCATGGTTCAAGCTTCGATGCACACACACATATATATACACACGCAGAAAAATAAATTTAAAAAACACTAAATTTACATAAAAGGAAGCGTAATCAGAGGGAAAGTGTTGACTGTGCGAACCTAATTTTACAGTAAAAGGGTTTGGAGTTGGACTATTTTAATGGTTCCCTTTTTACCATTTTGTGGAAGAAGAGAAAATAAAGGAGAGTTCCTGATTTGTTTTTGGTTGTTTTCTGTGTGTTGTGTGGTTGGTTTCTAGAAGCCGGAATATTAGGAGAAGCGTTAGATCAAGTGACGCACCAAAATCCAAACTAATCCGAAAAACCAAAGAACTATATGGGATTAAATTAAAGTTTAAACAAACGAAACTAGGACTATGAGATTGAGACTTGAGACTAACATGTTCCGCCGGTAACCGGAGCTTTGAAGAAATTCAATTGGCCTTTGCTGGCTGCTGTAATTAAAATAGAGATATCTGCGGGGATTGAAATTTAAAATTTGAACAAAGAGAAAATGAGAAAGAAGGGAAAAGGTTTGTTTTTCTCTACAGGCTACAGTGTACGTTTATATAGATAAGATGATATACTTGGATCCCGTTTCATCTGGGTGTTACTGAAATGAAAGGCCGAGTATCAACGATTAGCTAAACCAACCATAAAAAAGTATTAGGGATTTTATTTTATTTTTATTTTTGCATAAATTTTCATTTCTGTAAAGTTTTTTATTGAATAGATATATATATATATATATATATATATATAATATTTCTGGGATTCAAATTTATATAAAATGGAATAATTTGGACGTTCTTAGTTACTAGATAATTAATAAATCTCTCTAATAATTTTGGGGAGGGGAATTGAGCCTCCATCCCTTTAGTTATATGGCTAGCATGTAACAACTGAACTAGATTAAATATTTTCACTTTTGCAAAAGCTTTACCATCAAAATAAAATTAGTTTTAAAGGTTTGGTTTCATGAGTTGGATTTTTTAAATAATTTTAAGGTGATAATGTAGTATTTGTTCATATTTTTCTTAATAAGAAGTACATATTTTGCTGATAAAATTGTTCGAGTCTATGTCTTCTATAATAAATTTTATTACTTTTTCTACTGGGATCATTCGTTGGATTCCATGATTTTTTTGTATAACTGAAAAATAATTATTATATGTATTTGAATTTGACATTTATATGCCAATCAACGCTATATGGCTTAATTTGAAGATTTAACAAAAATAAAATTTAGATGAAAAATAAAGATTAATTCACTATTAAAAGTTGATTTTCAAGCGAATTCATTACTGAAACAAAAACATAAAAAAAATTCAAAATCTGGTTGCCGAAACAACACTTTCTCCAGCTGCATTACAATACCTTATTTCTTATGCAAGAAAAAATTGGGTGAACATTCTATGTATCATGAACGTCACACTTTAACTTTGTGGTGTAATGACCAAAAACATAAATTTAGTTTTAGTTATTAATTATTGGGTCAATTTTGGACACCCATGCTTATGTTATGTACAAAAACAATATAGAATTTTCATGTTAGCTAAAAAATTATTTTTTTAAAAGAACAATATAGAATTTTCATGTTTAGGGTTTCTTTATGGAGTTTGAGATGTTGGGCCCTTTATTGTTTTTATATTTGGGGCAGCCTTTTCTTGGGTGTTTGGTCCGTTTGTTTTGGGTATCTTTCCGTTTTTCAGTAATGCATTTCAATTCATTGATAACTTTTTTTATCATAATAAAAAATAAAAAAATTATTTTTGAAAAATTGAAAGAAAAATATTTCCAGTTCTTGCCTTCTTGGTCTTGGACGGTTGAAAAATAGGCAAAATTTGAGGATGTGGGCCAACAAAATGGGATTTATAAAGGAGGCAGAGTAGGCCCAAGTAGATGTCCACCACTAACTTACAGACCAATTAATAGGGATGTTAATTTAACCCGGATTCGACGGGTTTCGATCCAATCCTATAACGGCATAGTTTTTAAAATAAAATCCACGTTCGGAACGGGCGGGGTGAGCTTTGAGAGTGATATAGTCCGGGTCGGGGCGGGGTTGAGGGTGAAAATTCTCTGACCCGATATATTTTAGTAATATATTATTATAATTACGAAATACCATTCCATATTTATACTTATTTAAAGTTTTAAATTTTTAGAGTAAACTACAAGAAATGTCATTTAATTCTGGTTAAAGTTACATTTGGATCACCCACTATTAGAAGTTTCAACTTTTATAAGTTTAAACTTTGATTTTTTCCTTCTGATTTATAGTTTTACATTTTTTTTAAATTTTTGTTTGTCAGCATTGTTACTTTTCCTTCACTTTTGATTTCAATACTTTTGTTTTTTATTTCTATAGATGAATCTTTTGTTATTTGAAGAGTTTTAAGGGAAGGAGGGTTGAATTTTTCTTCTACTTCTTATTTAGATTTATTTTTTAATTCCAAAATCAACAATAACAAATTAGATTTATTTTTCATCTGCAAAATTTTTTATAGATTGGGGTTTTTAAAATTTTCTTATGAATTACAAATTCATTTTTTTTGTTCGATTGCTTATTTCCAGCAAATCTGGTAGTCCTAATGTGTTTATCTTAGTAAATAAATTGGGTGTTTATAACCATTTTTAATATTGTTCCAGATTTCTAAATTCAAAACTATTGTTTGATTGGATGATGTTTCAGATCTGACTTTTAGTTTGTTAGATGGATTTAAAATTTTAAGGTTCGGCGAGATGTAAATTTGGGTAGGGCGAGACGGGTACGGGTTTGAAGATTACATTTCGGGTCAGAGTCGAATCGAGTGAAATACTAAAAGTATCAGGGTTAGGTCAGGTTCGGTCTTAATCCTCTTCACACGGGTCGGGGTTGAGGCGGTCAAAAATTCGCCCCAACTCGTACCTTTGCCATCCATGCTAATGTGATTTTGGATCATCGTGATTTTATAGAATTAATTTTGTGTATAATTAATTTTAAAGTAACGTGATTTATGTTTGAATTTTTTTTTAAAAAAATCACGATTGTATAAAAGTATAACATAAAAATTATGACGAACGTAAAAATTACTTTTACCTTACTTTTCGTAAAATCATGTTTGAGGTTCAAAATTAATTTTAAAATTTTAAATCTAAATATGCCTTCCAGCTATATTTTCCGGTTAAATCAAAATTTTGTGCCTCCAAAGTTCCCAACCCCCGCACTTGGGCACTCACATTATCCGTTTGCAAATTGGACCGTTTAGATTGAGATTTAGATAAAAATCAGATTTCCTCTACTTGTAGATAGATTCTCTAGTCTCCTCGCACGGCTTGTTCGCGATTCATTTGCAATTTGCATGGCTGCCACTGGCTGATGGATTGCCGCGCTCTCCCCACCAAACAATGCCTCAATTCCACGCTTTCCTGCCTTCTCTACCTAATTCCAAACCCTTCCTACATCGCAATATTTTGTCGTCTTCACCATCCTTTTCTTCTTCTGCGCCAATTCGACGTCGTTTGCCGAGGTTCTCTCCCACCAAGCCTCCCAATCTCAAACGTCTTACCTCTCGCATCGTCCAACTCACTCGCCGCCGGCAGCTTCATCAGGTCAGCCCTTTTTTTCTTTCAAAGTATTGTTTTTGTTGGAAGTTCTTATTGTTAACTTGGGTGGATTACAGATTTTGGAGGAAATCGAGAACGCGAAGAGGGAATATGGGGATCTGAACACCATCGTCATGAACGCGGTGATGGAAGCTTGCGTTCATTGTGGAGATGTTGATTTGGCTCTCAACATTTTTCACCAAATGACTCAACCCCATAGCTGCGGCGTTGATACTGTTACGTATGCTACACTGTTGAAGGTACTTTAAAAACGATGACATTAATGGAATGAACCAAACACTTCCGATACATTTCGACTCATTTTATTTATTTTGTTATTTCTTTGTAAAGGGGTTGGGTCGAGCTCGAAGAATCGATGACGCATTCCAATTACTTGAGTCTGTGGAAAAAGGCACAGCGGCAGGGAAGCCAAAGTTGTCAGCACAGCTTATCTACGGTCTGTTGGATGCTTTAATTGAAGCAGGTTATAGTTGTGACAATTCTTCTTGTTAGTACTTGCATGGGGAGTGGACGGGCTTAATTATTTGGACCTTGACATTCATATGAATGAAGGATGTTTATAGTTGAGTATTTTGCTGAGTGTATACTTTAGCATGTTACCTTTTTTTCCTGTTTGAAGTTTATCCTTGTAAGCAACAACTTCGGCATTATAATGTTTATACATAATCTGCTTTAGTGCAGGAGACCTTCGCCGTGCTAATGGTCTTCTTGCACGCTATGGTTTTCGTCTTCGTGAAGGAGGGAGTCCTTCAATATTGACTTACAATTTGCTGATGAAGGTTTCTATCTGGTCTATCTGCAAAGAGACTAAGTTTTTCCCAAAAAGTTTACCATGGTGCTTTGCTTTTCAGTTGAAGTATCTATTATTGATTAATCTATGTTCCCACTTTCCCTCTCCTCTAAACTCTCAGGGATACATAAGCACAGGGAGTCCAAAGGCTGCAATAAACCTGCATGAAGAAATACTACATCTTGGTCTGGAGCCTGATAGACTGACATACAATACTCTCATCTTTGCATGTGTCGAGGCAGAAAATTTAGATGCTGCATTACGATTTTTTAAGGAAATGAAGGTCAAGCACTTATTTGAGGATTCAGATTTGGTCCATTATTTTCTTGCTCATTACTTTTCAACGCACTAGTTATTGTGATTCATATGCGTAGGATCTATCCATGATTTTTTTCAACACACTAGTAATGAAAAGTAATGGAAGGGAGCTTGACCCCTTATTTGAAAGGCTAGTGTAGAGCCTCAGCCTCACACATGCAAGTAATAAGAATAATCAACGGAATTTCCTGGTTGACCAAGATTTTTAAACTTGATATTTTTTTTCAGGATAAAGCGCAGCTTTTATGCCATTCAGATCTATACCCGGATGTTGTTACTTACACTACACTATTGAAGGTGTGTTAGTCTTGTGTTTATTTAGGTTCAAACAATTAAATAAATGATCACCTAATGTTTCAAAGTTTTAAATGTTGAAGGGTTTATTAAATATGAGAACGTTTTATGTTGCAACATTTCCTATGATATGGATGGAAAGCAGTTAATAGTCTACATCTTATTCAATACCTTGTTGTATTTCTGAGATCTTCATCTTTTTTCCTGTATGCACTTGAAATACATATATTGCTCCTTTATGACCAAAGAAATTAATGAAAGAATTTAGCCTTTTACTTTATATCTGTGTAGGGTTTTGGCCGTGCTAAGGATCTCCATTCAGTTCAGAAGATTGTATTGGAGATGAAATCTCGTCACGATCTGCTCATTGACCGTACTGCATTTACTGCAATGGTTGATGCCATGCTAAATTGTGGTTCAATCAGGGGTATGTTCTTGGTATTGTTTCAGAATTTGCAATGGGTCATGTTTGCATCTTATTATGAATGGGATGAGACCTAAAATTTGACATCCTATACTAATTCATCATGCTGGTTACATTTACATGGAAAATGCATTAAGTTTATCCGGATTGTGGATGTAGGTCCAAGGTAAATTTAAATATTTGTATGTTTTTTTTTATGTTTGACTAAAGCTTCTGCATTAGTACGCTGACACTGATTTTTTTTTTTCTGATGAGTTTTATTAGAATAATATAACTTGTGAATTTTTGTTTATAAACAAAAAACCTAGGTGCCCTTTGCATATTTGGAGAAATATTAAAGAAGGCTGGTGCAAATGTGGGCTTGAGGCCAAAGCCTCACCTTTATCTCTCAATGATGCGTGCTTTTGCCGATCAAGGGGACTACGATATGGTTAAAAACCTGCATGAGCGATTGTGGCCAGATTCCGCTGGAACCATTTCCCTGGCTGTTCAACAAGAAGCTGATAATCTTCTTATGGAGTCTGCTTTAAACAACGGACAGGTACTTGGTCCATCTACACATGATAATTGACATTGCAAATTCTGGTGCATAGCTCACAAACTTATTACGATTAAATGTCTCATTTGCATGTACTGCGTGAACTGACACAGTAAGATTATGTCTCTCCTTCCAACTTCACTGAATAACTGTGATTGGTTTTGTTTCTCCACCTCTAGGCTAAAGAGACTTCTCGAGCTTGGAATTTTTGAGTTCTAATATTTTTCCTTTTCTATCAGATTGATGCAGCTTTGGAAAATCTTACAAAAATTATTAACAGATGGAAGTGTATATCATGGACGAGTCGTGGAGGCATGGTATGGAATTAATTCTTACACTAAGAAAAACAAGACACCACAGCTTAGTCTTATCTGACCCATTGAATGTATAAGATATTTGAAATGGATGACAATATGTTGCCCTTGTTAAAAATGTGCTGAAATACCCGAGTCAAAGAATTCTGCTATTCCCCATTCTCCTGTTTATTTAGTTTGGTGGGATTAATCTGTGTTGCACCTAATGTAGTTTGATATTACCTGTCAAAATTTCTCAGATATTTGAAATTCTTTTGGAGAAAAAAATGATCCTTTACCTTAAAATGATTTCCCCTTAAAAGATGATAGTATGCTATTTAGTTAAACATGACCACCTCCTTCAATGGTACTTCTGCTATGCAGGTGACTTTGCGTCTAGAGGCTCTTCTGGGATTTACCAAATCTATGCTCAGTCCTTACTTACTTCCTCAGGTACATGGTCTCTTGCAGCCTATTGGCTTGGTGTGGCTGCAACTAGCAGCTTTAATGTGCAAAGTCCGGTTAAACTGTAAATTTTTAGGTTGAAATAACAATATTTCCAATGTTCAGGTGTTGCCAGGTGATCCCATTGAGAGCATCATGATGCCATTTGAGACAGCTAAGCCTCTACCTGGCACTTTGGAGTTGAAGAAAGTAGTAATGCGCTTCTATAGAGAGCCACTTGTGCCTATTATAGATGACTGGGGCAGCTGCATTGGGCTGTTACACCGTGAGGATTGTTATGAGGTACGGACACCCTTGTAACGAGCTGATAAAAACAGCATTGATTTATAACCCCATTTTTATGACTTTCTTGATTTTGTTCGATTATTCGTCTTGCTGCACTAATGCATAATTTTTGAATACATGGAACACATTTCTGTCTAGTACTTATGTTGGGGTGATGACTGATGAACTATATGAAATTTATGATTGGCTATAGTTCATCTGAAACTTCTCTCGATCCTGTGCAGATGAATGCTCCACTTTCAACAATGATGAGAAGTCCACCTCCTTGTGTTACAACGACAACAACTATTGGTCATGTAGTCGATCTAGTTTTGGAAAAGAAGTATAAAATGGTTATTGTTGTAAAACATAGCAACTTGAATGGCACCACACATGGGTCTAGGGCAGTTGGTGTTTTTACAGCTGAACAATTATATAACCTTGTGACACCTGTGCCAGAGGTGTTGAAACAAAAACACCCTCTTCATAGAAGTTTAACAATGTTTTGATGCCTTCCCTGACTTCACTGTTCTTTTCTTTTTTCTGTAAATATTATTTTAGCAAATACCAGTAGCCGAGATCACCAAAATGCATGTGAACAGAAGTGTTTCGTGTTTATTACAATTTACCACATTGAGTAATTAAGCTGGATAATCTGTTACATTAAATTCTTTCAAGCTCTTGCTACATTGTGTTGTATACAAGAATCAGGGCAATGGTAGACGAAAGGAAAAAAATAAAATAAGCGACATAATTTCTCAATGCAATGTAGACGACAATTAGACATTTATAAGCTGTGGAATACAGGGTGTTGATCTCTACTGGGTGAATCACAGGAATTTGTTAGATCGTTTATATCACTGTCGATTTTGGACGAGAATCATGTTCATTTGCCTCGAGGAGATTCTTGAGCAATGACGGTCTCAAATGCCCCAGCCAGTGCTCTCACTTTGTTCCTCCTCTCTTGTATTAGCTTAGTTGCCGTCTCCTTGATCACATTATTGTACGGTGTTGCAGATTCCTTCTTCCCTTGTACTATGCTCTTGCTAACGATATTTGTTGTCACTGGCTCGGCCTTTGTCTCTGCCTTCTCCTCTGTTTCTGTTTCTGCATCTGCCTTTGCCTCTGCTTCTGCCTTAGGCTCTACCTCGGGCTCTGCCTTTTGCTCTACCTCTGGTTCTGCCTTTTGCTCTGCCTCAGGTTCTACCTTTTGCTCTATCTCTGGCTCTGCCTCAGGCGCTGCATCTAGTTTTTGAACCGTTTCTTCTTTACTGGATTCAAGACCCTGTTGCTGACTTCCTTTGTTATCCTCCTGCTTTCTTTCAGGTTTCATTTCTTCTTTGGTTTCTTTAGTTGTCTCGTCATTTACATGTTCTTCCCCTTCATGTTCAATTTCGGTTGTCGCCTCCTGATCCTTAAGAGGAGTATTTTCCTGCTGAGGATCATCACCAACAATGATCTCTTCACTTTGATTCGCCTCATCCCCATCATCATGTTGAGGAATATGATCAGCTTCTACTTCCTCAACCTCATCTTCCGCTTTTTCAGTATGCGGCTCGGGTTCATTTTGCTGTTCCAAAACTGCACTAGAAATATCAGTTCCATGTTGTTGTTCTGAAACTGGACTAGAAATATCATCAGTTTCTTGTCCTCCTTTATCAACAACACTAGTGACTTGAGCACTATCTTCGTCTATAGCTACAACTACGACCTCAGCTTCGGTGTTGCGACTCTCTTCAACTTTCGATGTTTGGGTATCATCTGCTTCACCCTGATCAACTTTTGATGTTTCAGTATCATCTATTTCACCATGATCAGCTTTTGGTGTTTCGATATCATCCACTTCACCTTGATCATGTCTTGATGTACCAGTATCATCCACTTCACCCTGATCAGTTTTCAGTGTTTCGATATCATCCACTCCACCCTGATCAACTTTCGGTGTTTCGGTATCGTCCACCTTGCTCTGATCATCTTTCACAATCACCTCACCCTCATGCTCAACTTGATGATCCAAATTTTCTTTATTTTCATGCTTAGTTTCAACAGACAGTGCTTCCTTCATATCAGGATTACTTGGAGGTTTCTTTGAAGCCGAAGAAGGAGTTGAAGGTCCTTTCTTAGTCTTTGAGCTTGTAGTAACGGATGAGGACTTGTGCGAGGTCCTAGAAGAAGATAACGTTTGTTGTGCCTGTGGCTTCGCTGGAGCATTCGGCTTTTTGGCAACCCTTTCCAAGGGTGCCTTGGGCACAGCAACAGGTTTTGAAGTACCAGAACGAGACAAGGATGTTGTTGTTGTTGCTCCTGCTGACGTTTTAGGTCGAGCGGGAGAGATAAGTGGCTTTTGAGCTCGAGCAGCTGATGGCGGCGTATCAAAGGATCTCCTTCTGAGAACACTGGGGTTCTGAGAGGCGTCTTCGGTCGCAGGTTTCTTCAAAGTCTTAAGAGCAGCATCAGTGCGCGAACTCTTTGTTGGCTTGAGATAGTTTGGTAATTGTTTTTCAGAGGAAGAAGCAGCAGGAGCTGAAGAGGAAGATGAAGGTTTTTTTGGAGAAGGCTTCGAATTTGAAGGGGAAGTGCCCTTCTTCACCGAAGTGCCAACTTCTCTCTTTGTGGTTGACATAAATTCTTGATTTCGGTTCTCTGAGTATCAAAACTGTAATACAATCCTGCATTATTATCAATTATAAATTCTTGAGTTCGTGCATAGAATTATACACACATATTTACAAATGAAATGAATTGTATGTCGTTATTAATAAATTAATGTTAGAACATTATTTATCAACAAATATATTTAATTTTGATATAGTATTTATCGGAGAATTAAAGAAAATAACCAATCATATTCATATTTAAATTTTTATCAACAAAGATAAGAAAATGGATATATATGTATATGTATAAACGAAATGATGAAGGGGATAAAGAACTATACGTACCACCTTGAGAATGAAAATCGAATTTGATACAAAGAAGAGTTGCTGTACATATGAAGAACAATAATTAGAAGAAGAAAGATGAAGAAGGAGATGGATAAAGATAAATTGGTTTGTTTTGTTAATTTTTTCTTTTGTTCAAATGTTTGTTTTGTTAGTTTAGTGAAGGGAAATCAAAGGGAAAAGGAACGACAACATCGCGCAACTCAGTGGTCTACATACAAACAAACCGGGTGTTAAAACTATCCCACAAAATTGGGAATCTTTTGACCTTTTCAACCAGATTTCTTTGGTTTTTACCCATATTGGCTTTGCACATTTTAGGAACATTAGTTGGCCCCACCGACCTCCATTATTATGTTTACCCAGAGATTATCATTTGATAAGACCTGATTCGATCTTATAAAGTCAATTTTTTTTAAAAAAATTAGGTTCGAATCAAGTTTATATTGAGTTTGTTAGGTTGACGTTGGGTTCGGTCGGGTTTAAGTTTAAGGCCCTTTGTTGTTGTTGTGGCAAACGGTCAGGGGGCAAACAATCGTTATGAAAAGTTAGAAAATTCAACTGTCACCAAACGCCCGTTTAGACGCTAAAAATAGTGAGCAAGTGTCCGTTGGGACCAAACAGATGGCCGTTTGGGAAGAAAATGAGGGGCAAACAAGCATTGGCATTGCTGGCAGCAACAAAAAAACATGACCTAAGGTGAAAAAATTCGACCTATTCGAAATAATAATTTAATTTTTTTCCTCTAAATATTTAGGTATAATTGCTATAATACCTTTCTCTTTATATATTTTCTTCAATTATCTCCCTATTTTGTCTAATAAAAACATCAAGTTTAGATGGATGTGCTACATTTTTTGGTGCGGATTAACAAAAAATTCGACTCATGGTCATCCCTATGTTTGCCTACTGCTCAAAACATCTTAAATCAATTAAACATATAATAATATAAATTATATTTCGATATACAAGTTGTGTAAAAAAAATTACACAATCCTTTATATTTAAACAAAAAAATCTAAAACCTAACTCTCTAACCCTAACCCTAACCACTGAAATCATAATCTCTAACTATAAATTCTAACCATAATCTCTAAATTTTAAACATCACAAAGGCCCTGTTTGACAATTAGCGGATAGCTGATAGCGGATTACATTAGCTGATAGCTGATTGCATTAGCTGATTTGACTAGTGTTGAGTGTGTAAAAGTTCTATTATTTACACCCTTTTTAACCCATATTTCTGCTGCATTCAAGCATCATTGCATTGCATTTAGGTTAGTTTTCAATAAAACATCACAATTATATAAAAGACACGGATTCTACTAAAAGATGACATATTTTGCAGGTAGCTGCCATGGTTGACGATGAAGGCAGGCGCAGGGCAGATAAGCAGGAAAGCTGAACTGGACAAGCAGCCGAAGAAGACGAACCTGTCATGGACCTGTCGTGACAGCATGGTGACAGCAGACTTATGAAGAGGAAAAGCAAAGTGGACCTCGATAGATAGAGAAAAATCTGCTCGTCTGTCGTGTCAAAGCCACATATTTTTCCAAGCCCCGGATCAAAAGATATGTCAAGCCAAAGCCCAAGGAGAGGAAATTCCTAAAATCAAGGATGCGGCTGGAAAGTAGGAGTCTTTAGAGATTTAGTCTTTATTAGAATCTTACTTTTAATTAAAGTTGTAATCCTTGTTACCTTAGATAACTTGAGCCCAAAGCTTATATAAGGGCATAGATTTAACCTAGGGCACAATCGATTACCCCATAACCGAAACCAAAAAAACCCCGCCGTTTACCTGTCACCGACATATTCTAAATTCCCCCTAGGGCTACGGGTTGTTTTGTAAAGTAGTTGCAAGGATTGTTTTGTTTTAGGATTTTCCAAGTTCAATAAAATAGACTTCAAGTTCTTTTATCTTGGTTTTAATATCTTGCAAGAGCATCGGGAGAGCATTGTGAGGTTATCCATTTACTTAGCATCGGGAGAGTTAAGTATACGAAAGAGATAAAAGCAAGTTCTCTAGTTTATAGTTGAACTATCTTGTGCCTAGGGATAGGGCAAGGTTAAGTGGCTAAAGAAGAATTCATACACATCGGTGTTCATCCTTCGATTCACGCCGGGAGGTATCATCAAAGACGTGATCGCCGACAGACTTGGACCTAGGGATAGGACAAGGCAGATCTGGGATTCTTGCCAAGCTTGAAGTACGGAGTTGGTGTGTTCGCTGCCGCGACAGCTAACGGACAGCCGCCGCGATAGGTGCTGTCGGCGACGGGCGCGACGACAGAACTGGAGATCCTAAGCAATCCAATACCTGCACTACTGAGCAATTCAATACCAGCCCATTCTCTCTATCTTGATAACTCAATTCTTTTATTTGCGTTTTTTTACTTTATTATTCTCGTGACAACTCTCAAATATTTCTCTTTACTTCGTGCAGTGAATTTAGGTGAAGTCATTAGCCCAATCCCTGTGGAGACGATATCCGATACTTCGTATCACTTTACTACTTGCGTCGTGTACACTTGCACTACAATTGCGATAGACTCTTTTACACGCAACAAGTTTTTGGCGTCGTTGCCGGGGATTGGCAACATAACTACACCTTTCTTTTATTGCACTTTTTGTTTTTATTTTCGTTTTTGTTTTTATTTAAATTTTCTTTTTCTTTTGTGCTTTCAACTCTTGCTTTTCACGAGGTTTTCTTGTTTATGCGCAGATCTAAAAGAGGTGAAGATCCTGAATACCCATTAGATCCGGAGGTTGAACGTTCCTTCAATCTCAAGAAACAACTTCGCCGACTTTTAGACAGAAACGAATACCTTGAGGAACAGCTAGAGCAGATGGCCCGTAATCCGCCCGCTGGTGGAATTATACCGCCTGTCGGCGACCCGCCCGCGGCAGATGGACGACGGTCATGTCGTGACTACATGCTGAACGATCATGTAGAGCTGGAGACCACGCTGCCGGATATTGATGTTGACAACTTTGAGCTTAAACCTGTCATGTTTAGTATGATCAACAACGCCGGACAGTTTAGTGGTTCTGCGACAGAAGATGCTAGGGAGCATCTCAAAACGTTCCAGGAGATCTGTGGTTCGTTTAGACTACCAGGAGTTAGTCCGGAGATACTGAGGCTTCGGTTATTTCCTCATTCATTGAGGGACAGAGCTAAAACTTGGTGGAATAAACTTACGCCGGGTTCTATTATGACTTGGGCAGATTTAACTCGTGAATTTTTGTCTCGTTTTAATCCTTCACATTTAGCTGAGCGGTTACGTAACGAAATTGCTACTTTTCAACAGGAAGATGACGAGCCGATGCACGAGGCCTGGGACAGATTTACTACTCTTCTTCGGAACTGCCCAATGCATGGATTCCCCGTCTGGAATCAGGTAACTAAGTTCTATAATGCTGCTGATAAAGGGGTACGTTGCTTCAGAAACAACGGTCCTTTGTTTGTAACGGATCTAGGATTGTAGCAAGCATGTTTCTGCAATAACACAATGTTATGGATGTTAGAATGATGTTAAAACAACAAGAACAAAAAAAACGAAAATAAAGAAAGAAATGAGAGAAAGGAATTTTCAGGCAGTTTCGGAATTCAAATGTTGATGAATGCTTCAAAGGGCTTTCATAGCAGCAAATGAACGACTAAAATGGCAGAAAATGGTGTTGAAGTTGCTGGAAATTAACAAGACGTTGAACTCGAAAGAACCCGAACAATATACTGAGCGGACCCGAATCGAATACGTTCTTCGCCAACGGACTTGGACCCTCTAGATAGCGATCTAGGAACCCGAAGTATCAAGGAGGATGACACAATCAAACAAAGTCTGAAAATGCCAAAGAAGTTCAATGAAGAACCGAAATTGAGAGAAAAACTCACAATAATTTTGTTTCATAAAATTGTCTAACCTTGTTCATACAAATTTAACAAATATATATAGGGGAAAACAAGGGAGAGGGCGCCCAAATTAGTGGCTGAGTTTGAATTGAAAATAAACACATGTTAAATGTGTTTAAAAATGCAAAAGAAATCTGCCAATAACCTCCCCCAAATTGCAGCACATGTGATGATAATTTGTGGCTGAGTTTGAACGAAATTAACACATGTTAAATGTGTTCAAATTTCAAAAAAAAGGTGGCTGATAACTTCTCTCCAAAATGGCGCCCAAATTGCTTCAAATCTGCCACATGCTTGCACACATTCTGTCCACACATGCCGTGCACATGCTTGAAGAGATGTAGGACGCCCCACATGCTGCTCACATGCTTGTAGGACACTCTCCCACATGTAGGACACCTTTGAGCTGCTTCTGGACTTGTTAGCTGGAGTTGAGCTAGTGGAGCTAAAGTTGAGCTGACTGGAGCTGAAACGAGCTGAATTCAGCTAGCTGGGAGTGAAGTGAGCTGAGTTGAGCTGCCTATACTCCTTTGAGCTGAAGATGAGCTACGTACACTCCCGTGAGCTTCATCCGAGCTAAATTTAAGCCTTTGAGCTGCTGCCCTTTTATTGTAACTATATGAAAACAAAAGAAACACACTCAGAGCATTGTAAACTTATTGAAAACATTCAAGCAAGCTACAAAACAATGCGCCCTTATTGTTTTAACACACAACAAGCTAACATAGCTTAACATACAATATTATAAGCTGACAAACTTATCTAAAACACACTTAACATAATATATACATAGAAAACACATTGATATAAATAATATAAGTATAAGAAATGTTACACATCCGTATGTAACAAATGAAAAAGAAAACTTCCCTGAAAGTTTGAAGTTGCAACGTTGGGTGGCATAAACGTGCTCACATCATCCCCCCCTTCTTTAATGCGATTTGTCCCCAAATCGAGCCTCATTACAAAAGGGAACAATTTCGACTTTCGCTTGGCAGGGAACTTCCTCATCCTTCTTGCTCGGCACATATGCCATCCTCTAGAATCAAGTTCTCTTAAAAAGAACACAAATGGAAATGCCTTCTTTCTTGTACCTTTCCGAATAATGCCCAACATAAAGTCAGACAATGCTCGTTGCACATTCGTAATCCTGCAAACAATGACATACAAAGGCAAATCCAAAGAACAACAAGAATTTCGACGATCATCCAGAATCACAACACAAGGTTGTTCACAATCCAATGTACAACCAAAGAAATCAGCATATAAAAATGAAAAATCAATATTACAATGGAAAGGAACGTCAAACCGTGGTATGGAAGGTTGCTGAATTTCTAGAAAGAATTTAAATGCACTAGACATACCAACATTAGCAAACTTGGGAACTTCACATGGCATCACCTTATTAACCTGCAAGTTAGAAGAAGAAATAGAAGAAAACGTAGAATCATATAAAACCTTTGAGTTCACTTCTTCTTTTTCACAGTCATTCTTCTTTTTGCTAGCTTTCCAAGTTGCAGTACTCGCTTTCAAACGAACTTCATCTTCATATACTTCACTTGGAGTCATAGGTGCCAAAGTTACCTTTTTGCCCTCATGAGTAAAAGAGTATCGATTGGTGTAACAATCATGTAAAACTCTCTTATCATACTGCCACGGTCTTCCTAACAACAAATGACAAGTATCCATAGAACAAACATCACAAGTTACCTCATCCCTGTATTTACCAATGAAAAATGGTATAACAACTTGTTCAGTTACTTTGATTTCAACACCATCATTCAACCCTTGTAACTTGTACGGATTGGGATGTGTGGTCGTCTTCAGTCCTAACTTGTCAACCATGAGAGTACTAGCAACGTTAGCACAACTTCCACTATCAATAATCACAATACATACCTTGCCGTTCACATTGCATCTCGTATGGAAGAGGTTGTTTCGTTGCGGTTCATCCTGTGATGGTTGATCATTCAGACTTCTCTTGTCAACAAGTGCTTCACCGGTAGCCAATGTCTGTACATTGTCATCATTTATCTCTTCATGGACAGAATGGAAACCACCCCCATCTAATCTATCCAATTGAGAATGTATAGGTTTCAATGCATTAGCAATCACTTGTTGCATCATCCGTTCTAAGGCTTGCATCTGGAGATTCAATGGTTGTTGTTCACCTGAATTATCATCACAACCTGCCATGTTGAAAAACCAAAACAACAAACAAGAACACACAATATATATATGTTAGTGAAATAAAATAAAAAAAATGGTCCTCACTGCACACTCAACAAAATCTCACAGATCACTCAAAAGAACAGTGCACTCAAAAGATAACACTCAGCGCTCGTGTTTCACTCGGGAGAATGCTCTTGAATGGCTTTTTTTGTCTCCCCTTCTGTTCTCACAACGCTCAAATGCCTTTTCCACTCGTTCTCTCGCAAACAGTTCTTTAAGAAACTAATATGACCCTTCAAACTTGTTATTTGTGTCAACTCCAAGATATAAATGCACAAATGATAGAACAAAGGTTAAACGGAGTTTAGGGCTGTTTAATTGAACAAAAACAAAGGCTGGAAACAAAATAAGAACATGGCTGGAATTAAAGCTTAAAATGAAGTGAAAGAAAGGAAAAACAAAGTACTTACTGCAAAAGAAATGCTTACCACAACCCTATCACCGAACAAACAAGAACAGGTTGTTTCAGGTGATTTTGAAGCATTCCACGGTAAACAAAAATAGTTTTCATCATTTTTTTGATCCAAACAACAGTATAAGATGTAAACAACACTAATTTGTTGAATCTGATTTTTTTTGAATTTTTTTTTCGATTTCTTTTTTTTTTACTTTTGTATTTTTTTTTATTTCTTGTAGTGCAGAAAGTGCTATAATCCGACCAAAGCTCTGATACCACATGATAAAGGGGTACGTTGCTTCAGAAACAACGGTCCTTTGTTTGTAACGGATCTAGGATTGTAGCAAGCATGTTTCTGCAATAACACAATGTTATGGATGTTAGAATGATGTTAAAACAACAAGAACAAAAAAAACGAAAATAAAGAAAGAAATGAGAGAAAGGAATTTTCAGGCAGTTTCGGAATTCAAATGTTGATGAATGCTTCAAAGGGCTTTCATAGCAGCAAATGAACGACTAAAATGGCAGAAAATGGTGTTGAAGTTGCTGGAAATTAACAAGACGTTGAACTCGAAAGAACCCGAACAATATACTGAGCGGACCCGAATCGAATACGTTCTTCGCCAACGGACTTGGACCCTCTAGATAGCGATCTAGGAACCCGAAGTATCAAGGAGGATGACACAATCAAACAAAGTCTGAAAATGCCAAAGAAGTTCAATGAAGAACCGAAATTGAGAGAAAAACTCACAATAATTTTGTTTCATAAAATTGTCTAACCTTGTTCATACAAATTTAACAAATATATATAGGGGAAAACAAGGGAGAGGGCGCCCAAATTAGTGGCTGAGTTTGAATTGAAAATAAACACATGTTAAATGTGTTTAAAAATGCAAAAGAAATCTGCCAATAACCTCCCCCAAATTGCAGCACATGTGATGATAATTTGTGGCTGAGTTTGAACGAAATTAACACATGTTAAATGTGTTCAAATTTCAAAAAAAAGGTGGCTGATAACTTCTCTCCAAAATGGCGCCCAAATTGCTTCAAATCTGCCACATGCTTGCACACATTCTGTCCACACATGCCGTGCACATGCTTGAAGAGATGTAGGACGCCCCACATGCTGCTCACATGCTTGTAGGACACTCTCCCACATGTAGGACACCTTTGAGCTGCTTCTGGACTTGTTAGCTGGAGTTGAGCTAGTGGAGCTAAAGTTGAGCTGACTGGAGCTGAAACGAGCTGAATTCAGCTAGCTGGGAGTGAAGTGAGCTGAGTTGAGCTGCCTATACTCCTTTGAGCTGAAGATGAGCTACGTACACTCCCGTGAGCTTCATCCGAGCTAAATTTAAGCCTTTGAGCTGCTGCCCTTTTATTGTAACTATATGAAAACAAAAGAAACACACTCAGAGCATTGTAAACTTATTGAAAACATTCAAGCAAGCTACAAAACAATGCGCCCTTATTGTTTTAACACACAACAAGCTAACATAGCTTAACATACAATATTATAAGCTGACAAACTTATCTAAAACACACTTAACATAATATATACATAGAAAACACATTGATATAAATAATATAAGTATAAGAAATGTTACACATCCGTATGTAACAAATGAAAAAGAAAACTTCCCTGAAAGTTTGAAGTTGCAACGTTGGGTGGCATAAACGTGCTCACATCAGCTGCTAACTTACAAACTCGCATTCGAATTGATTCTGCAGCAAATGGATTATTATTGGATAAAGATCCAGACGAAGCCTTGCAAGTTTTGAAACATCTGGCTAAGAACGAGGAGCAGTTTCCGACCACTAGAAGAGGAGGTAAACGGGTACTTGCTGTCAAGGACTATGAGGCCGACAGCACTATGAAATCGCAGGTAGCATTCCTTACTAAAGCAATGAAAAAGTTATTGAATGATGATGAATTACAAGGATTTGATGTCGAGGAAGTTTGTGCTACTTGTGAGGGAAATCATAGTAGGGATGAGTGTCCAATAAATATAGAAGAGGGAAAATATGTTGGAAATTACAAGCCGAATTATAACTCCAACAACTACAACCCTAATTGGAGGAAGGATCCCAAATTTTCCTGGAGTAATCCTAACAATGCCCTGAATCCACAAGCGCATCATCAGAATCAGGGGGGTCCTAGATTGCTGACGCGACAGCAACTGCCGCCGTAGAACCTGCCACCGCACCTGCCGCCGCAGCAGCAACAGCAGCCACCACCTGCCACGAGTAGTATATTGGAGCAGACTCTGGCCACCTTTATGTCTCAGACCGGTACGTATATGGAGAATATAAATCAGTTTGTCAAGAAGACGGAAAATTTTATAGATAAAACCGAGATGAGAATGACAAATCATGAAGCCACCTTGAAATCTCTGAAGACACAAATGGGTCAGGTGTCGCAACATATTAAGCCAAGGCAGAATGGAGGTTTCCCTAGCAATACTGAAAATGCTAGACCACCCCCACATGAGCAATGTAAGGCGATTACTACTAGGAGTGGGAAAAAGTTACCAGGGCCGGAAAAAGAAGCTGAAACAGAAAAGGAACCCGCTTTGGATAAACCTGCCGAGGAAGCTGCCCCGACAGGTGATAAACAGACTGCTGCCGATGAGCCTGTCACGACAGCAGAAGCGACAGAGGAGAAAAAAGATGATTATCATCCTCAGATTCGCATGCAGTGGGAATGAATTTCTCAAGGATACAACAAGCTAAGCATGAATCTCAACTTAAAAAGATTTATGATATTTTTAAGCAGGTTCATATTAATATTCCGTTGTTAGATGCTGTTAGAGAGATGCCCGGTTATGCTAAATTTCTCAAGGATGTTATGTTGAAAAAACCTAAACTTGGGGAATTTGAAACGGTAAGGATGCAAGAAGGTTGCATGAGTATTCTTCATCGGCAGCCACCCCAGAAAAAGAAGGATCTGGGGAGCTTCATCATACCTTGTGTAATCGGCGACAAATTTGTGGGTAAGA